>VZRZ01001148.1:112404-123837 GCA_013398175.1 Climacteris rufus
AAAAAAAAAAAAAAAAAAAAAAGCCAAAGGAATCTGAAAAAACCTTTTAAAAACCCCAAATATGTCAAAAGCAGCAGCCCAGTCCATGACACCTGAAGAAACTGTAGGGGAGGGAACACGTTGGGCATTGATTAAGGCTGAAATTCAGCACAGTGACACACAGCAGGGTGAGTTCTAAATGAGAAGTGCCAAACACAATCAGGGACTGCTTGAACACACCAAAGATTTTAATTTAAAGGTGTCCAAACAGTAAGTGCAAAAGGGAGAAGTCATTGTCGAAATTGCCTGTCTCTTCTCAAAAGAACAGGTCTGGTGGAAGCTGCCCCAAGTTTGTAAATATCCACTATTGGCCTACTTTGCCTGGGCACATTGCAGGCTTAAAGTAAGCAGCACTAAATTAAAAGCTGGGTTAAGAACCTTTGAAAATCTGCCCCTATAATAGCAAGACCTATTGAGGACTTGAATGCCACCTTGGTAACCCTGCTAGGAGTAGAAAGGTTACTGATGTTTCTCTCAGGAGTCTGGAAACCACTATCCTAATCAACCCCTGAACTCACTCTGGTTCAAGTCCTGCTACAGTTCCTAACATACATGTATTCCTCTATCAAAAAGTAAGTCCCAATCAAAAAATAATTCATTTTTATTGAAGATGTAGCAATAAATCCAGTTACAAATTCCACTTTTTATCACCCAACCAGTGTCAGTTCACTGAAAAATAACATGCTGGTACTTAGAACATATTTGTAACTGAAAAACACCTCTTGTAAGGAAACTGTGCAAAAATGCTTAAGGACCCAGATTAATCCTCATATGCTCTAGCAGACTTTATTGCTCAAAAACTCCAAGGACCTGGGCACGTTCCTCCAGGTATTTGTGCTTTAAGAGTTAAGACACCTTAGTGTCATTTTGACATCTTGGCAAGACCAAAGCTTTCAGCAAAATGTTGGTTACTTCTGAAACATGTGAACAATCTCAAAAATTTTGTTAGGATAATCAGCAGGAACTGCAGTGCAGGTAATGAAGAGACAGGCTTTCAGTGCCTCTCTTGACCAGAATACACTTCCACTGCATATGACCCTACAGATCTTATTATCTTCTTCCATCATCCCCAGACAATCCGATTCCTAAGAAAAAAATGCTAAATAAATCATCATGATTTCACAGCTAAAGGCAGTCTGGAGGACAATGACTGCAAGTAAGTTTTCCCTTGACTGCATATCATGTATCAAAAGAAAAACCACAGCAGGAACACCGAGCAGGACTGAACTTCTCTGCAGAGACCTACAAATGTGACCTGACAACTTGTGGAAACAACATCAGGGTGCCCACCCAAGCATGACTGGACAAGGACTTGCCAGAGGACAGCCAACGTGATGAAGAGACTGACAGCAACAATAATGTCTATGTAATATGTGGATGTCTAGCAGGACAATGCATTAAGGATTTCAGAGTATCAGTTCATGAACAAGATTTTTTTTAAGCATAACTCCACATCCTAATGAGCACAGCAAGTATTGTGAAGTTTTTCCTTTATTGTAATTACCATGACACACACATTACAAAATGCAGTCTCTTGTGTTTTGTAACTGACACAGCTGCTTGCCTGCAGAATGGACCTTAAACCAGACTTTCAACTCACTTTTAATAAGGTACATAAAATTAATTTTCTCCCTTACTTATGAAAATTATTTGTGCTTCAAGACAGCGAATGGAAGGAAATTTTAGAAACTGACACCTCTCTATAGTCCAGGTGTCTCAATGCCTCCATCCAACAAAACATGCCCCACATGTACCTTACAGATATACTGGTGTACATTTGTAATTAATGTATTAATAGTAACAGCACATTATAATGCATCAGCATTCATATATTATGATTAATAGTAGTTTATTAGTAGTATATGTGCAGTAATATTGCTACATTATGGGAGAAATAATATGTTACAATTCCACTCAAATCTTAGCAGAAACAGCTTAAAACTGATAATCCTCTGTGGATTTGGGTTAAGTCCTACAAACACACGGAGAGGTTCTACTGAAATTATCTGTTCCCAATACCAGGCCCTGAGGAGCAGTGGAGACACCTGACACTACAGCCAGCAGTGCAAGTCAACCACTGCCGAGATGCTAAGCCAGGAATATGACACAGGCTTCATTTTCCCAAAAGGAGTCTTCAAACTGTTGTGCAACACAATACCAATTAGAACTGCCTCAATATTAAATGCTAGATGTTTGACTTTCAAGCCAGGCACACCATAGATATCTCACATAACGTCATCCATTCAAAAGAGATCCTACTCAAAGAATGGTTCTGCTCATTAGATCGTTGGCACACACACAGATTTTGCATTTGACAGCTCTTCTTCCCTAGCTTCACACAACAGGAAAATGTAAATTGTTTTCTCACAGATACTGAGCAAGAGGAGATAAAACACAAAATGGCCCTTGCTGATCATAAACATGACACTAACATAACACTGGAACATCTGATGTCAAAAATCAGTATTTTTAAAAGTCATACAGAAAATTACACTTCACATTCAAAAGGGTAAAATCATCTTTTTATTTAATCAGAAAGTATCTTTCCTCTTATTTTTCTTCAGTCTGGAAACTAATGAAAACAGCTTCTGTAAGCAGATTGCTTTCCCCTGTATTTGCAAACACCACTTATTCGCCCTTCGCAGTATCAAATCTAAGCCTTCTCTACAGCTCTCTTTTCAATTTATACAGAAAACTAAAACTAAAATTATAAACTCTAGTCCAGAGGTTTTTCCTACTTTAGCTGCTTAATTCCCTATTAGAGTCAATTCGTGTATCATCAAAAATCCTTCTTAGGGCAGCTCATCCTGAAGTCTGTTTTTTTTCTCTCTGATATTCCCTCCAGTTGGAATTACTTCCTTTTAACTTAATATTACTGACAAAAGCTGCAGCACTGAAATTCATTCCCTATCACCAAAATCGATCTTCATAATCCACTGCTGAACCCTCATCATAGGTATCTATCTATAATTGCTTATTTTTCATGCCTATCAGTTGAAAACTGATAAAACAGAAGGATTTTTTATATTGCCTTATTCTGAAATCCAACCACATTAGGTAAGGTAATACTCTAGCTAGCCCAAGCTTCTGCTCACAGGAAATATATATGTCATCACTCACAATTTTCATCCTTTGGAAAAAAAAAAGAAAGAAAAAGCAAAACAAACAAAAAATATTAGGTAACCCGCTGGGAAGTTTAATCATAGTAAAATGGCAATAAATGGTAATATGTCACTGCAAAAAATAGATAGTCTCTAAACCATCTAAATGGCAATAAAAACAACAAAAACAGGAAAAAACCTTAATACTCATACACTATGAAGGACTGGGTTACACTTCTCACACCAAATTTAAGATATATAGAGGAACTTAGTAGGAACAGAAAGTCCTCTCAAAATAACGAACCTCTGGGATATTCCAAGTTAAAGACTTGCCAGAATTAATCATACTGAAAATTACAAAAAGCAATTAATTATCTTGATGGGATAATGGTTCTTTTCTGCTTTAGGTTCCTTCTGGTTTTACTGAATCCAGGTTTATCTGAAAAAACTCTTGTGGAGTTCACCATTAATTTTCTGGAAAGGGTTTTAAAATGAAATAACAAGAACCAAACTCCAAACTGGTATTGCAGCTGGTTATAAAGATTCACTGGGTTGCAGAGAGATCCTGCAAACTGATAAATCCTGTCATTTCATACAGTAACTATAAAAAATATTCCCCTACCTACCAATAATGTTACACCAATGGTGGCAAGAAGGAGAAGAAGGCTTTAGTACTTCTATGAAGGCTATTCTGGTTAAACCAAGCCTTGAAAATCATGCCTGCTGAAATAGTCTGATTGCTGTTTCAAATATTGTAGGTCAGAGTTGCCTCTAAACCCATCTCTTTTCACCATGTCAAATCATAAAAGATGCTGTCAATCTGTGAAATCCAACGTATTCTCAGACTTCTGATTGCATTAGGATTATATGACTGTCTTTTCTCTCAAAAATCCAATGGATAATTCTATAAGATGAGACTTGAAAATAAATTCCTTATATTCATTAAAAATGTAGGCTTCTCTGCATCAGTGTAATTGATAAAACTGACAATGCCAGGCATTCTGATTTAAAAAATCTGACAATAGAGAATATGTAGTTGACTGAACATGTCTCTACAATTGTGGACAAACATCATACATTCCTTGAATGTACTGAGGGAAGAGGTATTATATTATCATGATTAAACAATAATGGGTGAGAAGCTAGGTTGCTCCTGGCATTTTCAGGTCATTACAATTTATTTTGAAAAGGAGATTATGAAAGTGTTAAAAGTCTTGCAAGTCTTGAGGTTAATATTGCTATTACATACTGCTCTACATCCATCAGCAAATTAGGTATTCATGCTGGTATTTTTCTTTATTTTGTTTTTTAAGTTGCTCCCACTTCTAAGACTCTTACCTTAAATAGACAAATGTTTTTTGAAAACTCAGGAGCTTTTTGTTTGGGTCACTGCAAGTTAAATATTTTAGAGTGGGTTGAGAGGATACTGAACTTTTGAAGACTCTCTACAAATTTCATACTGTACTATTTTAAACCCCCATTCTATAATATGTCTTCACGTAAAATACCTAGTGACATAGAGTTTGGGAAGATACATTTTCAGAAAAAAATCTTCATGCCCTAAGCCTCTAGCTGCCATCAGGAGAAATCTCTTTTCCCATTTTCATACCATCACATGAGATAAAAGCTACTGGTTATTGCACCCAGTCCTACTGTATATCCTTCAAAAAAATAGGACAATTATGCACAAACATTTCTCTACTGTCATTTCTGAAAATTCCTGAGGTATATGATGGGCTACTTTTAAGAACAGTAGTTTGCTCATTCATAAAACATAAACCTTCTAAAGAGATAACTTTGATGGGCTCAAGCTGGGGACAGCCCACGTTCCCTCCAAATATGCCTCATCTTTTTGCAGACAGAATAATGACAGTCTGGCATGTCTCTGCTCCTTACCATCACATGGCTTCTAAAATAGAAGTTAAAGCAAACCAGAAAACAAAAGTAAAGAAAGCATCAGAGGAGCTCAATGATCATGGCAGAGAGGATATTAACATAAATAACCAATTAAAAGACATTAGGGTGATAACCCTGCATGGCATCCATCTTCTGAGGGTGGAAGTCAGGGAAACCAAGCATGCCCAGATGTGAAATAATGACTGCAAATTAATAATCACAACAGACATCCTTAAATAACAAAACATGTGTCTAAATGAATTATTATTGATTGCCAAAAAGCATTATTGTAGGAACAGGACTTGGCTAAAGCAGTAGCAGCTACTGTGCCACTGTAAGATGGGAAGTTCTCTTGAAATTTTCCTCAGAATTTCTTGGGGAAAGTCCACCTTGTTTGTCTGCAGTCCCTCAGGTTCAAGGAGGAAAAAAAAAACTATTAAAATGTCACCACAATCAGTAGCCTCACCAACAGAGCCTGCTGTACTTCTTGAATCATTATGGAATCATAGAATGGTTTGGGTCAGGAGGGACCTCAGAGCTCATCTCATTCCAACCTCCCTACCATGGGCAGGGACACCTCCTAAACCAGGTTGCTCCACACCCCATCCAACCTGGCCTACATGCTCTATAATTTATTAGTTCTATCAAATTGTCAAGTTTGTGTTGAAGTTTAGTTAGACCTTGAAAAAAAAAAAGTTCATTGCTGTTGCAGAAACTGAATATATGAGATGATAAACAGGCAGAAGATCTAACCAGCTTTGGTGTTCAGGTCACAGCAGTCTCAAAAAGATATTTTTAATCTGACTGGAATCTGAAAGCAGATAATTTCAAAACATCAGACTGATCAAGCACCAACATGGTGCTCTACAGCTTTCTCAGACATTCCTTTCTGCCACAAAGCAGTAACATTCCAAGCCTGTAAACACCCATAGCCATCCTGAATGCACACAGAACATACATCTTCTTTTGACTTAATTGCATGAAACCCACTGCAGTTTAATGAAACCCATCCCATAATATATGATGATTTCAACTTAAGCTCAGTTTGATGTGTAACTGTTAACATAGCTGTAATTCATAAAAGAGGTAATCAGAAACGTAAAAGGCAAAACATCACACAGAAGCTACTTAATTCTTAGGGATGATCTCCCCCAGAATCAATACAGCCAGTAAGGGACTAAGGCCTCAGATAAAATTAAAACAGATGATCCTTGACTTCCAAGCACGAAATCCTTCAAGGTTGAAAATATTACTAAAACTGGTATCTCCACTGTCTGTGTTGATTTAAACAGGACAAATATATTTAAAATATAAGTGGCTGCTGTGAAGTGTTGGAAGGCACATCAAACATCACCCTCAGTGACTCCTCTGATAAGGAAAAATGAACGACAGGAGATTACAAAGCTCATGCCCATGGATCAAGTGAGGTCAAGGGAGCCTGAGAAGGCAGGATTAGAGGTGGGATCTTTAATGCACTTCCCCCAGCACTAATGGAATAATAATGGCTCCTTCTCAAATTAAATGCTACGCCATGTTGAAATATTAATGTCTATGACAGTCTAAGAAATTTTACCTTCTGCTCACTGGGTAAAAACTTAAAATAGCATTATGCTTTTGTGAAGAATGAATTGTGTCCCAATAAATTGAATGGGATAAAATCCTGAAATGCCACAAAAACATGTGAGCATAACCATCAATCCTTCCAAGCAAGGTTAACTGGAGAATATAATCCAGGGCTGACTGATCAGTGGGGTCACTAGAGGAATTTCTTCATCAAGGACCATGTGCAAAAAAACATGTTAAGCCCTGAAATTCTGGAATTCTCTTTAGCATTTCATGGCTCAAACTAATGTATGAAGTTCTCCTGGTGTTTCCCTTTGGTTTGGGGCTGTAAAGTTTGTTTTGGTTTCTTTTCTTTTAGATAAAACATTTGTTAATCATGAAAAATATTGAGATTGTTGGGCTGTATTTCAATTTCAAGCATTTTCAACTCTCAAGATTGATTTTTCTGTCCAACATCAAGGCAGAACCTCACTGCACCTTCCAGTATCTCAAGAAGCCTACAGGGAAGCCAGAGGGAGACCCTTTGTCAGGAACTGCAGTGACAAGACAAGGAGTAATGGGTACAAATGAAAATAGGGGAAATTTAGATTAGATATTATGAAAAAATATTTTACTGTGAGGGTGCTGAGACACTGGAATAGGTTGCTCAGGGAGCTTGTGGATGATCCAAGCCTGGCAGTGTTCAAGGCCAGGCTGGAAAAGAGCTCCCCTGAAGCTGAAACACCAATCAAGGCACCATCTCCTCTCTTGTCCAGCCCTACTCCTCCACAAGTACAGCAGAACCCATTCCAATAGAAAAGCACTTGGCACTAGGGGTCCAGATTTTCCTGTTGCTACTTTGTAGTGACTAATTACTGCCTCCAGAAAACATAAAAAACTATGTTAAAACTAAGTCTACAAAGATACACAGCGAATAAACAGAACTAATAACACTGTTTCCTCTACAGATGGCAGTTAATTTTACTGTAGCAGTAACAACACAATTAGTTGTTATTTCAAAGGATTAAAAAAAAAGGATTAATTTTGCCATCTTCATTAACAAAAAAATCATGACATTTATAACCAAAATATGTCCAGTCACAAAGTAACTACAGCATGTAACTGCACTGGTAATTACCATAATTACAGCAGTAATTTGTCCACATCAGTACTATGAATCTCAGAGCTGAACTGCAGCTTTGCCAAAAATCCCTGCCCTGTGTGCTGAAGAGTTGATCACACTGCAAATGCCCCTCAAAGCTACCCTGACACAGGAGAACATAAACCAGCACAAAAGCCTATGGTCTTCTGCTAAGAAATACTCCCAGCAGTGAGGAGTGGGTGTGTTACATTGGTAGTTACTTGCCAAGCCAAGTGGAGGGAGCTCAGTTAACCCACACCTTCAACAAGAGGAGGAAACTCAGAGTTAGAAAACCCCTCCTTTTCAGGAACATGTGGAAGATACCTGGATATTGAGATGCTGAAGGTCTGGCTGCATTGGAACACCAGCCCTGGGCACACTGCTGTGCTCATTGTGCAGGACAGAATTGAGAGGAAGTAAACAGAAAAGTATTTAAAATTCTATTTCAGCTGAAGGGGAAAAAATAAACAAACATACAGCCTGCTAAATGCCATTTGTACTCCTCTGAAGAAAAGTTAATTCAGGAACAGGACATCTCCTACACAGTCCCATTTATGAACTAAAGAGTGGGGGCTGACACAAACTAGGCAGAAACTGCTCCACGTTGCCTTATTATCACTACCATCTTTTTGCTACTATTTCAGAATGCTCCATCAGTCCAAAAAAAAAAAAATCAGTTATTGTTCCTAGAGATGCATTAGGACCACTTGTGGCACAATGCTTTTAAGCACTCTTTACTACTTTAGGTAATGAAATGCACTTTACCAATGGATCACAATAAACTACATTGAAAAGATAATGGAAAAGAGGGTAGACTTTATATGCTAAAGCATTTAAACACCTTGTCTTATCCTTGACAACACTGCCTGGGTTGAAGAAGAGAATAATGACAGAATTAATTACTGGTTAATTTTCAGTTCTCAGCTATCAGGCAGTAAGAACTAAGGGAAAGTGAAAAACATATTAAAGAAATCAATATAACTTTATACAACTTGAACATAAATCACAATCAACTCTAATAGTAGAAAACCACAGCTACTGGAATGGTTATGGTTATGTACAATATAAAATAAGTGAACACAAACGTTAAAAGCAAAAAGTAAACAAACTGGAGAAAGAACCTGAACTTGCACTTTTATTCACACCAAAATTCAGTATAACCATCTCCAGGCTTTAATTCATGCTGAAAGTTCACTCTGTAAATACTGTATTTTCTCCTGGAGCTTTTGCAATATTCTACCTCTTCCTTATTTCAAACTAAGTAAACCATGCAGTTATGCTAACCATCTTTCTCTTTCTCCTACCCCTTCCCTTTGGTTATCTTTTCTCAGAGTATTGCAGTTGGGATTGTGAGTAAGGAGAGAGACAGAACTTTCCAAATTTGTTTCACAGCATCATGTTAAATGCATTTCAACTCCTATAAAAGGAGAATGTAAGCATTCTGGAACTTGAAAGAGTTTTAGAGGTATCAAGTCATTACCAACCTTCAACTGATGAAAACAATAGTATTAATAAAGGTGTATTTTGAGTTTAGTCTCCTTTAAACCAAGAAACTTCAAATCATCCCTGTCTAAAGTATGGCACTTGGACTGTCCACAGTCAATTGCTGTCCACCTAATCCTACATCTTTCTTAGAGATTCAGTCTCTTACTACTACATATCACCTACAGTAACACACCAGGCCAGTGGAAAACGCTCCAAACTACTTAGCGAAATTACAAGATCATAAAACAAAAAATCCTGAAATTAAGTTAAAAGTTATTTCAGATTTTTCTAAACTGCATTAGCAAGCATTGCTTTAGAAGTAAAATCTCAGGCATGACAGAATGACAAGCCTTGTTCCAGGCAATGTCAAACTTCTATATTCAGACTAGATAAGAGAAAAAACGATCACAAAGGTGAGACCAGCAGTAACCGGGGGCAAGGTTAGCTACACTTTTCTAACAACATCTTCTTGATCCTGCCAGGGGGAACTGTGACACCACCAAAGGGCTGAAGCTTGAGCTACATAAATAATGGGGTGAACATCCCAGACTGAGCACACTCAGATTGAGCCGACGGATTCTGTCACTGCCTCGGAGCCACGACATCCCCTTGGGCAGGCAGCCTGGAGGAGCGAGGGCAGGACACAAAGTGCTGGTTTGGAAATTGGTCTGTCAAGCTCTTGCTCTGCAGCCAGAGCTGGAGCTGGAACACAGCACAAAGCCAGGGCGGGTGAGTGACACCAACAGGGGACAGCGACAGGCACGACCAAAGCCCAGAGAGAAGGAGAGAGGGATCCGAGAGCTGCTCCTCAGGACCCCAGCGAAAGGAGCTGCTGCCGCAGCAGGGGGAGTATCCGTGGCACTGAAACTGCCAGCACTAATTAGAACCCTGCAGGCATCCTCAGGGATTTCACAGACACCAAGGAATAAAGTGCCTCTCACTCCCGTGGGCTGCCCCTCAGCCAGGAAACGCAGGAGATACGGGAAAGGAATCGCGTGGGAAGCTTTTCATCTCTCCCGCCCGCGCTGCTGTGGCCAAGGGAAATCGCTCTGAGCAGCTGCACTGCTGAGAGTTAATCGTTTCCACAACCACTACAAGTCACATAATGCCAAACCCTTCCTAAACCTTTCCAAGATGAAATCAGGCCAACCAACTTATTTCTTCTGATACGATTTTCTCCAGAATATTCATTCTGGACAATCTTTGGAACACAAGTAACGTGAAAATAAAAAAAGAGAGAAGGTAAATGTGTACAGATACTTACCAATCATGAATTAAAAATATGCTTAAAGTAATCTGTATTTTCATAGATGAAAAACAGTAACCAGGATGGCAATTAAAAATGAAAAAAGGATTTTTAAAAGCATTATGTGTGATCAGTAAATGAAATTACCTATTCCATTTAACTTGAGTAAGTACCCGAGAAAAATGTCAGTCACAGACATGCCATTTTAATGGTGCATATTGAACTCCTGAGGTATTTTTTAAAAAGAACTGCAATTCTAAACACAAAAGCTCCAGTCCTGCAGAACTCCCTATCATGCTTGTGAGTCAACCATGCTCAACTTTACTAACGACTCACAACTCAATGGCTTTAGCTGCGTGCTTCAAGTTAGGCACTTAGAGGCTGAAAGCCATAGGGAACCTTTTAACATCAAACACTTGTGTGTAAGAAGCGTGGTGTATCTAACATGCTGTGCCTTAACCACTCACTAAGAATTTTGACTTAAGTGAAACAGTTAAATTCTGCTAAACACCTTGCTGCTCCAGGAATTTTCACACAGCTGTACAGTCTACCTTCCCTAAGCTACATAATGCTTCTTGTCCCCTCCAGTGTTTCAATGCTAATAATTTACAGATTTAAAAGACCAAAACTGCATTCCAGGACATAACTGCATGGGGCACCTGATGCTAAATCACCGTCAGGCGCTCGTTGTCACTTGGGGACGAACTGTCCTCCGAGTCGCGGATGGGACAAGAGCTCTACTTTGTCTCCGACTTTGTCCAGCACCCACCTCGGCGCTCCTGGACGCGAACGACGAGCTCCCAGGCGGCCACCGCCTCCCTGTCCAGGGGCGCGCCCAGCGTCACCTCGCCGCTCTCCCGCTCCACGCGCACCGGGGACTCCTCGGCGGGCGGCGACAGCAGCTCGAACCAGGCGGCGGCGAAGCGCGCGGGGGCCAGCGCGGCCAGGCGGGTGCCCGGGCGGGCGTCCTCGGGCAGGGCCAG
>VZRZ01001148.1:124648-185809 GCA_013398175.1 Climacteris rufus
CCGGCCCTGCCCGCCGCTCCCGCAGTGGGCGGGCGGGGAGGGGCCGGGGCACACGGGGCCGCTCCCGCCCCCGGGCTGCCTTTCCCCGCCGCGAGGGCGCTCCGAACGAGCCGTCCCGTGCGCCCGCTCTGCGGTGTCCCCGCCGCCCGAAGTGCCCAGATGGCCCTGCCGAGGTCACAGTCTCAGCGCTCGCTTCACCTCCTGCAGCCCCTCCTCCCCCGGCAGCCCAGTTCTTCCTCCGCTCACCGCGGGCAGCAGCGCACAGGGATGTCCTGCAGTCTGGCACGTCAGGCTCTCCCCGCACTCGGGTGTCCCCTGAAAACATTTTATTGTTGATTTCCAGATAACTACCTAAAATGCCAGTTTTGCTCTCAGCTTGTACTTGGGAGCACTGTCACTGACCTAAAGTCACATCTTTGGTCACAATCAATCAGCTCCCTAATACCTCCCGATTTGTGAAGGTAAAAAAATTCTTGGTGAAATGGAGCTTAACTAAAGAATGTTTCTGGTGATAACCAGAAAGAAATATGGTCCAGCATTTATTTACCCGTGTTGGATATTTTGAGTAAAACTAAATCCAATAAAACTAAATTTCACCATGTTATGACTACATAAATCAGGTATGTTGTCAAAAAAGTTACTAGATTATGCAATTCCTCTTCCAAACAGATCAGTGCTTTCAAGAATAAAGTCAAAAACAATATAAAATGGGAATTAGCTATGTTTATGTAGTACATGAACCATGTCACATTAAGAATCATTCTGAGTTTAGAGAAAAGCAAAAAAATAAAATATACTCTGTATTGGTCACGTTACTCAAATTTCATGAGACTGAATAATATTTACATTTCTTATAAAAGTGTGCATTTCCCTTACATGCCCCATCCAAGACTGTGAAAAAGTTCATAGAATCAATATTGTACCTTTCTGTGAGCATTTTAGAGAATCTGGTTGCCTTTTGGAGGGAGCTGGCAGTCCAGGATCAAGTAGGAAATCTGTGGGAGACTCAGAATGAAAAATCCAAACACTCTACTATTACCAATGGGGAGTGACCTTCTCCATTTCATACTGCAAATAATTAAGGAGATACAAATCATCAGCTTCACACATTAATATATCCTCTCCATTTATGCCTCATTGAAATAAAAGCACCCTCCTATATGGGATGTTATCTTCAGTGCTTTTGGGGGGGCATTTTTTTTTCTCTTAGAAAACTGGTGAGGTCTATGGATTGTGTACAGAGCAAAGGGCAATAAAGAATGGAATGGGATGAGAAGAACCCATAATTTGATCACAAAGATTTACATGGCTCCAAGATAAAACTCTTTCCCAAGAGTTTCTTACTAGTAGGATATTATAAGGAATCTAGTATTTGATCAAATTTTGATCAAACCATTTTGTCAGATCATTTTAGTGAGTTCTGTTTTCTCCATCCACTAGGATTTCTCTCTATGAAAATATACCAGGAACAGTACTGTATTTGGCAAGGTCTTTCACCTCTCCATCAGAAATGCAACAGATAATTAAACACTTGTGTGGTTCTAACAGAGAAAAGATGAGTCTCATTCATGACTTCAAATGCAGAATTCAACCTACATTATTTTAGTCACCATGTAGACAGGAAACTGGGAGATTGCACAAGGTTTTTTAGAAAAAAATAGGGACTTCATACCATTGTTTGTTAAAAAAAAAGGGATTTTTATAGTTCACTGCTCTATGGTAAACACAGACAAATACTTGAGACTCTCTAATCCTATTACAAATTAGTGGGAATCTAAATTGGTGCCCTGGATGATGTATAGTGAGAATCCTTCTGACTTCAGCCCATCTCCAGAAATCCTGACCACAGTGACTTTCCACTACAAGCTTCTCAGGTTTTCTGCTTCACAAGTTTGTTGAGATCTAGAATATAATAAACTTGACACATCATTTGCTTCCTTTTCCTTACTGTTGAACAGCACTCTCTGAGGTCCCATCACAGTTCTCTGAATATTCCAGACCATTCCCCCATTCACAACAACTCCCTCTATTTCTGTTACCTCTAACTTTGGATTTGTCAAAATGCACCTGTTTTTGCATTAAAGCATGAATTCTTCTCTTGCTCATGCCTTGAATTAATTGTGTGCATCGTTTATTAGAGTGACTTGAAGTTTCCTTCTTTTCTTTCTGTAAAATCCAGGACTTACAACCCTCAGGGTACACTTACAGAGCTGGGAAGAAATCTCCTGCCCAGGCTCACAGGCTGCACAGATCCCTGCGAGCCTGGAGTGCCCCTGAGCATCATTTCCAGAGCCCTCACATGAGCACAGATATCTCCTGGTCACACACAGCATCAAGTTCAACCAACCTGCTGGTTACTGAGGTCCCCCTGTGTGACCAGATGATGGCAAGACCAAGATAAAAATCATAATCTCTGCCAATATTATGAATTCATGTTTGGAAGTTACTGAATTGTAATTTGTAATAGTCTTTGTAACTTACTGATTTACGTAGAAACATTTCTTTTAAAAAACATCAAACTATTTGATGCAGAATTTGCAGTCTACAAATTAGAATTCCTCTGAAATATGAGCAGGAAACATTCTGAGGAAAAACATTCTTGTCTTAACCTTATGGGGCTGCAGTGTCAATATTGAGGCAGGAGAGAAGAACAAGGCATTCTTCCTGGTTTGCATATACCTTGCAGCTGAAGAGCAGGATGGCTTAGGGAAAAGTGGGACAATCAACTTTGCTTTTGATCAAAAGGCAAATAAGCCTGAAGCAGTGAGTGCTCTTGCCTGCCACATACTCAATAGCTGCCTTTCCAGGAGCAGGAAGGGGCTGAAGTCCCCTAGGATCTTTAACTATAAATAACTAAGTATGCAACCACAACAGAATTAACTGACCCCTCTGGAGCAGGCTGGTGTGTATGGCACTGGGTGCACCTGACAGACATTATTCTCAAGCACAGCTTTAAACCTTCAGAAATGGCTCTGCTCTGCTGTCAACCTCTTCCTACACTATTTATTCCCCACAGTGGATTCTACAAGTGTCTTGGCAAACAGCTCTGCAGGATCCAGCCCAGAGTGACACAACAGCCCCTGTGTGATTTTAGATGGTTTGTACATTGTCACTTTTTGTAACAACACTTGTAGCTCCATTTTCTCAAATGCAAGTACAAGTGATAATCCTTTCCTGTATAATTTTGCAAATTAAACCTAAATTATTCAGAAGTACAGCTGCTGTTGTCTAATCCTTGCAAGTTCTTTATGCAGCTTCCTCTCTATGTCACAATTTTTCCTTGGAACCTAGCACTGGAATGAGTGCAAGAAACACCTTCTGTCATGCTAAAAGCAGAATCCCTCCTCCAAAAGGGAAAAACTAGTGCCATTTTTAATATCTTTCAGTATTTTATAACAATTACTTTCCAGTTTATTTCAACCAGCTGGAAGATCCTTTCTGCTGTTAAGCATAGTGTGCTATACACAAGTCCAAAAAGGTTAGAACAAAAGTTTTAATTACAAGGATGTAGCTAAATGGACATACTTACGCAGCCAGGTACACCTCCTGCATGACTTATAATCAAATTTAGCCAGCTATACATATCAAAAAGTGAAACCTGAGGTGTGTTGAAATCAGACAACACTGTCATGATCAATTGTCACTAACTAGCACACTAGAGGTGCACTCTATTTTCCCTGGCTGGTGCCTTTCTGCTTACCCATATAAATACATTATTAACAATGTCAGTAAACAGTTTGAAAACCTTTACAGAGGCTTCTCCTAAACATCCTAAGTATTCACAGGATAAAGTTTTTCTATTAACCAGAATTTTGATTTGTGACTGACACAGAAAGGGTAATTTAACTTTTTTTTAAATAATGACTTTTGCATTATTTTATCCTACTCTCTAAACATTCATTTTTCTCAAAACTGTGTTCCATCCCCATAACTGCCTTAATTAAATGTCTGTGTGAGAAGCAGGCTGCTCTTTTCACATTCAATACATAAAACACAACAAATACATATGCCCAACACCAAATCTTAGTAAACCTTATTCCATTTTTTTTCAATTATTTGTTTACATGCAGTAAACAGAAAGAACCCATTCATTCTTGCTTCTCTTTCCTATTTCAAAGCATAATTCTCCATAACTTCAATATCTTTTGTTTTGGTCATCACACTTCTCTGTGTTTCAGAATCCCAAACTATTTCCACCTCAGCAGAGCCAATCAGAAGAACAATTTACATTGTCAGAATGTGCAATTTGGCAAAGAAAATGTACCTGATTCCATTCTGCCCAGGTTCCAGCAGAAGCCAGGCAGGCTTCTGGTGAGCTGCTCAGCATCTGGCCTAGAGGGCTTCTGAGAAACCTGCTCTTCCATATCCCACAGTTCTGGGAAGCACAGCACTGGCCTGCAGCCCTGTTACTTGGGATGTGAAGGATTCCAGGGTCTGCAGCAGAGCACTGCTACAAAATCAGGGAGCCCACATCAGCCAAGGTCAGTAGCTCTGAAAGCCACAGATGGACCGACCTAGATCCGTGTCCAGTGTAACACTGTGCCATAGAGACCTTCTGCATTTGAGAGGGTTTGCTCCTGGGCAGAAGGAAGCAAACCTTTAAGCATCACACATCAGCACATTTAACAGAAAGGTACTTACAAGGGGGTTATGTGGACAATCCTTTGAAAATAACATTTGTTTAAAGAACTACAAACAGTGTGACAGTACCACACACTGGTGTCTGGTTCATTTGTACATCACAATCAGCATGTGTGTCAGATCAACAGTTATTGTAAGACATATTCTGATTTAGTCAGTAATAATAATATACTACCTTCAAGGGCAGAAACCACCTTTCAAGCTTTAAATAATTACCTCATCTTCATCTTTGAAAATTAAAGAAGCTCTACAGTGATACAAACCTAAACTAGTATTCTGATTTACCTGACTTACACTTCTAGCTCTTATAGGGTAAAAAATACCCAAGCATACTAATGCTGGAAATTTGGAAACCAAAGCTTATGGCTGCTGTACAGGGAATACAAAGGAAACATTACTGTCTGTACAGTCTAAGGAATCAGTAGGGAATGCTGCCTCTGTGAAGGGTTCATCTCTCATGTTCTATGAAAGCGTGGTGAGACAAGCTGAAGGCAGCCAGCCTACCTCTTGTTTAATTCTGTTGTAAAGCACTGCAGGTGAAGGGCTGCCCAGGCTGCAGAGCACCTGCTTTCCTCAGAACACAGGGTCACTGTTGTCCTGCTCCTCTCCCAGAGCAGCTGCTGGCTCACGTGGCTGTGGAACAGCCAAAGCTCTCTGGGGTCAGCTCACACCTTCTCACCAACAGCAAATGACAAAAGGGAAACGTGACCAAGCACTGCTCCCTACCCCAATCTCACCTTGCCTTCCCCAGCTCCAGCCTTTTGATCACCTTCCTCACTAAGGTTCTGTGAAATCTGCCCTCCATTTATTCCTCTGTCTCTCTTGTCATGTCTGTGAAACAGCAGCCTGGAGGGAAAACAGACAGTGAGTCAAAGTGGGAAACTTCAATATTTTTAATGTGCATCTCTTATTCCATAGGCTCTTAAACAAATAATTAGAACCAAGTGTTCCAGACCATTTAAAGAAGACTATTTTCCATAGGCTACAGCAAAATTTAATAGCTGGAATGCAATAAATACTTGTTTTACATATGAAAAAAAATCTAGTGCACCTCATACCTGTGTCATTTCCAAAACTAAGTAAAAAACCAACAATAGTTCATGTCTGTTACTAAAGCAAGTACATACTCACTACCTAGGAGAGAGCTGCTGGGTTAATGCATCTCTTTTTTACAGGGTATCTTTTAATAGAGCCATGGTTCAAATGTATGAAGTTCAAATAATATGAAAGGGTTTATTTCAGATCATTTTTAGGTTTTTTTAAAGCAAAAAGTAATTTTGATGGACAACAAGGGTAAACTTTCACATCTAAATTTAGCAACAGTTATAAAACACCTTAATGAACACTTCTATAAAAGTGAGAGTATCTAATTTTATTTAATAAAGCAATACTACTGGCAACTGCAATGGCTTTCCTTTCAACTGAGTGAGATATTTCTAAACTGTCTACTCTTTTCCATAGTTCAGATATTTATTTGGGAGCTGGGGAACATGTGTTTCAGAACAAGCAATGTTCAGCTGCAAAGGAAGAAGGACAATCCTGATTTCTCTTCCAGGCAGTGCTTTCCCTGCTCAGCTCAGTTGAATGCAGTGGTTCTAGACTGTCACTACAGCTGCTCCATCCAAGTTAACTCCTGCTTTGAACCTGAAACACAGGAAAAAAGTCCTTTAGAAGGGAGAGTAAAGCCATACAGTTAACAGTTGTCATTAACCAAACTAACAAATAAGTGCCTAATCTTGCACAAATTTAACATTACAGTAAATATTATCAAGGAAAGTATCACAACTCCAAAAGAAGCCAGGAAGTTGGTTTAAGCCATAGCCCACCCTCACTTCACCTATGTGCTGAGAATGCAGAGCTGCTGTTTTATTGGCTTTGCTGTGCTCCACCTCATTACACACAGCTGCTTCCAATGGGCACAAATACCCAGAAGGAGAATGAGCAACCTGAAGTATAACATTTTAGCCAAAAAAACCAAAAGCTTTCATGCTCTACTTCTTGATAGAGCAAAAGAAAAAACATTTAACATAGTTTTTTTTTTTAATTAAGGCATAAAAGCATATACATAGCAATAAAAAACCCCATTAATGGCTTCAGCCAGGTTAAAATAACTACTGACACTTGTGTAGCAAAGCAAATCCATGAGTGATGGCAATCCTAAAATAGCAAATATGCATATATATGTCTATAGATATATAGATATATAGATATATAGATATATAGATATATAGATATATAGATATATAGATATATAGATATATAGATATATAGATATATAGATATATAGATATATAGATATATAGATATATAGATATATAGATAGCAATTGAAATGAACTGAAAGTTACTTTGCAGAACTCGAGCACTTTGCAGGTGTTGGACTTAAGCCCCAAATGAGTTTCTACTGAAATCTGTAAGATACTATCAGTGGCTTCACAGCTTCTGTATCACACTTTAAATATGTATATATGTATATTTAATAAGGAAACATCTGAATGTGCTCCTCACATCTGATGTGAGGCACTGTATGGATTATATTCCTGCAAAACACTTGCTATTTATTCTTTGAAATAAAATGTAATTTAAAAATCTATCAATAAAATTGTAAAGAGTAATAGCTTTTTTTTTCCACTCCTATCTTTTACAATCTGAGATCTCCTCACATATCAACATCATTTCATTTCCCAATCTATTCTGCTGTGTTTTGCTATTATTGCAAATCTTTGTAAAGCCACGGCCCAGCCTGGGCACAGTGTTTCTCATGACAGTATTTATTTATTAGTGCCCACTGCTGAGGCACCCACTCAGAGGCTGCATTGCAAATAATCCTTGTTTGCATTGGTGTCTATGAAATTTTCT
Organism: Climacteris rufus; assembly: GCA_013398175.1. NCBI lineage: Eukaryota > Metazoa > Chordata > Aves > Passeriformes > Climacteridae > Climacteris > Climacteris rufus. The sequence goes on from VZRZ01001148.1 coordinate 132,148, forward strand.
ATGGCTTCAGTAAGCTTTGGAATAGGCACAATATAATTGTATAGTTACTAATTAGATGGTTAAAAATCACTGTTAATAATTGAAGATTATATATTTAGTTTCCACTGTTGCTGTAAATTTTTCTTCATTTCTTTCACACCAAACACTGAATTCAGTTTTCCTTTTTTTTTTTTTAATATTACTTTTTAAAACGTGTCTTACTTCAGTTTCCATAAGGTGGAAAAATCTTGCAATGCTTATTTTGGAGGCATTGCAATGCTTGCCAATTTTTATAGCAACGTTTCTGTGGTTAATTTTTATTAAATTTTTCATTTAGGCCAGAGATGATTAAGGATTTCATCAAGCAAGGATTTCCAGTGTGCCTTCCAATCAGAAGTGCTAAACACAGAGTTTGCAGAGCAGGAACTGATGATATTTTGCTTGATTTACAATTGCTTGAGGAAGGAGATGTTTTATTCATTAGTTTTTCCATGCATTCTGTTCTGACTCTCAGATGGAGTCACTCAGGCTGATTATGAGGTCAGTGTGAGCATTACCTAAAGAAACACACCATTTATAGTGATTAGAAACTTGGGAAAAATCAGCAGCTTTTCTTGAGCCCTCTAGTGTCTGAAATTGAGACTCAAAGGGTTGGTGAAGGATCCTGCTTATTGAAAGTGATGTCCTTGAGATTTTTACATATCTCAAGTAGTCCTGATAACTCTGCTGAATTACTAATGGGCATTTAGTGCGTTATTACTTGCAACCCAACTCACACTGAACACCTTCCACAGCTGACATTCTTAAAGAATACAGAGGATAAGTTTAAAAATAGAAAAAGCATCTCTTTTCTGTTTACCATCCTTCTTTAATGTAAATGACACACAGAATTCTGAGGATACATCAAATGTGTGTAAACTTTCAGTAGTCTACTATTTCTGCATCAGAACTAAAGGTCCTGAACACTGTAAAACAACTCAATCAATTTTGAAAAACCTGTGTCTATCCTTTCATGCTCTCACATGAAGAGCTGTCCAGTTTGGAGAGGAAATGAGCAGCTGAAAAAGGAACCAGGCAGCTGACGAGCCAAAAGCGATATACAGTCTACAGCACTGTTGCCTTCAGATTTCTTTAATGAACCAAACTCTCCCCTTTTGCTTCCTGAGCCTCATCTCATAATTGACAATAACTACAATGACACCTTCTCAAAACACAAAAGCTCATCAGCTGCCAGCTCGCTGCTAATAAACTCATCCAGAACAACTTATCAAGACATAACCTTTAAGTGTGTGAGCAAACAATATGCAGTGAAAGCCGCAGCACAAATATCTATAAAGCAAGATGAAGCATTAGGATTACTGCAGCTTTCTCTGAGCGAAGCCAAGCATATGGTGGTATAATGGAGCATGAATTTACAGCAGCAGAGATGTACGATATAGATTAAAGCTTCATCTGGGAGAACATACTGCACGGGAGAAAAAAACCCAAAAACAACAAAACAACAATTTTTTTGTTTTCTGGTTTGAGGCACGAGGAGAACCAAACGCTCTTGTGTAGAACGAGCGCTCCCTCTGCTGCCAGCGGGGAAGGACACACCAGATCCCGCCTCCAGAGCCGCTGAAAACTCCGAAATTGCCCCGGTTTTCCATCGATCCAGGTCTGACCTTCTCAGACCACGTGCAGGCACGCAAGGGTTCCAGGCAGGACCCGCAGGCTCCTGTGATCCACCTGGAGAGTGCAACGAGGAAAGACGCAAAGAAAATTAATTCCCCTCCACTAATTCTGTCTGCGTTCACTGCAGGAGTTGTTAATGGAACAAGCATGTGACACATTTTGTTACTCTAAAAACTAGACCAGAAATAGTTGGTAATACATCTTTATAACCTCAATTTTTAGGAAGTTGTGGTTTATTCATCCTGGTAGAGCAGGTTTTGGTGTTGTTTCTTTGATTAAATTAAATTTTATAGTACAAGTGGAAAACCTACAGCCTTGAATGAGAATGTGTGACTGACCAACACTAAAAGCTGAAGTTTGAGATGTCAAAATCACTTTTTTAACGATTGAAGCCATTAACTGAGCGTGACAGTAATATTTTAATTGCTACTATGACATTATTAGAGCGATTTTGTACCCAGTCTGATGAAGGCCGTACCTTTGTCAGCTTTTGGGTTTTTTGTTTTTTGTTTTGTTTTGTTTTGTTTTTGTTGTTGTTGTTGTTTTTTGTTTTGTTTTTTTTGGGGTTTTTTTTTCTCTTTTCTATGTGATTCCAGAGGCAGGACCATGGCTGAGGGGCAGGATGGCTTTTAGTCCCAACTGCCGACTGCGGAGCGAAGTGGGAAGCAAATGGGCACAGCACGGGAGGCACTTTCGGGAGGCACAGCCCAGCAGAGCTTGGGGCAGCAGAGCTTGGGGCAGCAGAGCTTGGGGCAGCACCGCTCCGGGCTGCACCCGTGGGACGCCCGACCAAGCGGTGTCTGCCCCGGCTGCTCCTTCAAGGGAAACGGGAGGGCCCGTGGCAGACAGAGCCCAGCGCAGCCCCGGTGCGGCAGAGCCCGGGGCACAGCGGCAGCGGCACCGGCACCGGCACCGGCACCGGCACCGGCACCGGCACCGGCACCGGCACCGGCACCGGCACCGGCACCGGCACCGGCAGCGGCTCGGTGCGCCAGGGCTGCCCGTCCCGCCGGGCCCTCACACACAGCGCTCCCTGCTCCCCGCAGCTCCCGCAGACAGGGCTGCTGCACAGGGCCCAGCAGCGGCCACCAAGATGAGGGGGGGTCCGCAGCATCTCTCTTAGGAGGAGACACTGTGAGGCCTGGAGAAAAGTGCGTGTATCCTTACAAACACCTCCCCGAGGATGGTGCCAGGCTCTGTTCAGTGGTGCCCCGGGACAGGACGAGGAGCAATGGCCGTAAACTAAAACATAAGGTCCACCTCAGTATGAGAAACAAGTTTTCCCCATGGAGGGTGGCAGAGCACTGGAGGAAGCTGCCCAGGGTGGTTGTGGAGCCTCCCCCTCCGGAGACATTCCCGGCCCCGCTGGACGCGCCCCCGTGACCCTGCACCGGGGCACCCCGCCCGCCTGAGGCGGCTGCGGATCGGCGGTGGATTGGCTTCACCTGGCGCGGGCGCGGCGGGGCGCGGACAGCGCTCGGCGGTGGATTGGCAGCGCCTGGCGCGGGCGGCCTCGGCCATGGCGGACGAGGAGCTGGAGGCGCTGCGGCAGCGGCGGCTGGGAGAGATCAGGGCCGAGCACGGGGTGAGGGGAACGGGGGGATCAGGGCCGGGCACGGGGTGAGGGGAACGGGGGGAGCAGGGCCGAGCACGGGGTGAGGGGAACGGGGGGAGCAGGGCCGAGCACGGGGTGAGGGGAACGGGGGGAGCAGGGCCGAGCACGGGGTGAGGGGAACGGGGGGAGCAGGGCCGAGCACGGGGTGAGGGGAACGGGGGGAGCAGGGCCGAGCACGGGGTGAGGGGAACGGGGGGAGCAGGGCCGAGCACGGGGTGAGGGGAACGGGGGGAGCAGGGCCGAGCACGGGGTGAGGGGAACGGGGGGAGCAGGGCCGAGCACGGGGTGAGGGGAACGGGGGGAGCAGGGCCGAGCACGGGGTGAGGGGAACGGGGGGAGCAGGGCCGAGCACGGGGTGAGGGGAACGGGGGGAGCAGGGCCGAGCACGGGGTGAGGGGAACGGGGGGAGCAGGGCCGAGCACGGGGTGAGGGGAACGGGGGGAGCAGGGCCGAGCACGGGGTGAGGGGAACGGGGGGAGCAGGGCCGGGCACGGGGTAGGGGGCCGGGCGAGATGAGGGCTGGGCTCAGGGTGAGGCCCGAGCCTCTCTCCCCTGCCTCGGGCGCAGGAGGGGAAGACGAGAGCGCTCTGCGTGCCTGAGGCCGGCGGGAAGCGGCCCGGCCTGCCCGGAGCTTTGGCTGGAAAGGGCACCGAGAGCAGCTCCGGACCTCCCGCTCGCCTCTCGCTGGTGCCCTGGGAGGTTCCGCACACGAGCGTTCCCTTCCCCGACCACTCCCTATTCCTTGGATTACCTTCCGAGTCTTTACAGCCATCTGAGTTTTCAGAGCCGAATCACAGAATCACAGTATTATTAGGATTGAAAGGAAGCTCTGGAGATCATCCAGTCCAACCCCCTCACCAGGGCAGGGTCACCTGCAGCAGGTGACACAGGAACCGCCCAGGTGGGTTTGGATTGTCTCCTGAGAAGGAGACTCCACGCCCTCCCCGGTCGGCTGTTCCAGGGCTCTGCCACCCTCAATGGAAAGAATTTGCTGGGTTTTGGTTTACGGCCATTGCTCCTTATCCTGTCTCTGGGCACCACTGAAAAGAGTGTGACTCCATCCTCTGACACCCTTTGAAGATATTGATATGGATTTATATGAAGTGTCATGTTCGTTGTTCCTGTGAAGGATCTTCCATAGATCCAGCCACTGCCATTTCTTTTCTGTACAGTTTCCCATGCTGCTCTCACACTTTGAGATGTTACCTATGAAATCTGAGGTGCAGATTCCATAGAAAGTTCAGAGGGTTTCTTTTGTTACTTGCTTCTGAATAGTCATCCCTAACAGTGACTTGGAGGTGTGCCCCCTTTTATTTTTCTTAGTACTAGTGTTCAAAGCAGGAAGCAGCTCTTGTAGGATCCCCCTCATTAACTTTTCTTTGGCTTCAGGAGTTAGACTGGATGATCCTTGTGGGTTCCTTCCAGCTCAGAATGTTCTGTGATGCTGTGATTTCAGCTGCCGTGCTGGGATTGTGTTATGTTTGATTTCACTTATCCTTGACTTACTCTAATGGGTTTACAGTGCTGTTGTCAGTTTTCTGGGCTTTGGGGAAGTTGATTGTCCTAGACCTAAGGGGAAGGGCTCTTCCTGTGCAGAGCCACAGGGGTGTGGACAGAGCAGGAGCAGCGCTCATCCAGTGCTGGCTGTTGGGAGGGAGGCACACTGGGTGTATTCATTTGCTGGGGCAGCAGATTCCTGTTCCCAGCCATGGTCAGGCGGGTTTAGCAGGCAGGTTTAGCTTCCATCCATGCTGCTGGAATATTTGAACTTCCTGTCCTGTGTGAAGTGTGTCTGGACTGTGATATTTACTCTGATCTCTTTCTTTAGGATCCTTCCGGGGATGCGTCACAACAGGAAGCAAAACAGAGGTACAAATGAGACTCTTGAATTTTGGTCTTGCGTCTAATAACTTTTAACCATTTACTCTTTTTGATGTGCTTTGTGGTTTTGTTTGGGTTTTATTAGTATTTCATTTCTTTGGAATACTGCCCTGCATTTGTTTTGTTGTTGGAAAATCCACCAACAAAGAAGTTGAAATGTCAAAGATTTGATGGAAGTGTGGCTCCGTTGCCATGAGTGTATTGTCTGAACTCTGCTGGGGTGGGGAGCGTGAAGGAAACAGCAGCAGCAGCAGCAGCTCATTTTCACTTGGGACTTGTCTGAGTGCAGTAATCTCGTGGCCTGTAGTGATTCAAAAGGGGCTTGGGGAAGCATCAGCACTCCCAGTGTGTGCAGCTGCTTCTGCAGTCAGAATCCTTGGCTCCTCGGGGTTGGTAGGAGTTTCTGACCCAAGTCCTGAAGGCTGGCAGGACTCCTCTCAGACTGCTGCTTTGTCTGAGTGGTGAGTTTGGCTGTCATTGCAGTGGGAAGAGCCTTTCCTTGTTTATTTGATTTTTCTGGGATACCTATTGCAGTTAAAAATCGGAAACAACGTGATTTATGTCAGAGCTTAGTGTGGTGATAGTGGTTGGTACTTGTGCTGAGGGGGAGATTGCAAACAAGTGTTTGCAGAGCTGACTTTGCACACAGTCCAGGTTTGCAGGTCCAGTGGGTAGCACAGCTTTTGTCTCCAACATGTAATGGTGAGCAGTGAGGAGGGGCAAGTGTAAAACTCCATTTCTTGGAAGATGTTGCCAGCTGTGTAACTGCAATGCACATAGAGCTGCCCAGGGCAGGAAGTGCTACAAAAGATGTCATGTAAATGTGAGGTTTGAAGTGACCTCGAGAAGTCCTCTGTACTTTGCTCTTTTGTGCATGTTATTTTAGGTATTTGAAATCCCACTTTTCATGTGTGGTTCACTTTTCCTTACAGGGAAGCAGAGATAAGAAATACTATTTTAGCTCAAGTTCTTGATCAAGCAGCTCGAGCGAGATGTGAGTATCCAAGTAACTTTCTAGTAACAAACACTCACCTAGGGGACTCCTCAAAAGTGAGTGTTGTACAGAGACCAGACTGGTGCTGAGAAGATAAAACTTGCAGCTTTTCAGCTGCAAGTGACTGGAGGGGAGGGGCTAACAGACATCTGAATTATGGTAATGATTTTTTTTTTTTAGTTAGTAGTGGAAATTGTACTGAGAGTCAAAATTGTTTAATCAGGAACAAATATTTAAAAGTAAGAAGTGTAACTGTCTTGTATTTGCATAAATGAAAATGTCTTTTTCATTCACAACCCTGGCCTGAAGAAGATGGTTTCATAGGGACATTTCTCACTTTTCAGTTACTGGTGAAGGTTTTTGAGAATGTTTTAAACCCAAATGAACAGAGCCTGTTTTTGTTGCAGTAAGCAATTTAGCACTTGTGAAACCAGACAAAGCAAAAGCAGTAGAGAATTATCTTATACAGATGGCAAGATTTGGACAGCTAGCTGGAAAGGTGAGTATCTCTTTCTAATTCTCACATATATTCATTTTGAAACCCAATTCACTCTAAAAAAAGAAGGTTTTTTCTAATAGCGGTAAATTAAGTAACTGTAAAGGCAATTGAGAGCTTCTAAATACTGTGAAATAATTCCATCAAAAACCTTTTGTAAGAAAGGAAATTGTGATTCAGTTGTTTGATACCAGGAATCTCTCAGAGTGTGTTTATCTGTATTTTCTTTCGCTTTCCCAGGTATCAGAACAGGGTTTGATAGAAATACTTGAAAAAGTGAGTCAGCAAACAGAAAAGAAAACAACAGTGAAGGTAAGTTTTCTTTCCTAAAGGTAATGTTGTTACAAAGTAGGGCAGCACAATTGCACCTGTCAGACCAGGTCAGGGTAGCACTTGGTATTTGCACCTCTGTTCCCTGCCCTGAAGCCAGAGCAGTGCTGTGGACAGAACATCTGCAGCAGTGTGGGGTGACACAGCCTGGCCTGGGCACTGAGGGGGGGGCTGCTCTGCCCAGGGCATTCATTGCAGCTGCCTGCATGGGAGAGGCTTGTGCCAGCCTGGATTTACCACCACCCTTCCATTCTCACTTGATGTATTTCATTTTAGTTCAACAGAAGGAAAGTACTGGATTCTGATGAAGAGGATGATTATTAATGCTACTGTAAGGCTGCCAAACAATAGCCTGGAAAAATGCTGTTATCAGGCAGAATGCAAGATCTGAAAATGTTTACGCTGCTTTACTTTTTTTTATTATTATAAAAGGCCAACGAATAAACTTGTAAAATAAAGAAGGGGGGAGAAGGGGGATTTTATAACTTAAATTTTTGTAGTGTAAGAGGCCTGAGCAGTGTGGGGTTCCCCGTGGCTTCATTAGCATGAATGTTTTGTTGCCCCTTCCTCACTGTCAGCTCTGCTTTCAGCCACTGCACACACTTAACTTGCTGCTCTTGGAGGTACCAGACATAGGAGGAGCCAAGTGAGGAAGCAGGGAACAGCCACTCTCTGGGAGTTTAAAATCTTGCCTCCAGGCTCTGTCACAGAAGTGTCAGAAATGAGATTTCCTGAGCCCCTGAAGGATGCCTGTCCAGCCATTCACTGGCTCTCAAGTCCTTCCTGGAAATTTAAAAATGAAGGTATCAAAATAATGTTTGGATCAGGGGATTGCTATCATGCAGTCTGTGTGAAGAAACAGTGATAGCAAACAGCTGAGCTGTTCCCTGTGAATTCCTGAGCTCTCAAACAAAGCAAGTTAACTGTGTAATACAGCACTGTTCAGACACTTGGTATTGTATATTCTTACAACTACCTCCACTTTTATCAAATGGCTGGAGTGTTCCTTACCTGGAAAAAAAGAGACACCATTTTCCTCAACTCTGCAACTCCTGCATGCATAAAGTAAAACTGAACTTGTGCTGTAGCTTTATTCAAGACTATGGTTATGGAAGTGAGTAGGATCAATACTGTAACGTGCTGATAAACACTCTCCCACCACAGCCCCTCATCTGACAGCGTGTAACAGGATCGTGTTCAGTCCAACTGCAGTGTTTTTTTGGAACAGAATAAACAACTTTCAAGTGAGCTCTGGTGGGTGTTTTTCATCTTGTCTGAATGTGGCTAAAAAATATTAAGCAGTTGTTATTTTTGTTTCATTTGGACTAGACTGAGCATTTTATTTCTCTCTCTTTGTAATTAGGATGCTTTAGCTTTAGTAATACCCTGAGTGTGCCAAATTTCTTCAAACCAGTGACCCTTGTTGAGTTTGAAGCCAACGTGGTGATTTTTCTCATCTCTATTGTCAAAAAAGCTGAAGAATCATTTACCTAAATGCATATTAGAATTAACACATAAGCAAAATTCTCTCTGTACTTTGGAAATCAGATCTATGAAAGTCTACTTGTATCTTTCATATCTAGGTTATTCTTGCTACAGGTAAGGACCAATGACTTACTCTAGGTCACCTTTATTGTGTCACAAGAAGGAAAAACCTGGTTTAGCTCTTTCCTTTTGTATGTTTCAGCTTGTAATAGCTGACCATCCATTTTTTATGTGAACAGAGCTAGAAAAGAAGATTGTGTGAAAATGTTCAGTTTCACTAACATATTTTGTACACCTCTGTGTGTAAATCCAAAACCACATAACCTAATAAAGTAATCTGGGAGTGGAGGAGGGAGGACAGTCTAAGAGTGAATTCCAAGAGATTCCCCCCTCAATTTACAATTAGACACAAGGTAAAGTCTCCAAATGCCTACAGAACCATGCAAGGCAATCTGCACAATAGACTGAATGCTCAGACAAAAGCACTCAAAGAAAAGAGCATTTTCAAGAGTTATTTTACTAGTTTCTTCTTTCCATCATTTGGCACAAATCCAAGGCACATCAGAAAATCAGATGAACTCATAAATTATTACAAAAATAAACACATTACCCTCAAATCCAAATGTCATTTGACAATTTTACCTCTTAATTAAAAAGTTATCTGAAAAACCCACCACTCTGTCTTCCAGCTTTGTATTTTGTCAGGCAGTTTACTAATACCACAGTTAAAAGAAACAGAATTATGTATACAAATAGTTTATGAAATAAAATGCAAGCTGGATGCAATGAGCCAAGAATAAAAAAATACTGCACTGCAAAACCTGGCTTGTGCTATTTACACCTCCTCCCATAACTGAACAGTAGAAAATTAATTTCAGATCTAAGCAGCCACTTCGTGGTTCCCTGTGAGCTGTCAGAGGTTCAGTGATGCCCCCAGGCATGGGGCAGGATGGGCTATTCCAGCCAGTGCTCGCTGAGGTGAGCAGTCCCTTTCCTCGGGGGAATTGCACCTTCTTTAGAGCAGCCCAGAGCTGCCCCCTAAGCAGGTTTGTCTGTGGGTGTTGCCCACGTCCAGAATCAAGAATACTCGGGCAGTTTTGCATTACTTGCTTTAGAGGAGGGGAAAAACAACTCAAACTATTTTGTGTGCCCTTGCACATCCTTGCTTTGCTTTTTTTGGGTTTTTTAGGTTGTGAACAGTGGGTCCAAAGTTTAGCTTTGTCAAAGGCTCTCCACTTTTCCCCAGTGTCTTGGCTTCTCTGTAAGAACTTGATCTTGCAGCTCCAATCCAGGGGAGCATTGCTAAGAGATTAACAAGGATTCCATCCCTTCACTTTAATAATGCAGATGTTGTGGACTGTTGTCTGCCCAGCTACTAAAATATACAGAAATATATCCTATAATGGTTTGTAACATTACAATAAAAATAGAGACATTTCAATTACCTCTGGCAATAAATACCTTGTTATCCAATATATCTTTTTATATATATAAATATATTTAATTCTGAATGTAGTGATAAAAACTGAAAATTCAAAAATTATTCAAAGACTTTTAAAACAAAGCGGGTGGCCGAAAAATACAGTGCAGGGTTTCATTTGGTTTACTGTTACACAGAGCTTGTTACACAGAGCACCATCCCAAGTGCTGAGTAGAACAGGAAAGTAATTTTGCTGTCTCCATCTCAGTCCATCCCTGTTTTTAGATCAGCAGTGCTGTGGCTGTGCAGGTACCTCCGACAAACAGAGGGTTCAGTCTGTGGCTGCTGTGCTGCAGAGCCCTCCTGTCTGTGCTCTGAACCGGGGCTGTGAGTGTCACACAGGGAAGGCTGCTGCATTCACAGCACCACCTTCCTCAGCTTTGGACTCAACTCCCCGTTGGTGTCAGTGCTGTGGAACGGCCCCGGCCCAGAGGTGTGGCTGTGGGGCAGCCGGGGCTGCGGGGCGGGAGGAGCCGCCGGCCGCGGGCTCTGCAGGCAGGGCCGTGCCCAGCGTGTGTCTGCGCTGCAGGAGCTGCCTCCGCGGCGGGGCTTCTGTGCTGCCCTCAGCTGCCACAGACCCAGCATCCAGCACCTCGGCTGTGCTCTGCTCCAGGGTGCCAACAGACCTTAATTTGGATTTATCAAAGCTTTTGATAGCCATCTGTGAGGAGAGGGAAATGGGACGTTAGAACGTTACCTACTTTCTTCATTACAAAGAAATAAAATTCATTTGGTGTTTCTTGAACATTATTATCACATTAATTTCATGGTATTCTTTACACTGAGAACACAGCCAAGGATTAAAAATGGCATACTTTGTAAGAGAGTAATTGTATTTGGGCTACATAAGAGGCCAACCTGCCCCAGGCTACACACACATCAGCACCAGACCTGAAAACATAACAGACATCCCAAAACTTACCATCCCAACTCATCTAAACACCTTTCAGAATGCAAGTCCCAAGGCACTTGAAATTAACAGCCATTTCTTTTACTATTAAGAAACATGGAAGTAGTAACAGGCTCAGCCAGGCACTGCTGAAGGCCAAGGCAGGATTTCCCTGCTTCCCAAGGTTACCTGTCAGGGAAGAGACACCCACCCTCCCCACTCCCCTTAATGCCTCTTTTTGGTTGTTCCAACTATTCCTATTTTCCATTTCCACACCTGCTCCTATTTTTCCTCTACAGAGTGGGTGGCTCTCATTGATTACTGCCCACTCGGGAAATGTTAAAATAACCAAGAGAAATAAAGAGAATCCAAGCGTGCTAATGACAGATCTTCTAAGAGAAGAACTAAAGGAGAAAAGTAGCTTTTCTACTGAAATAACAGCAACAATCTTGGAAAAGCTTCAGACAGATTACACACATTTAAACCCACAAATTCAGAGCTGTATGACTCATGAATTTGTACAGTCACAGCTCTATGAACTCACAACCACAGCACAGGGCTGGAGAGCTCTCACATAGCAGCTTTTTGACTCATGTACTGACATGATACACTGCCTTCAGTGATCCACAGTTATCAAATCTAAATCCCATGTTTAAGTAGTGGAATATTATCACTTAGAAAGAATTAATAAAATATTACAGCTTTATAGAATTAATTTAGTGTTCTCAAGGCTTTTGGCAAATATTCCATATTCTAAGGGCTCTGTGAAATAGAACAGCATCCCATTTTCTAGATGGACATGAGCAGCACTCTGCATTTCCAAGGCTGGGTCAGGCTAATGATGGGCAGCTGCTGGGCTAACTGGTAAACACTTTTGCTTTGGACAGGTTTGTTTTACTCTTGATTTGGTGTTCTGAAACGGCTCAGCAGAAGGAGCAATGAGAGCTGAAGCCAGTGTAGAGAAGGCAGAGGGAGCACACGGTCTGGGGGAGGGCAGCATCCAGCACACTGATGTGGGGGTCACTGTACCCCAGCAGAGATTAATCTGTCACATACATTTGTGTCACAGCTGGCAGTGCAACCTGCATTTTGCTGCCACCCCTGCAGTCTCCTTTCACATGCAGACTTAAAGCAAACCCTTATTTTAATCTACTGAAAAATGTGTCTCTGACCAAAGCAGCCCTGCTTGGCTACAGCTCTGAGAAGCTGCACGGTTTTTCAGTCCTAGATTTTGTTGGAAAGGACACAGAAAGCAAGACAGAGATGAAGCCTGCAGTAAGAGGCTGAAGAGGTTTAAAAGTAAGAATGAAGTGGTTAAGAGGTGTCACAGAAGCACCACAGAAGTTTGAACAATGATGAAATGAGCAATTTGGCCAACAGGTCAGAACTTGGTGATTCAACGACCACCAGTAATAAGCTCTTCTCTTACATGTACCCATGGTAATAGCAGAGAAAAAAAATATATTTCCTATATTATACAAATAATTTGAGCAACCATTTCCACTTACCTGGTGCAGTAAGTGACAGTCAAAATTAGGGACACTTTTATCTCTTGTTATTGTTCTCCGTAAATGTTTTTCTCTAAAGAAGATTTTAAAGAAATTAAAGAAATTAAATGTCTTTATATAAGACTTTCAAAAAAGCCTCTATCAGAGAAGCTCCACAAGGTGGAACTATCTCACCAGAGACAGCCTGTTCCCTGCCTTCCCAAAATCACAGCCCCCTTGTATTCCCTGTATTTTCCTACAGAATACACATGAAGGTTTAAAAAGATTAAAGGCAAACCCGAACAACGAGTGAACACCACCATAGTATTTTTAAGAAGTCTGACTCTGAAGCACTTAAATGATGGCACACCAAGTATTAGTGCAAATCCAGATTTAGTTGCATTTTCAAGCCCTCCTCTGCCACCCCAGTGAGCATGTGGTGCCCAGAACATCTGCCTGGGGGTGTGACCGTGCCAGCCCTGCAGGATTAACACCCACTGTCACACCATCCTGTCATGGGTGGCCACCACTGACCCACTCTGGGCCTTTCTTAGCAGCTGTATTTCTTGTTTGCTTATGGGAAATCACAAACATGCTCTGCTTACTTGTTAAATCTGTTAATTGATTGGACCAGCTGAAGTTGTCTGCTTATGGGATCATCGGCTGTCTCACAGGGCTTAGGGTGCACTGGGGGTTTCAAAGAACAGGCAGCTGCAATTACTACTGAGCTCACACTTAGGAATTACAAAACACAGTGCTGATGCTAAATTCTACAGTAGAACTGTAACAGTGCTAACTTGAATCAGAGTGGCAATTTATCTTTAGAAGTTTTAAAGCACTTTAAGTTGCAGGAGTAAACATTCTTCATCAGATTAGCATGGCTGGCCAAGCTTCTGAAGAGACTGTGCAATTCTGGACTTTGAGGATTCTGGACTCCAAGTTTTACAATCCTGGATTAACCCAGAGATGCTAAACCACCTCTTCATTAACATTACTTACCCATATCTTTTACTGCTCTTTTAGAACTATTCTCATAATATTTGAAAGAACTATCTGAATTTTAGGCATCAGCAAGCTGTGATTAATTGTGGCTTTCTATTAACCAGACATTCACAATCTTTCTGAGGGAAGGAGGCCCAAGAGTTATTCTGAAACTCCTGGATGCTGAAGTAGGCACTCCTGTTCCTCATCTGCCCTAATTCCTGCTTTGCAGCTTCCCTGTCTTCTTTCCAGTCCTGGTGGCAGCAGATCCTCTGCTCTGCTGAGCTGTCCAGCTCAGGGGCCACAGCTCTTTTTACATCCCTCACCCCAGGGCAGTGAACTGAAAAGTCATCTGAAAAACTTCTGAGCCAGCCTCAGGGGAGTAGTGGATAAGGGAGATCAAAAGCTGAGGGTGAGATGTGAGGAAGGAGAATTTGTGGTCATTAAGCTACATTTCAGAGGCTATTTAAGCACACTAAGATAGGGACCACGTGTCAAATCCTTCAAGGACTGACATAATTCTGCATAGTTTAATATTACATATAATGTTATTGCTATTAAAAAAAGAGGAAGGTCAGAGTAAAATGTTACAAGACAAAAGGTATCAGAAGGATGGTAACTCATCCTCCCTGAGGCCGTGGGGCCCTGCTGCAGCCCAGCTGTGCTGTCACTGCACCTCGTGCTTGACACTGCCACCTCTGCCCCTCGCTGAAAGCCTTCTGCAAACTGTGCTGGAAGGCTCACACAGCCACCTCTGCAGCTCCCATTTCTGTCCCAAAATATGAGAGACACTAACTAATGAAGAGTCACTCCCTGACCTGTTTTAGGGCAATATAAATGATACCCAACAGTCACTTAAATCTGTTTTACTTTGCACTGAAATGCACAATTAATACATGGTTAATTATATTGCCTTAAACGTGGTGGGTTTTTTAACATGGAAAATTCACACACATACCCCAAAACAAGTAAAAACTAAGTTTGAAGCAATGTCATTAATATAATACAGTCTGCTGCATTTACAGTATTTTAAATTGTTACCTAAAATAGTTGTTTTGTTGTTACCTATCCTAAATATGCAAAATAATTGACTGTTCTATAATTATATGTAAATCAATTACATAAAATAATTGCTCTAGTTGCTCATTAATTCCTAGATGCCTTTTTATTCATACCAGTGGAAATATGACAGGTACCTTTTCTCCTTATCTTGACAGTAACATGCTGCTCATTCTCCTTCTCTTCCTCTGCTGATGTGGGGACACAGCTTGGTGCTGCTTCCAGCAACTTACTGATGTTTGAATTCTTGATTTTAAGAGTTTCCATTTTCACCATTATTAAAGAAAAAGAAAAACATGGGTACAACTTAGCATTTTAGTCTGTGCAGAGTGTGTTAATTAATGCTGCCAAAATCAATACAACACACACAAAAATATCTCATTATAAAAACAAACTTGAAATTGTATCATTTTGAGTAGGGACAAAATCAGTGTTCCACAAGTTGTCCCATCACAGGAGTGATGGTGTTGGAGTCTTGACCTCTTATTTTTAAAAGTTCATTTCAGTTTATAAAGTGACTTAAATACTAAAATTGATTCAGTACAGAATTTTGTGGTCATTAAGCTACATCTCAGAGGCTATTTAAGCACATTAAAGTAGGGACCATGTGTCAAAACCTTTAAGGAATGAAATAATTCTGTATCATATCATATTACATATAATATTGTTATTAATAAAGGGGAAGGTCAGAATTATCTATTGCAAGATAAAAGGTATCAAGAGGGGCAGAAGATGGTGGGTGGAACCAGGAACACTGCTGCCAGTGCAACTGATCAGTGAAAGGTGCCTACATCCAACATTGCTTCTGCTCTTGCTGCCATTGCAGAGACTTTAATGCCATTTTTATTTAGCTTTGTGCTTTCCCTCTTTCTAGACTCATCCTGTTTGTCCAGGATACCTCATTGTAGAAAGGCAGCGCTTTCACAGGGCACAGGAACCTGTGCGCGCTGTGCCGTGAACAGGCACCTGAGCCTTCTGTGCCACGGAACTGCTGAGCACAGCTCAGTGCCCTGCCTGGCAGTGCCTGCCAGGCAGCTGTGTGTGCCCCGTGCCCTGTGCTGCCCTGTGCTGCCCCGTGCCCTGTGCTGCCCCGTGCCCTGTGCTGCCCTGTGCTGCCCCATGCCCTGTGCTGCCCCATGCCCTGTGCTGCCCCGTGGTGCCCCGTGGTGCCCCATGCCCTGTGCTGCCCTGTGCTGCCCTGTGCTGCCCCGTGCTGCCGTGTGCCCTGTGCTGCCCCGTGGTGCCC
The DNA here is from genome assembly GCA_013398175.1 of Climacteris rufus. Lineage (NCBI taxonomy): Eukaryota > Metazoa > Chordata > Aves > Passeriformes > Climacteridae > Climacteris > Climacteris rufus. Next base: position 147,744 of record VZRZ01001148.1, read on the forward strand.
CATGCCCTGTGCTGCCCCATGCCCTGTGCTGCCCCATGCCCTGTGCCCTGTGCTGCCCCGTGGTGCCCCATGCCCTNTGCCCCGTGCCCTGTGCTGCCCTGTGCTGCCCCGTGCCCTGTGCTGCCCCGTGCCCTGTGCTGCCCTGTGCTGCCCCGTGGTGCCCCGAGCCCCCAGCCCCGGGCAGCCCCCGCACACTCACGGCCTGGGCGCCGGGGCAGCTCCGGTGGGCGCGCGGCTGCGCCAGGGCCCCGCTCTGCAGCAGCAGAGCCACCAGGGCCTCGCTCCTGCCCACCAGGGCCTCGTGCAGGGCCGTGCTGCCCTGGGCGTTGCAGAGGTTCACAGAGGCTCCGTGCTGCACAGCAAAACAAACCCGGGGTTACAAGGAGAGCGGCGGCGCAGAGGCGCCTGCACGGCCAGTGCAGCAACACCAACCCCCGGGCAGCTCCTGCCCAGCTCCCAGCAGCGCTGCGTGCGTCAGCCCTTGCCATTTCTGCACACAGCTGGGATGTACTCCAACCTGCAGAGATACTAAAAACACCCCATGTGATAGAATCATAAGCAGGAACACCTAACAGCTGCCACATAGAAGTTCCATAAAAACAGCCACCTGTACAATAGCATAGATATTTATCCAATATTTATCTAATTTAAATCTGTGAAGGCAAGGGACTGAAAGGAGTGAGTTAACAAACACTCTTATTTTTTCCCCAAGTAGTTTTGGCAGAGAAATGCATAACTAAAAATACTGATCCTGAGTTCTGGGTAAGCACAGATATCACAGGAGAAATACGATTTGAACACTGTTTTCAGTGATCTTACCTGTAACAACAGGGCAGCAGTCTCATAGTGACCATTTGAGCATGCATAAATTAAAGGAGTATTTCCATATATATCCTTTTTATTTGGTTTAGCATCATAATCCATCAGACACTTTACCACCTATTGAAAGAAGCAACAGCATTTTCATTGAAGATACCAGCTAACCATAATCATGCAGTGATAGCCCCCCATGCTCCTCTTTTTAACCATTTTTTTTAAATCTAGACTGAGAAAGAGATGGAAAAAAAAAGGATGGAGAAGAAAGTCTCATTTTTGCCAAAGAGATTACAACCACAAACAAGTCTTACTATTAAGCTAATTTTCGTATTTTAACACCCACTTTTAAAACAGAAAAACTTGAGCAACTGCAACAAAGGCCAGAAAATAAAACTCAAGGTATGTGAAAAACATACACAACCAATAACTTAACGAAACATCAGAAACAAACCACCACAGCAGCAGTACCCTGGACTTTTCCAAACTCATCACAACAACTGGAAGGAGTTCTTTATGCTGTAATTATCCCATGAACTACCCTTTAGTAACCTACAAGTGCTAATTGCATTATTTTTTCTTGCTTCCCTAGCGCTTTGTCTTCCCACCATCTTCACAATTCTTTTTTTTCCTCCTGCAATCCTCAACTTATTTTTAAAGCCCTAGTTTTTCACTTTTCTGCATCTTCCCATTTGCCTGGCTGCACCTGCTTTTTCATGATTGTTATCTTCCCCCTCCCATGTACTCTCCCTCCTCTATTAACACCCTCCTCTTCTGGGCTCCTGCTTTTCCTTCACTGCTTTTGCTTCCCTGACTTGAAGTGAGGGATGACTTAAGTTATCTGCTACTTCAGAGCTCCACCTGGCTCATGATCTACTTCAATGAGTAGAAAATACAGTAACTATTTAATACTGTGGCTACTGAAGATGCCAAGACACAAACGAAACCTTGAGAAGAAGGTACAGACGAATGTACAGAAGATTCAGCTGCACAAGGTATTTTTAAAGTGCTTTTAGTATGGCAGAACCTTTTTGCAGCACTTACATTAAAAAAGTAAAAGTCATTTAGAAAGAAAAGGTGTCTACTGAAACGATTCTAGCTGAAAGATCCTCTTTCCATCTGGACATTTTAGATGCTAAAAGTAAAAAACAGAATCACCAAACTCATTTTCTCTGTTACTGATTGAGTCTGGTTGGTAATTTCCCAGAACAGCTTTTCTTTGGTGGCCAAGTGTTGCAGAGCTTTGAGCAGCAGGCAGGGTGTCAGAGACTGAAACAGTTCTTGCCTTAAACATTGTTCTAGCAAAACTGTATAAAGCCACGACCAGCAGCCCTCTCTGGAGATGCCTGACTGGAACTTTGGACTGTAAGCCAAAGTGCTGAGCTTGGATAAGGGGGATGCTATTGTTCAATCACCTCAGCTCTGAGCTCATCTCAAGCAAACACGACTGTGCATCCACAAGAAAGCCAAACCCAGCAGCGGTGCTTGTCATCCCTGGATGGGTTTGGGGCGGGGGAGGCCACAGCCCACAGCTGAGAGCAGGTTTGCACAGATTTCACCTGAGGTGGGGGAAGGAGGCTTTGAGTGTGGCCTGACCTCTGATCTGAGGCAATGAACTCCCATCCTCCCTGACCCAGCTGTGGAACCCCCAGCCCCGAGAGGGCCACATCCACAGGACATTCACCTGAGGGGTGTCATAATCCACCAAAGAGCCCCTGAAGTGCCCCCAGACTCATTCCTGAGGCACCACAGGACTGCACAGGATGTGCAGCGATGCAACAGATCCAGGGGCTGCTGCAGAGACAATGGCAAACCTGCCACCCCCGAAGTGCCTGGATTTTCCTACCCGGCCTGAGAGTATATGAACCCATGGAATTCTGTGCTTTCTGGGGGACCCTCACCACCAAGCAGACCTGCTGGAGAGGATCAACAACCTCGCTAGGATCCACAGAGTGGTGATATTTCCTTTCTCTGTCACATTGCTCTCTCTCTCCCATCTTTACTATCCAATAACATCCATACTACTGACACTGGCCCACGGCCTCGTTTGCACCTTAATGTCTGAATAAGCTCAGCGAGCAGAGGGGAGCACAGGGTTACCTGGAGGTGGCCCTTCTGGCAGGCCAGGTGCAGGGGGGCGGCGCGGGCGGCGTTGGTGGCGCTGGTGCGGGCGCCGTGCCGCAGCAGCAGCCGTGCCAGCTGGCGGTGCCCGTGCAGCGCTGCCACGTGCAGCGGGGTGCTGCCCTCCTGGTTGCACACGTTCACCCCCAGCCCGCTGGCTGACAGCCGGCAGAACTTCTGCGGAGGGAAGCACACGGCAAAGCTAAACAGAAGCACGCTTTGTTGTAAGCAAAAAAGAGACAAATACCTGCTAAGTTCATACAAAACGTGTTATAAACGTTTTTTACAGGTTTGACACAGTTTACAAGTTTAAGAGTTTGTTATGAATATGTTTGGGACTGGATGAAGTGATTTGTTAAAATTCTAAGTTAAAAGTTAATTAAGCGGCTTGAAATGTACGGGTGTAATGTTTTGTTGTAACCACAAGATGGGGTTGCCTGAAAAGGGGGTTAGCTAAGGAACTTTCCAGAAGGACCAAAAAGTTCCAATGATGTCCTGCTAACGAGCAATTGATCAAGGAGCTAAACCAATGGAGTCGGTGTCCAAGGCTCCCTGACATGGATACCCCTAGCGAGCCGATGGGAAGGATTCAGAGCCACCAATCCGGAGCTGGGGGGAGCCTTTAAAAACCTCCTTAACCCCTGCCCCGGCTCCTGCTTTGGTTACGTGGCCCTGCTGAGGCGCCCGTGGCTGGGGGAGCACCCGCGTCCCTGCAGCATTTCCCTGCCTCGGCTGAGGAAGCACCCGCGTCCCTGCAGCGTTTCCCTGCCTCGGCTGAGGGAGCACGCGGGCCCCTGCAGCGTTTCCCTGCCTTGGCTGAGGGAGCACCCGCGCCCCTGCAGCGTTTCCCTGCCTCGGCTGAGGGAGCACCCGCGTCCCTGCAGCATTTCCCTGCCTCGGCTGAGGGAGCGCCCTGCGCCCTTCGAACCATTTCCCTGCCTCGGCTGAGGGAGCAGCCGCGCCCCTGCAGCGTTTCCCTGCTTTGCCGCTGGGAGGGCCAGTTTCTCTCGACCTCGCGTTTTCAGTTGTTGTTTTTGGTGCTTTTTGCTTATAAACCAGTTACTTTTTAAAAGTGACTCGGCATTTATTTCACGTGGGTGTTACAAGAACTTCTGCTACAGAGCCTCCTTTGAGGCCTTCAGAAAAAGTCAGTAAAGCAGAGCAGCTTGGTAGTATTTTCCAACAAAAATGACTTTTATTGTTCTCTCTTTTCTTCCAAAACGGTAACTTCATAGAGAGAATTCCAGGCAAAGTATTCATGATATTAAAGAGAGGCTAAAGCAGCACATGTTAAGGCAGAAATAAAACTGGTTTTATAAAAAGAAAGTTTTTATACAGCTGTTAGGAAGCCCAGACTGGATATGCGTCAGTGTTAATGAGTTACCTTAATTTATAAAGACATTATGCCCTTTAAGAGGGACACTACACACCTGTTTATTGCTACATGAAGTTTGAGGTAATAAGGATAAAAACTAAAATTAATTGTATTCATCTGGAAGTAATAGTGGCGCAGAGAACAGACTCCCATGGGGAGTCAGGATAGGGAAGGCACCTGGAGGGCAGTGCACAGCAGGACAGAACATCCTCTTTCACTCCTGCAAACTGTGGATGCCTGATATTCACAGTGGTGGACAACCTTTCATTCTGTACTTTCAATGTGTGCCTGCCTAATACACGGGCAGGATTAGTTAACAAGTTCCTTCTTCTTCTCATTCAGCAGGCAAGTAAATTCCACAGCAGATGCCATTCCTTCTCCTGTTAGCAATAAAATGAGCTTTATGGACTCAAGCTGTGGCCATCTTTAGCACATGATCTCTGTACTGAGGGCACACGGACACCCCTTGCCAGAGAACAAAGCACGGTGTGAATGTGAAGCACTTAAGGACCACAGCACACTCTAAGCCTGCACTAAATAAACATGTGGTGGCAGTGGGGAATTTAGAAGTTAAGCCATCTCACAGTGCTGTTAACCCCAAAGTAGCCAATAAACTGGAAATTTGTACTTTGGTTTATTTTGCAATCACTTATCCAGTTATGTACACCTCCAGACACAGTAATACATTTTTACATTTTCTTCCTGGAAGGCAATAAATTTTTTTCTAATTCCAAGAAGCTGGGATCATTCCTTATTAAAAAAAAAGACTGAATTGTAAAGCCTGATTCTATTGTACAGTCTGTGACAAATTAGGGGAAAGAAAGCTTTGCAACTGAAAGTATTTGTAATTACATTTAATCTCTGGAGACGTTTTAGATATGGCTTGTAGAAAAGATGTCATGCAATTAAAAAAAGACTTCATCAGCACTACATTGATTATGGGATTAGCAGGTATTCCTTGCTAAACTGATTACCAACAGGTAAGTAGATATGCTGTGGCAGTTAGCACTGTAAACTACAAAAGAGAATCGGAGGCTTAGAAAACCTTGTTTGTTCAAAGTTGTCCAAACCTTCTTGACAGCAGTCCACACATTCTAAAAGCTAACTGTGAAGCTTTCTCACTCCTTTAGATATTGAGCAAGTCCATGAACACTGTTCCTGTATCCAAAATTTTCCAATAGTTCAGTTAAATCCATTAGTTCAATTAAAAAAGAACAATTTCATAACATCAGATGAACTGTGAAAATCTGTATACAGTTAATTGCTTTTTAGACAGACATGCAGCGGTGCTATTTCCCTGGAGCTAAAACTCACATTATAAGAATATAAATTATTCTTTTTACAGAATGAACATTCCAACCTGTTGTACTGGGCCACACTTTGAGCACTGGCACAATGGATGGCAGAATTCTGGTTTTGATGTACTGATTGTGTCATCCTCATCTTCCAGGTCTTCTTCCACCCATTCCAAGAGGTAACGCACCTGGCATGAAAAGCAAATCCTTCTTTACAGAGTCCAAAGGCTCCATGTCCTAATAAATCTGCATAATGTACACATGTCAGATCTCACAAACACACACTTGTGAATAACTCAGGGAAACCATACAGCTACCTCCTGGCCAAATTACAGCTGCCCACAGGCCAAATTAAAAAATCAAATGTTACTGTTGACAAAGCAGCTAGAAAGTTCTCCAAGTACAGCAGTGAAGTGAATTATAAATGACTTCCTGCTGCCTAATCACAACTTCAGTGTTCACCCACTCTCAAAACCTCCAAATCCTTTTAGCTCAGATGATTCATGCCAGCTCATATCAATGTGAATTTTCTTTCATCTTTTGCTTTAAAGAACATAAGAAATGATAAGGATGATGACATTTAACTGATAGCCAAAACTTTGCAGGGGCACTGACTTTCCTTAGGTCTGTCACTTGCCAGGATTTGGACAGTTTCACAATACTTCATTTTTGAGGGAGAGGCCTTTCAGTGAAGTCTTAGGACTCAGGGCATTCATGTGCCATTTACCAACAGCGATGCTTAGAGCATGTAAGTTTTACATTACATATTATGTAGCAAAAAAAATAGCTATTTATGAAATACCTTTTTACCTTGAAATTCATTAATCTACAGTTCACTAAAGACATCTTAGAATTAGCAGTGACTTTTTAAGTCTTCACTACTGCTGGATCAAGCCAAGAGCTCTACAGCTGCTAGTCCAAGGGAATGGGGACAGTGGGGTTTCTGAGAGGTTCCTCCCACTCTGTTTACTCTCACACTTGTCACAGGTCCTGCTCCTTACTACTGAGCTCTGGCAAACCAACACATTCATGTCCTACCCAATTAAACACATGCAGCTACAGCAAATCCTAGGACAACCAGTAAGGGCCATATGCCTGATTCTGAATGATAACATAACAGAGAAAAGGGATGTTGTGCAGAGAATATTGCTTTCCCTGCAAAATCCACGTTGTCCTCTGGAGTAAAGGAAATCTCTCAAGCCTGCCTGTTTATGGAGGCCAGCTCAGCAAAGCTTTACTGCATTTGTACATGTCTGAGTGGTTGTCACTTCAGTTCCCCCTTTACCTGCAGACAGACCAAGACTCACAATTGACTTCCTCCTGTCACAGCCCAATATTGCTGCTCCCATTATCCAATGCACAGCTCCCAACAAACTGATACCACTGACTCCCAGAAACCTGAGTGCACTACTCCTGTGCACATCTTTAAAATTACAGTGGAATACCCATTTTTCTTGGTTTAAAGGTTTTTTGCTTAAAATATTAACTGTTCTTTCAAGCAGACACACGCTGAGCCACCTCAGGAAGTTGTCCACAACCTCAGTTTGCCAGGTAACTTGTCACCTGAAAGGTGCTTTACATTGCTGAGTCACACATTTTTGAATACTCAGCCAAGCACTCAGGTCTCTGTGCCCTCATGCCAGCCTTACAGCTGCTCCACAAGATTTTAGACAAGAGATTTGCTTTGGGTTGTTTTTTTTTCTGGTGGATTTGCATATATCCTTTCCACTGGATATGCTGAGTAGAAGGAATTCCAGAAGAGACTGAATATCTATGCTGAGACAATGTCAATCACATAATATTTTTTTTTAATCTTCCAGTTTCACAGCACTTTTTAATGCCTCCTGTTGCAAAGCTCCGTTGGCTGTCACAGCCAAAATCTACAGCAGCCCTAATGACCTGGTTGCTGTGGCTGTTCCTATGGAGACAGACCTCAGGCTGTCAGAACAAGGTAAAAGATTTTAAATAATTGTGGCTTTTTAATAGATATGCAATTTGTAACCTTTGCCATCCAGTTGGATGATTCTCTTTATTATGAACAGCTTTACATGAACTTCATTAATGTGGAAAGTAAAGCCACAAAACTTCTAAAGATTCCTGTGCCATCTTCCATTTTTCAGTAGAATGACACTGGAAGCATCTTACTGTTTAAATTTTCAGGAATAAAGGCAATAAAAAAAAAAAATTAGTCAAGACAGATGGTAAGTATCACAAATTACAGAACATCACCTCTGCAACTGGTATTATTATAGCCATAACTATATATTTCAAGTGAAGTCCAAACTATGTTGTTGTATGTCCCAGAAATGTCTCTGTGCTGACTACTGTCACCTAAATTTCCTCTTTATATGAGATATTAATAAAAAGATATCACAACAAACAAGAACCCATTTCTCATTTTTAGTACCTAAGCACAATTGTTACATGCAATAAACATACCATGAAGAGTAGGTAATATTTAAAGCATTAGAGAACCTGGAAATTTAGGAATCAAAAGGCACTTGTGGATTTAAAAGCACTGCACTATTGGAATGCTTCCCCAGTCAAACACAAATCAATCCCACCACCCAGCTTGCAGAACTGGCCCATGGCATCACCTCACACACAGAAAAGAGACTATGTGGATCTGCACACAGGAACAGCAGCTGGGAGTAACACTTTCTATTGGGTTTGCTGTCAAAAATCAGGTTTACCTGAAAACTCATCTTTTTTGCCTTTTTTTTTATTAGTTTGGCAGCACATCCAGTCCAACACTGTGACCTCAGTACAGACCTTGTGAGTGCCCTGCAGTGCCCCTGCCCCATCTCCAGTGGCATTTCATGGTGCAGCCTGGGCACTGCAAGCACATCAACTCATCTTTCCCACAGTATTTCTGTTCAACATGCCTGCTCTGAATGTTGTTCTTCTCAAGTTCTTTGCATCCCCTAGAAGTGACTATGCATAAATTTTTAAATGATAGACCTTCACAAAGGAATTATTCAATTTAAATTAATTTCTTTAGTGCAAGAGGTCATGGAAATGTGAAAGAATGGGGCTTAAAGCACTGTAGGCAAAATAATTTGGGGACACTGAGTGAATATTCTTTATAGAAAATCAGCTGACTTTGATCCATTGTTGCTGAAGGAAGGTATTACCCAAAGCATTCTTCCCTAGATAATATTTACAAGTAACTTCCTAAATTTGAGTTAGATAAATTAGAATTCAATAATATTCAACAGCCACGCTAACACTCACCATTTCCAGATCTCCATCAGCAACTGCTCTCAGGAGTTTTTCCACCTATGTATGAAGAAAACAATTTATGTGCTTTGTTAGTATTGGTATTAAGCAGAACACAGAAAATCCTGTGTCCTTTGCTAACCTCCTAAGCCCATGCAGTAGGATTACTGATGGCCCATTTCATATTTATTGATAAAGTTTTAAAGGAAAAATCTTCTTCCTTTATGAAATACAAAAGCTGTACAAGGCCTGTGGCCATTTGATGATCTCTAACTTGCTTAAAGATAAACAGTACTTATCTAATTGAGGATATGTGGCCCACCCACAAACAAATTCATGTAAGCTAATATATATTATTATGCTGCTCCAGCAGCACCTGCCTTGTGCATTTCTGCAGTGAACCTAACATTAAAAATCCCTACTCAAGGCCAATTTCTACCCTAATAAACACTAATACTGTTAGGACTCTTGCTGAGCTACCCTATGCTACCAGGAGCACAAAGGATGGCAGCTTTTATTGTGCTATTTGAGAAACAACAGTTTAGATGTAAAAGTTGCTTTCCAGCTGTTCCCTTCTTATCTGCAGATTGCTGGTTTATTCCTATACTAAAACCCAAACATTTACAAATCTCACTTGACTTTAAGTATGAAATTTGTTTGTTACTTCAAATCTGGAAAGATATAAATCTCAAAGGGTATGCATTAGCAAGAGGCAGGTCTCCAACTCAGAGCTGTTCCAGGGGAGCAGCACTAGTGCAGTGAAATGCAAACTTGAGCCAGGTAATGCCTGGGCTGCCCTGCTTGGTGAGGGAGCTCTCCTGTCCCCCAGCTCTGCAGGGAAAACCAGACACGTGGGGCAGGAAGAGCTGGCAGGTGCTCTGCAGGGCACTGGTGCCATCCCCCTGAGCCCTCTGATTGCATCTGAAAGCAGGAGGGGGAGATTAACTTGTCTCCCACTTCTCCCCTAACTCTCTCCTCTCACAGGAAGGATCCAGATCTAACCTGATAGGAATGGGAAAGGTGCCAGCAAAAGGGCAGGGAGAGTCCACCAGTCCTCTCACCGGACAACTCACCTGGCCTCTGCACAGTGTTGAAGAATCATTTAATAAGCTTTGTGAAAGTCTGTTTCAGCATTATAGCAAATGACTCCAGCACTGTGCTAGAATCACCAAAGATGCTGCTGTGTAAACAAACTTGTTTCAGTAATAAGAAACACCTTGTGAGTTGAAGATGTCATGGAGTGACAGCTACAGTCATATTTCAGTCTTTATCTAGAAATGGCCACCTTGCTGAGGGTGACAGCACTGTTTGACAAGGCAAACAAGGAAGAATGGGACTGAAGTTTGTGTTTTACTGCTCTGATCTCTTTGTTCAGGGTTTTAGAGGAAGAACAGAACACAAGCAACTGAAAGATGAGAGGCCAGATTAAATCTCTCCATTTTTATCTCTTCTTAGAAAAGCTGCTAAATGTTATTATTAACACAGGATGAAGGTCACTCAGGGCAGAATCTATGATTCTTTGATTTTTGCTTTCCTAACTGTGACTTAGCCAGTCATTTAAACTCCCTCTCTGGTAACTACAGAACAGAATGCAGTCAGCAAGTAACACCTGAGTGCAACTCGGGTCAAACTAAGCATGTCTCAGATTAATTTTTTCTCTGGACATACCAGTTTCTCTCCACTGACTAAGGAGGGGAAATAGATGTTTAAAGTGAAGACAACTGTCTTTCAAAAGTTAGGTGAGCTGAATCCCAGTCTCTATACAAACATCTAAAAGGGACTAGATACACCTGGGAGGTCTGTGCCTCCTACAAATTTCCCCTAATGATACAGGATAATGTCACTGGAGAATGTAAAGTTCTTAATGTTTTATCAGGAGTCAGTCTTGTGCCATACAAGATGCCTAAGAGTAATAGCCAGTGACCCACAAGCTCTGATAATTTCTTTCCAAAAATAACAGTTCTAGAATCTGCCTCAGGCCCCAGTGGTGGTACCACATCTGCTATGCAGCTTATAAATAATTTATGGAGAGTACTTAGGGCAAAATGTCTGCTACATGCATTTCCCCATTTTTCCAGTTTGTTTTCTCACTCTTCCATGGAACACAAGTACCTTCCTTTAAATGTAAAAATAGAAGAAACAAATCTACTACAATTCACTTGCATGCCCAGTTTCTTGGATGCTGAACAGAAATTGTGCAAGGAGATTTTAGTTCCAACAGAGCAAGTCCCAAATTTACAGTCCTGGCCCTTTCACTCTCTCTTTTCTAAGTCATAAACAAGCCACCACAACTGACTCATTTAAGTGAAGAGTTTAATTCAGTATTGATTAATACAGGTCTAACTGGATCCCCTGAATCCAAGGTGTAAACCCTGAAATCTGGAAAGCTGACCATATCAGCTTCCCATTACTTCCAGTGGCATTCCCTTCATGGGGCTCTCTCAGGATCAGGCTCTTGCCCCTGGTTAGTAGGAATAAGAGCAGGGAGCCCAGGTGAAACCTGGCAAACAGAAATGAACTAAAGCTGGATTACAGAGAAGGTCATTAACCCCAAGGACCTAAGGTGTAAGCAGCTTGTAATCTTTTTCCCTGGCTTGAACTCCAGTCTTAACTCTTGGGTGTGATAAATTTGTTCCTTTAAGGAAAAATAAATCCTCAATCTATGAAGCAAACTTATATAGAGTGCTTGACTCTGTGCAAACAGGAAGGTACAGCCCTACACTGAGCCTCTCACAGAGCAACTCCAGTGTGAACCAATAGTGTCCAGTCAAAATTTACATCTTTGTGCTTCTTGAGTATTTTTAGAAACTGAAACTTTTGGCAAGAGAAGGACCTTTTAATAGCAGGAAAGAAAAAAATTGAATGTAACAGTAATATGGAGAGAAACAAACATACTTAAGGAGGTCAATTTGGAAAAAAAAAATCAATAGGAGGATTAGAAAAAATAAAGAGAAGCATCAGAATTTGTGGTGATATGACAATCTTAGGAAGGGATAAATGGCAAGTATGGACCTGAGGTCCCACATGAAAAAATTCAGAGGATGCCATCTGGTGTGAACAGAGACAAATCAGCAAACATGCAAGATATTTAATGTATAGTCTGTACTTCTTCATTTGTTACAAAATTTATTCCTATGCCTATTTTGAAAGTTTCTCTTAACATTCCAGGTTTTTGTTTGCCAGCATGCCTGTACTAGTTTCTTTCTGCTGACAGATTTTGTAAGCTAACAGTGGCATTTAATTCCTGGACAGGAGAGCCAGATTCTTGGGGCACTGACTGCCAGTGTAATTTAGTAAACCTCAACAAATTCTCAAATTATGTACTTAACTTCAATAAATCTGAACAACCACTTCAAATATGCTTTCCATCTTTCCCCAGAAATAACCAAGAGAGCAGCTGGTAACATACAAAACCCAGGGTTTAGGTACTGAGAGGACAAGCCCCTGAAGACAGCAGCAAATCGTTTTCCAAACCAGACAGAAGGCTATTCCTGAAGAAGCAGTTTAAAACACTGTGGCAAAATATCACTCTTCTAGCTTTCTTCACTTTGCTTATTGTCAGAACTTATGCCTCAGTCTTACCTCTTTATAACTATTTTTTACTTCTTCTTGCCTTGTATCAGTTGATGCTGATGACAGGCTTGAGACAGATGATCCTCTGCTGAAAGTTTCTGCTGAGTGCTGAGGAGACCTAAGCGGTGACTTACAGTTGGGAAAAACAATCAGAATCAAACAAAAAACAAACAGAAAAGGTTACATATCAAATTAACAAGGTTAAGCATAGGCAAGAAAAAGTTTAGCAACTTGCATGGGCTGTTACCTCAGAAGCACTCTGTCCTCTTTCAAATGTTAGATAGTTTAATTCCATCAGTGACAAAATCTGCATGAAAATATTAAAGAGAACCAATGTAACTCCACTTAAAGAGGAATCTACTGACTGAAACACAAATTAGCTGACAACCTAATATTAGTAACAGATTATGACTGAGCAGATTAAAAGCACCCATTTACAAGTTCATGTTCCATCCCACAGACTGTATTCCTGCTGCTGGAGTGAGAATGTGACCCTCCTTCCTCCAAGTGAAACATACATTTTCTCTTTAATAGCGAAAACCTGTTAGCATCAGAAAGAAATCAGGCTAGAGGATGAAGAGGACTACCTTGGAATTTAATGCACACTGCAGGGAAGTCTCTTTCATCCTGTTTGGAATTTCTGGATTTGCCCCATTCTGCAGAAGCACCTCTATGATCCCTTGGTAGCCCCAGCGAGCAGCGATGTGGAGAGGAGTGTCTCCCTTCTCATTGCCAACATCCAGTCTGCAGGAATGCACATCATAGTACACTAAAGCCTTGACACACTGCAAAGAGAAGCAAAGCCATCAATAAATTATAGTGTTGTCTCTCAGTTCAGGTAACAGGCACAATCCTAAGAGGTTTTCTTTTATTGCTGCTCGTGTAGCCATTGCCTAAAGAGCAGGCTTTAGTGCTTCAGTGTCATTAAATAAAGAGTTAAATAACTCAACTACATTTGCACGTTACTGCTATCTTTAATGTGAATTCACATTAAAAATGGCTATGAACTACCAAATAAAGTCCTAATTTAGAGCATTAAACAGTTTAGCCTCTAAATCTTTTTATTTATTTTTTAAAATATGTAAGTTTAGTGCAAATTTGTATCAGTTTAATTCCATTCCATTAGAATGCCATTTGGTTTGTTACAAAACAATTACTTACATCCTCATGACCGTAAGTGCAGGCTAAATGAAGTGGAGTATTTCCATTATTGTCCTGAACATCAGTACTTGCCTTATAGTGCAATAAGAGCAGCTGAAAAGAAAAACAAAAGTAGACATTTAAGTAACTAAAAAATTAATGGACAAGCAATTATTGCTCTGCAGATTCCTTTAGGGTTTTGGCATGATGAAGCACTTCATGGAACACTAGCTATGCCTCCTCTCTCAGACACCACCCTCTTGGCATTGTAGTGCTGTTTATGCCCTACCCTGAAAACCAAATAAAAGCCTCTTCTTACATATTTAGAATTTTAACTGAAAAAAATAAATTCTCTACTGCAGCAAACACTGCAATACATTCACTACATCATTTACATTATATTTTAAGAGCCTATGCAAGTTAAGACAGTTTAATTTCAACAGTGCTAATTGAAGAATATCACATACATTAAATTCAAGCAGGCAATAATTACTGTAGTTACACAGTCTATCCTAAACACAATGTTAAGTCACTTAACTCATTCCAATGACTGCAATGGTTGTCCTTTCTTAACCAAAAGCAGAGATGCTCTCCATTTGTACTATGCATTGGACATTTGTATTAATAAAGTGGATGAATTTCCATAGCTCCCAATTGGTTATCACCAATGGCTGAAAACCTTGCAGTGTAAGAAAAAATAAAATATCTTGCAAACTACAGTGATAAAAGATCCTCAATTCTGACAGCATACCCAGTTCTGGTAAAAGCTTCTCAGAAGATCTAAATGACAGGAACAGCAGAACAGCTTAGTAAGAGTCAGGTATTTATTATTTAGGTTAGGTGTTGGTGCTTACTGTAACATTTTGGTATCCCTTCTGACAGGCAAGGTGAAGTGGAGTTGAACCGTGGTAATCTGTAGCATTGACAGTGGCTCCTTTGGCCACCAGTAAATCCACTAAGGAAGTTTGCCCTTGGAAAACAAGCATTGAAAGAAAGAAGTAAACTTTGCACAGAAACATTGCTACTTCTCAAATTCACACAGTGACTGTAAACCAAGATACCCTGCATACTATGTTTCCATATACTGAACATTCACTGCCTTGGTATTTGGGGGTTTTGTTGCAGACTACTGAAGGCAAAAGCTCCATAAAAGAACCCCCAGCTAAAAGCAAGCTATACTTGTACCCTAGGAGTAACAAAAGAAAATATTTGGATTCAATATAATAACAATAAAGGAAATGATTTATAAGAAACCATCCACTAAGAAAATAACACATCTTCTAATAAAAGGAAGATGAATTACATAATGAACATTACAATACAGATGTTACAGATCTTCTCTGCAGAGCCAGCTGCAGGTGAGAGAAAAGATTCATTTCTCAATCTGCCAGTCCTTTAAAACAAGACTGGTGTCTGGTAACACATTTTTACTTTTTCCAGAGCTGAAGAAAGAACAACTGTGGTAACCACTATGGCAAAAGTAAACAGCCAGGAAACAAAGAGTAACTCAGCCATAAGAAACTGAACTTAAAAGAATATACAATAACTTCAGATGGAAATACCAAAGTTTCAACAGCAAAGAAGCAAAAAACAACTTAATGCAAAATCCCAACTTTAATCCAAAGGTGGAAAACATGCTGACACAAAGATAAGAAGCACTAGGAGTAGAAAACACTAGTGAGGAAAAGCAAGCCCACTCACCACAAATAGCAGCTATGTGAAGTGGAGTGTACCCCCGGTCATCTCGGGAAAAGGGGGTGATAATGGAAGGGTCATTCAGTTTCCTTTAAAAAACAATGGTTTGAAAGCAGCTCAGTTACCCAGGAGGTGGTGGGAAGGAGAGAGAAAGGGAAAAGTTGCCAAGGATGACAAAAAACTGATTTTGGAACTTTTTATCCTTTTACATTGACAAATAATTCCATACAGAGCTTGACATTTTGTCAAGAGCCGTGGGTTTGTCCAAGAGCTGTAAGTTTGACTCAAGAGAAGAACCACCACGTTGACCAAAGGAGACACAGCCTCCATCACAGAACTGGGGGGTTCCAAGGGATTCTGCATTCTCCCAAAATTTCTTCTGCTCTTTTTCAAACCACACACACATATGCTCTCTACTACACCCTGAAGCGCTACCAAATTCCTCTACAACCCCAAGCAGCATATTTTCTGAAGTAAGTCTTAAATAAAGGTTTTTACACAGCTTTTTGTGTATTTGTGGGGATGAAGAGTGCTCACCCAGAAACCAGCTTCTCACATTTGTCACAATAACAGAGGGGGTGACACATTTTCTGCACAGTGTCCTTGTCACTGTCACCTTGACTTAGCAGTCGCTCCACTTCCTCCTGATTACCTGAAGCAATATGCTACAAAAAACCAGGAGAAGAGAGAATGAAGAACCAATATAAAAGGCCTCCTTCTAAGAAAAGAAAAAAAAGTAATTTACTGAAGCACTAAATGAAAGGAACCAATTATGAAAGACGTATTCAAGCATTAGAAAGCAGAAATGAACAATGTCAGAGCACAAAAACCCCTAATGGGCATTCAGTATTAAAAAGAAACTGTTCTTGGCTTACTTCACTTTCTATAAAAAAATTAAAACCATTCCTATTGTTCTCTTTAGACTCCATCATGAAATTGAGCTCCCTCTGTGCAAAAACATTTCTATAAAATTACTAAGTCTTTAGCCATAAGCTGTGAACACATATAATTAGAAGCTCTGCTTTGTGTCCTTGTATAGGCAAAATTCTTTTAGAATGACAGTATGAGATTAACATATAATATGAAGTAGCTGCCAGGTGACCACATTTAAGTTATTTCAGAAAACTCTTTCAATTCCAAGCATTAAAAGCTATGAGACACAACCAGATAGTGATACCACATCTGTGCATTAAATGGGCCACACAATACCACCTGCAGCAGCATTTCACCCTCATTTGCCTCTCTATTTCATGTAACATGCTGAAATCCCCAAGATTATATTAAATTAGTAAAGCTTTGGCACAGAAATGTACTAGGTTCAAAAGACACTTTTAGCATCTACTGAGTCACATTTCACAGTATTAATGTAATTAAAACTTCATTGTATTGCAGAAAATTGCAAAAAAGAAGCGATATAAACATGCAATATCCAAGTACATATGTATTCTGCCATAAAAATTAACCTTAAACAAGCAGTCTATTGGTGCAGCAGACATCTGGGACAACAAGTTCATCCTTTGTCTTAAGAGCAGCTTGTCACACAGGCTCTCAGATTCCTGAAAATAAAATAGATAGATAGATAGATAGATAGATAATCTATACAATCATTTACAGGCAAAAGTGCAGTACCTTAACAGCAGAATTAACTTTCAAAAATATTAAACACTGTATTTACTGTGTAGGGATTATCAGACATGTGAAATCTGAATCAGTTTCACTTTTAAGATTCTGAGAATTAAAAGACTGGGCACCCACACAAATAATAAGATGTTCACCAGGATATTTTACTGAAATTCACTGTGAACTAACTGAATGTTAATGAAATGATGGCTGTACCATCTAAAAAAGAACAAGCAAAACTAAAAAATATGAATCAAAGCCAGCACAAACTGTAAGAGGTACAACACAGCCTTCTCAAGAGGAGAAATCAAGACAAATTCACATAAAGCACGTCTACTAGTGGCTACTAAAAAAGATGACGCAGATACAACTCTGACTCAGAAGAATTGCTGAACTCTCTGCCACTTGCTGAAAAAGAAAAGATTGCACCAGGTAAAGCATGACTCTGCAGCAGATTCATTGCTGTAGTGTTTCCTACTTGGTTTGAGTGAAGCAGATGCTGGACAAACCTCACAGCAGCACTTCTCATTCTCTGAGGCAGCTGAAGATGCTTCAGGATGCACTAAGGAAAATAAATGCCTCCAAAACCAGGTGAAAACTACTAAGTGGAGTCAGATTTTGAAATGGTAACCTTGACCCTCCCATGAAATAAAACAACCTAAGGAAAACACTTTCTAAGAAAGAAGATGGAAACATTTGCACATGGTTGGTTCTGACTGCCAGCTGCTTATGGCTGGCAGTGATGCTGCTGTTGGACAGTGACTCTCTAGAAATGGAAAGACTCCATAAAACATAAGACCACTGCATGTAGGATACACACCCCTGTATCAGGTACACTTTGATGGTTTGGATCTGGGCTATGGCTTCTGCAATTAAGCCAGAAAAGGCCAGTAAAGGAAAGGAGTAAAACCAGTCTGACTCCACTCTTAACTTTCCTAAGTCAGCATGAAGTTCAAGAGCCTCATGAACAGCAAATAAACAACATCAGCTGAGGTCACATTTTCTAGAAATCAGACTGTTCATGTTTCAAGCTCAACACCTGTCTCTCATAAAGCTGTCTAAAAAGCCCTTTAACAGTATAGCAAATAATGTAATTAAAAACATGTTTTCTGAGGTCTGGAGATAAAAGTTTCTATCTGAAGTTCACAGTAAGTTGTTTGCATTTAGATACACAAAGGTGACAAATGTTCACCAATCTTTCCAAATCTAAGTACTTCAGCTAAAGATACCCAAGCCCATCTTTTCAGAACTACAAGGCATGTAACACTAGTCTCCCCAGATAGATTCTTCGGTGTGAACAGGAATAACTTCCCTAAGAAATATTTGATCAAAAATTTAACTGCTGATACAAGTTTCTGATGTCTAATCAGAATTTCTAGTGTGGATGTTCACAGCCAGCCTTACACTTGCACTATGGACAAACTAAGTAATCAGTAGCAACAACTACCGTAATTTTAATTCCATTCCTTCCACAGTGCATGTCTTCAAGAGAAGTGTTCCTCAAGTGGAATAATTACTTAACAGAATCACATGAGACAGCACTGCTAAAGCAGCAGTATTATATATTTATTATATAAATCAGAAAAAAAGGACATCTTAGGTGAAACCACATATCTTCAATAGTGAAATACAGAATGACAGGAATCAGATATTGGCTGAAGGATGAAGCAAGTTTGGGCCTTCAAAGTCAAAACTCACTTGTACCAGCTTTACTTGCAGCCCAAGAATTTATATTTTTTTAAAGAAGATATTGCTTTGAGTGTGACTTCCAGGTATTTTAAGTGTATATTTCCGAGAAAATATATACCCAAATGTTAATGATCTCTTTAATACTACCATGTGTAGAAAAATGAAGTATTTGTACCTATGAGAGTGTCCCTGTGCACTGATCTATCCAAAGTGATGTTCAGAGATTATGACTGGCGACTTGGAGGAAATACAGGTGGCAAAAGCCAGGAAAGGAAGTCTTGAACACAAACTGAGGCTAATAAAGTGTTCAGTGGGGACAGGGAGTAGGGATCATTTCCTCATCTCAAGCTGTTCCCCACCTACAGCTCTTTCCATACCTGAGACAAAATGCTGCCTACTCCCTTGTGGCTGGCTCCAGCTGCCTCTTGTTTTGTACCTTCCTTCAACCCTCTCAACTACAGTCTCACTGCACATTAGCAGCATGCAATACTTACTAACTGGAATTCTATTTTAAAAATGTTGACAACTCCCAGAAGTTAAAACTGGCTCTCTCCTGCTTTACAGCCTCCTCTCCTCCCCACAGCCAAAGTGTCTCACAAAGACTTGCATGACCTTGGGTGAAGGGATTTGGCAGCAAAGTCCTAAGTGCAATTCACTTACTGACATGAGGGTGAGAACGTGCCCATTATCCCCCAGGGTACATTAGGCCCCTGCTGGGTTTTCTTTCTGGACTTAGCTTCATTAGGGATTGGCCAGCAGCATCACTCAGCTGCCAGAAGCTCCATCTGAAGCCAGCTATAAAATTAAGCATAAGCACACAAGGGGCTGTGACAAAGCCCCAGGGCACAGCAATGTTCCTGCTCACTTCAATCCCACACCCCCTTCCAGCACAATCTGGAAAAGGAAGCCATGGGGCAGCAAGAGGACAGCTGCTGCTGCTTTGAACAGAAAATAAGCTGCTGCTGCTTTGACCAGAGAATAAAGGAAATATCTCAACTGGTGAGTTTATGAAGGGAGAGCAATGCTCCTCCACCTCATCACTACCCTTTTCCCATTCCTGGCAATGGGGTATTTGCTACCTCAGTCTTTCTTTCCATTGTGTGCCCCCTTCTCCCACCCTGGAGAAGTGGGTGGTCTGGCTTTTCCCTTTTCAGCTGTGTTGAAGGCCAAGTTGTCACCCACTTCCTCATCTTCAGGGTTCTGCTGATTGCAAAGAAAGGCAGTGCAAGAGGATTGCATGTTGCACGTTCACCCTGAAGTAAGAAAGTTCTCTATGTCTGGAACTGATGCAGCTGAAGTATGAGCAGAAACACTTATTGCTTGCTCTTCTGTTGGTGCAGACACTAAAGTGCTTATTTAGACTTCTCAAATACAGAGTTCATCTTTCAAGACAGGTTCCTCCCAAAGAAAGAAATACAGTACCCTAAAGGTAGTGGCACTGAAGTTACAACCACTTGAGGGTGATCTCAGTATAAAAACCAGCTACCAGCTACATCAAGAGGGATAGAAATTTAGGAGCAGGATATTCTTTTTTAGCTTGCTGGCATTGTTGTGGAAGACAACTCTACTTTGGTTTCAGTTCTCCATTCAGACCACCACCTTTGCTATTTGCATACTGATCGTGAATGACAGCCAAGTGACTGCAGGAAGCAAAATCCTATAGCAGGTGGTTTGTTTTAAATTAACATTTTTATTTTTTTGAACATAATTCAACACAGCATTACAGGCAAGAAATATCACTGTCTCCTTACACAACATGAGTGTTGGTTTGATTTTTTTGGGGTGTACAAAAAAAGCCCGCACAACAGGTTCATGGAAAAATCCCAGAAAAGAACAAAATCAAAAACAGCAAGAGGCCCAAATGTTACTTCTTTAAGACTGTGCCCCAGGTAGTCCCATCCCAAGCCCTGCACACTGAGCCATTATTCTGGCCCCTGCAGTTAGATTCCAGTGCTTTGCAGCTGGGCAGACTGAGACACATTGAATTCACTCTGGTTCCAAGTTCACTCCTTTTGATTTCCACATCAGCTCAGGATAACCTAGTTTTACAACAGCAGAAAAGTTCACAGGAGTGGTAAGACTGGATTCCTTTACTAAACAATCTACAGAGTTCTTAAATCATAGAAGTTTCTAAAGTTGCATCAGCATCACCCTTGACTGGCCTGCAGGGATTTGACCAGATTGACAGAAGGTCCAGTAGCCCAGCAGGAAATAACTCATGCATCCACAATCTTCCTGCCCTGCCAGGTTAGAGAGCCCAAGAGCCAAATTTGACCTTCCAACACCCCCTTATCATAGCCCTACATTCTCCCTAAGGCATCAGTTTGGTGCAGAGTTGTAACCTGTACTGCAAACACATGGAGTTCTTAGAATATGAAGATTTACTGAATCATTCTAAATTACACTGCTATTTCTGTTCTGCTAGCACAGCTGAGCTTTTTAGAATTACACAAAAATTTAAGCTATGCCTATTCTCAAGTACTGCACTGCTTTCACAACCATGATAGAGTACAAACAGGAGACACACAGCTTACTGGCATTGTAGAAAATAGTGTTATCATCTTTCCTCTAGTCATATGAAGAGGCAGACTTGATATTTAACAACTTCCCCAAGGAGTTTACAATGAACAACAAGTATTGCTATATGGTTAGGATTTCTTTGCAATCATTTAGATAATTTTATAATTTGCTTCAGGTAGTGACCTCATTTTTTTTTTTTAAGAAAAAAAAGGGAATTCTTGTATTAGTTATTTGTATTGTCTGGCTGGATTTACACCCACAGTGGTACATAGTCCTACAAGTTATCAGACATTTGAGAGTTTAAGAGTGGCTTACTGTTGATCTGTCAGAGAGGTTGCCTTGTCGTATGTATTCTATTGCAGCCTCAATTGAGGTTAGGCAATATCCCAACTCATCCTTCACTGAGCTGCAAAGCCTGAAGTTCTTTATGTAACTCAAGTTGGCCATCCTGGAAAAAAAGTTAAAGCCATGAACCACTAAAAATAAGACTAGCATGACACACTGCAGCTCTTCTTAGGCAATTCAGGCATACAAGAGGTGTGGGTTAGGAAAAAACTTCTAGAAAGCTTGTGAAGCCAGCAATATGGCTGTTTTGAGCTTGTAGATTGATCATAACTCTACTTATCTCTTAAATATTCAAAGAAAAGTTATTAACTGGCTAGAAGGAATATGAAGGACAAGATAAGGATAACAGGGGGAGATTAACATCTTTGAAGTGAGTGAAGCAATGTGTCCAGCACCATAAGCACCAGTGCACAGTGACAGCTATGAGCTAAAGGCCAAATGCTAATCTGGGATAGAGGATATACCAACAATGAAAATCAGTGCAGGTACAGGTGGAAGGTTTAGATAAACTTTTACTGAAAGTGAGAGGACACAATGGCAGGTTAGCAGGAAATATTTAAACACTAGGTTCTCTATAGGAAATGCATCAGATCTTGAAGATGCATAAAGGTTTCACAGTTCCCTACACATATGTGAGAGAACCACTCTGTGAAGGCTGCATTGACATGCAGATATGGTAGAGAGGGCCTCTCACTACAACTTTTCTCTAGGCTGGGAATCAAACAGACACATTCCTGCCAAGTCCTTAATTTAGTTACACCTGTAAAACATCTTTGCTACTTCTCCTACTAAAACATTGCCTGCATTACCACAGGACCTCTTACACTTTCAGTAAGTTACTGTGTGCCCAGAAACATTTGCCCCTAGAGCAGCACTACACACAAGATGTTAAAAGGAGTTCTGTATAGCCAAAACAGTTACATACCAGTTGGGGATTTCTGTTTTCACAAGCAAATACAGCAAAACAGAGAGAAGATCATCTGCACACATGGTTTCCATGTTAACTAAAAAAAGAATTAATATCTGATGTTAGTCATGTCATGGTTCAAATCAAGAGCAGTAACTCTAAAACGAGTTCTGCCTCCTAATACTAAGGGGCCAGCTCTGCTACTAGAGAATGCACTGAGAGCCAAAGGCAAGCCTCCAAATGTTCTCACTCTCTCACTGAAATAGGCTGCCAAGAGCCAAAACACAGATGCAGTTGGTACAGTACAAGCTGCAAGATTTGACTAGCATCCCTCCCTTCCTACACAGGGAGAGCCAGAGCACTAGCTCAGGACTTCTAAAATTCTTGAGGGCAAAGACTACACTCAAAGTTGATGTATTTTTCCAAAACCCAGCAGTCTTTCCAGAGAAAGGAAGAGATGAAGCAGGGAAAACATTATTTCACTGTGCTACTCTGTTTGCTTTGGAGAAGTATCTTCTCTTTTCAAGCTAGATCAAGTAAATACCAGGTTAAGAGGTTCATGCTTTCTTATCACAGAATCATTTCTCTAATCCTTAACAGCACATAGGTTTGTTTTTCCCCCACCACCTTTGCAGAAGATGCATCCAGAGCATCAGTTTCACAATATCAATGAGAGCACAACAAATCCACAAGAATTACCCAGCAGCAATCTTCAGTGTTTAAAATGGATCACCCTCAGTGTCCTGGCAGATATGAGCTTCCCACATGCCCAAGCTAACCCAGTACCCCACTCCACCCCACAAGAACCAGTGCTGACACATCTACCTTGCTTACACTTTGCTGTTCAGAGAGCTTAGCAACTCCTGCTTAATTGTGTTTGATCCCCAAGTGCTATCCAAAGAGTTGTTTATGAACTGAAGTGCTTTGTGTGTGCTGGTTAAGTTTAAAATTATTAATTCACTCATTACTGACCTCTTTGGCTCGGAGACTGCATGATAATTTGTACAACTTTACGCAGACAAAGCAGCTTCTGTTGAGGGGAAGTGCATTTGTTCAGCTGACCCAGTTCTCGCTTCGCACGTGGGATATTAAAACTACAAAATCATTTGAAAGCAATGATTAGCATAGAGAGCTCCTGTGCAGGAAGTCCAAAGCCCAAGTTTTAACTTAATCAGAGCTGAATTGAAGAACACTTCCAAAATATTCCCATTTCTACTGCAAATACACCTGCATTTCTGTATCCTGTAGATGTAAAAGGAAACTTAAAACATAAAGAAGACAACCATCAATGTAAAGATTGTCTTCATACAACACTTGCAAAGCTTTGATTTTCCATCTCAAATGAATGAGGTACAAAAAACAACTTGCCAATGCCTGAAGGAAGACACACTTTGGCTGGCATGATCCTATTTAAGACAGGATCTCAGTGACTCTTCAAAGAATCCACAATCATCCCTCTCACCTGAACTCAGGCTTCACTCCAATGTCTTTTTGCTGCAGGTCTTGAAGGCTCCTTGTGATTTTATTAAAATCAGCATCCTAATCAATAGAAAGGCAACAGGTTTTTTACATGCTTTAGATGAACATAACTAGTATGTAGCAATCAAAGACACTTACCTCACTTGCCTCAATAGTCCCCACATATTTGAAGACCAGATCATAAATAGCATGGTGGATATACATCTGTAGGAAAAAAACAGTCCTTTAGGCATGAAAGGGAGAGTTAAAAATAGCTTGCTAATTATTTTCCTTCATTTCAGATGCTTACTTCAACTGCTTGTTTGATCAGATTCATCTGCTCTTCTTGCTTTGCAAGCATCTTCTAGAAAAGCAAAGCCATAAACAGCAAGAGAAAGTCAGATAATTTATTGCTTAAGTACCACTGTACTATGTATTTAGGGGAGTAAGTCTTTACCAAGTGCGAATCTCTCAAAAGATGCTGCAGACATTTGGTATAAAGTGCATTGACAGAATCCTAGGGGGAAGAAAAGATAAAAGCCATCAGATTCAGGTTAATGGGACTTCGAGGAACAAAGCCTAAATAAGTCAAGTCTTCCCTGTCTCAGAAGTACTGCAAGAGTTTTAGCAAGAATAATTGCATTTACTAAATAGTGAAATTTTTAAATGTGAATTACCACATCTTAACTTTCTCCCTTCTCCCCTTTCTCAACTCTAGGCTACTCTGACACAGAAAAGCTCAATAAGACAAAGATAACCAGAGCAGTGAAGTAAATGACATTGAACAAATTAGACATCAAGGAGGAAGATACTGACTATGTAGTGGCGGCGGCTTTTCCTTTCGTGTTCTTTAAATGTTCTATAGAAAGATCCTATGTATTTATCAAATCTCTCACAGTGCCTTCCCAAGAATTCTCTAACATCTTCAATATTTTTAAGAGAATAGGAGTTTGATGAAGCTGTAGATTCACCTAAAATAAAAGCCAAGAATTAACACACAGGTTTAATATGTATGCATGGTAAAATACATTTTGTCCCTACATGTAGAGCCAGTTTGTGTCCACTGAAACATTAATTCAGCTTACTGCACCTTTAACTAGAGGTACTGCCTTTAATTAAAATAATTCAATGCATCGTATTTGAGCAGGTTCTCTTGTTTATATCAAGTGTTTATTTGGAATAGCTAAAACAGATTCCACATAGTTTTTTACACTGGGGTAATTTATGACCACATGCACTCAGCTTACAAGTTGTGTAAGTCAAGCTCGAAAGTAGAAGAAAAGCACATTACAGTGTTGACTAAGTGCCCATGCAGGAAGTCAGGCTGCTTTAAGTGAGCTGCAGAAATCCCATCTTGGATTTTTACATAACCTAGTCTTTATTTAGACATGCTTTCTCTGAATGGGAGAGCAAAGTTGTTTCATGTAAACATTAAACCAAATCCACTTTTCTTCTAAATAAGACAACTGAATCCCTCACTTAGAATTCATATTGCTTTTCCAATTTTTGTCCAGGCAAGTCTTTCATTTGCAATCAAAGACAGCCAACAAATAAGAGGCTTAAATCATTCATTTTGAATTGCTTTTGAAATTAGAAACTACTTCACTTCTGAAAGACTGCTATACAACTATATTAAGTAATGGCTAAAAAGAATACCACTAGAATAATTTTTGAGATATAGACTAATATTCATAGACTTTAAGGTTATATGAATGCCAGCTAGTTTGGTTTTTTCAGAAAAGCTTCCATACTTCCCTCACAGTATTACTTTCACACCACCCTAGAATGACTTTGTCATCACTTATTTCAAATATTTAATTAGGAAGACTAATGTTTTTATTTCAGAAAAAGCTGTAGCTTCTAAGCCTCTTAAGGAGCTTCTGTTCCTCTTAGTAAACACAGATTGTTATACAAGTTCACAAGAAAATCCTGTTACATTCACAGCATGGAGAGTAGTCTTGAAAATAGTGTTACAGCCTTAAGGAGCACTGAGTACAGGACAAAAATTAATACATGTAACTTAATGAGTCAGGCTACCACCAGGAGAGCTGCTACAGAACTCTGCTACACCACTTCTCTCCCCTGACAAAAAATAGTCATGAAAGAATTCACCTCTCCAGTTTTTTTGTGCATCTACCTTGCATCTCAGGACACGTCATTTTGAGGACTAAATCCCTTTTTTAAAAAGTCAGCACTAAACTGAGCACTGCTAAGAAAAATCATGCTGGATTATGTATTCCACAGATGATTCTTAAATCTGTAGGATTTATGCTCCAGTCTCAGCACTAAGTTGGCCTGGCAGCAGCACACCAACATCTGCCCCAGCAAGGTAACCAATGCCAACAGCTTTCAGAATGGATCAAACACTGATCTGCTCACTGTGCAAAGGCAGCCACCACGCTCACACCAACACATACTTGAGCTTTCTGTTTTTTCCAGTGGATGAGCTATGCACAATATACTAAAGCTTTCTTCTTTTTCATTGTAAAATGTTTCCTCAAAGAGAACAGGTACTGAGAGATGAGAATTAAAACCAGCTCCTAAAATGATGAGGTTTCCTTGTATGAAGATCTCCTGAAACAAAATAAAGACCAGATCAAGTATGAAACTCTGCCACAAAAAAAGTTACTCTTTGGCTTCTGCATTGCATAGTTACATTTCCAAGGGAGAGAAGAGAAACTTGCAAGGCAAGAAAGCCCCAAAATGGAGAGATTTCACACTCTCATGCTGTGTAGCCCCTGAAACAAAGGCCCCTTCAGCCTGCAGTGGCTGGCTGACCCTTGCTCACAGCCACTTCCTTTACAAGTCTACTGCTGCAGGAGGATTCAGACAATCACCAAGCTCTATTTGCAGATATCAGAGCACTTTTAGTAGAAGGGAAATTAAAAAAACAACTTAAAATCGGGACCCAAGCCCAGCTTCAGGAAAAAAAACCACACCCCTTGTCTGCATTTCTCACATTTAGCTTTATTTGTCCAGTGAGGACATCTGCAATATGAAGATCTAGATGGCAGCCTGCAAATTATCTATGGTGCAAGCTAAAGGTCCAAGTTCTCAGACCATACTGCCAAATTACAAATGAAAAAACTGGGATCCTATGCAGTGGCAGCACTGCTTTCCTCTTCTGCAACCACTGGTTCACACAGTCAGTCATCAGCTGCAGTGAATCACTCAGTGAAGTATCCCCGAGCTACAATAAAATATCAAAACAGAAATACCTTTCCATTTAAGGTTTGAAAATTTTCTTCTAGTGGCTTCAGAACATAAGATTCAAACTGGCAGGTAGACAGACTGTTGCTTGAAAGGCTTCCTTTGCACGGAACTAGCACCTAAACAAAGTTAAATTAGGCTTTAGAGAGAAATGCCAAGGACCACCAGCTATTCATCAATAGCTTTTGTCCTTGAGAGGCAACCAATTAAAACAGGCTTATAAATATTTACTAGTAAACATATAGCAACTATAGGTGCTTTTGTTTAAATAAGGAAAGGCTATCACTAGACAAACAGTCCAGTAATTAACACAGAAGTTTCATTTAGTGACTCATCTAAAAAAGGATGACAGATGCAACTGAAGCAAACAATACTAAGAGAATTAAATTTTTAGTTACTTAGCATCAGTCACACAAATACTTAAAATAAAACAGCTAATAACAGAGTGAAGTATATTTTCAAGCTAAAATTGAAATCCACCAGAAAGAAAAAAAACTAAGATAAACATCTTGTGTTTACACCAACAGATTGACAATTTGGGACAAATTCTTGATTAGAAAGCAACAAATTTTATTATCAGGTAGCAATAACCACCATGTTTAATGGAGTCTCTACATACTTAATCTTGAATGAAGATTAATTGCAAAATACCCAGATCAGAACTCTTAAGTATCAGAACTTTTTATTCCAGGTCAGTTTTTGCTATGTAAAATGCTGTCAGAAATGAGTAACTGCCTGTCCACCAGGAATTTCAAAAGGTCAATCCCATTTAAGTTTTAAGCTTGTGAGAGAATATATAACTCCAGTTCATAAAAAAGAAGTTTCCTGTAGAGTTTAGAAACAACACCAACTTTAACTTTTTACTGCCTTGCAATATATCACAAGAGGTCCATATTAGTAAATAACATGCAATTTAAACTAAATGTTCTGCTTAATTTCCAAGTTTTGTAGGATTGAACTAATCTTTACATTTTTCATAGCTTGAATTAATCTTTACATGTATTAAATTCAAATAGGTGGTACTTAATAAGCAGCTTTTAACTACATTTATTTGTACTTACAATACCATGGAGTTCTGCAACTTTGCTGCATAGATCAGGACGTCGCTTCTGAATGGCCAAATAAAAGGGATTTTTCAAGATATCTTCATCATACATAGCCATATGGACTTCAGAGATTCCAGGCAGATTGTCTAGAATACATATGGAGGATGGGTGATGTATCATACATGATAACTGTTAAAACATATTATTTGGGAATATCTATGGGGCAGTTTGATCCTCCTGGTCCAAAAGGAAAAAAACCCAGTTTCAGGTCTTGATGTAAGCAGCCAATGGCATGCTTAACTATTATCTACAGTTACTCAGAAGTTATTCAGATTATTTTTCTTTAATACATAATCTTTTCCAAACACAGAGTTATCCTCATAATGTCTCCTTAGGCCTTCCAGGTGTTGGAGTCTAACAGTGAATAACAGGAGAGGAGAAGCTAAGATCAAAATTATTACCACTTTGATATAGAAGCTAACTTCTGCTGCTGAGATCTAAAACAAGCCAAGAGACAAAGTAACAGCTTTTTTACAGCAGATTCAACTGCACCACAGGCCATAGATGCTTTTGCACTGTGCTCATGTAAGTCTTAAAATTCACCTGTATAAGGATTACTGACACACATCACTGAGACACCCAGACAGTGTAACAGAAACCCTCGTGGTAAGGCAATCCTCAACTTTCCAGGGAAAGTTAGAGAGCTACACCAAGGGGAAATGAATATCCATGTCATAATTAAAAAGCCACCATGAAATTTATCATTTGCGGTCATCTCTACTCCCATGAAAAAGGTCTCAGTGCTTGGAGGTCAGGCTGATAAGTAACATTTGGCTAAACAGTGAGCAAAAGAGAATGGAGAACAAAAACCCAGCTTGTAAACACTGGAAATGTTGTCACTGGATGTGTCACAGTGCCCTGGAAAAGATGATCCTACGGCACTGGACCTTCAACTGCTTGCTTCCTCAATTTTAATGCTCTATGACAAATCCTAGACACAAAGGCAGCAAAAACTCTAACAGATCACTCCTGAAGTAACTTCAGAATTTTTTTTTTAAATTGAGACTAACAGGCATACAAATGCTTAAATAACAAGTTAGCTTTATGTCTCTCCCCCTCATCAAGCTTCCCTTAGAAATCAACAGAGGCTGCCTGATTTCCTCATGCAATTTCAGCTGTATATACCAGGAAAGGGTGAACACAGCCAGACACTTTGAGCACACAACCCTTCCACAATCAGTATCCCCCTGTTTCCTCCAATGCAGAATTATACCCAACATATCATTTGCTCAGTGTGAGTTCATTGTATGGCACTTTAAGGGAGTGGAAAAACATATACCTAATTCCCATCAATTGCAGACTGCCTTTGAGATTCAGCCCTGCTGGTAACTGATCTATGGCCTGGTAACTGAGCTGGACTCTGGTCCCTGCTTCTAATTAGGCACAGGAGAGTTCCTTCAAAGCTAAACAAACACAGCCAGCTAATGCTACAAGCCATTTCCACTGGGAAGTTATCACAAGTCACTTACAGCTTGGACAACCCCAGCCTGAAACACTGAAGTCTGGCAGTGGCAGGTAAGTGCCTCGAGCAGTTTTCCTGCACAATTCCAGAGAAAATGGTACATCCACTTTCAAAGCCTACAGTAAGGCCAAAAGCTATAAAGAACACTTTTTCAGTGCTCCCAAATCAGCATAGCCCTGTAGTTTGCTAACACAATGGGGAAGAACATGTTTGCTCATTGACACCTTCAGAAGACCACCCAAATTCAGTAATTACATGACTGCAAACCTAGAAAAAGTCTAACTTCACACAAGCTGAACAGGAGTCAGCAATCTGCACTGGAAGCCCTGAAAGCCAACCAGTCCTGGGCTCATTGCACAGCATGGGCAGCAGGTGAAGGGAGGGGAAGGTGCCCCTCTGCCCCAGCCCCAGGACCTGGAGCTGCTGGAGAGTCCAGAGGAGGCCACAGAGATGCTCCAAGGGCTGGAGCCCTCTGCTCAGGAGCCAGGCTGGGAGAGCTGGGGGTGTTCAGCCTGGAGAAGGGTCTGGGGTGACCTTACTGCACCCTCCAGTACCTAAAGGGGCTGGAGAGGGACTCTGGACAAGGGCCCAGAGTGACAGGACAAGGAGGAATGGCTTCACACTGAAAGAACATAGGTTTGAATTAAATGTAAGGAAAATTCTTCCCTGTGAGGGTGGTGGCAGTTGCCCAGAGAAGCTTCCCCATCCCTGGAAGTATCCAAGACCAGGTTGGACAGGGCTTGGAGCAGCCTGGGACAGTGGAAGGTGTCCCTGCCCATGGCAGGGGGTGGAATGAAATGAGCTTTAAGGTCCCTTCCAACACCAATCATGATTCTATGATTCCATGATCTGTCTTACCATAGTGGCTGGGTAAGCAGGATGATCATCAGTAATTCCATCACTGATGATTACTAGAAACATTTCTTGGCAGGCAGCTGCAAACCGAGTTCAAGCTGCAGGCTTCCTCCTCAGCCAGTGCAAGGGGAAGGAGAAGAGGCAACACAAGTCCCATGCAGGTTTGCTGCAGTAACACAGACCTCATCACTGATCCACACAGCAGCAGGGTTGAGACACACAATCAGCAGACTAGTTAGCTACAAAAAAACCCTGCCTGCCTACTTCTGGCTAGGCCACAATGCCAAGTAAGTCTTAAATGACTGCAGCTTACTATTCAAATATGACTCAGAAAAATTAGCATATATAACTAAATACAACATAGTGTAAGTCAAGCACCAAGCAGGGCTGTGTGTACACACATGCAGCCTGCAAAACAGTTTGCCACAGCAAGATTTGAGAATCCCACGTGCTTGTTTTTTTGATTGTTTTGGATGCTCCTGTCCTCATCACAGGAGAGGACCTGACTGGAAAAGAACCTGAAGCAAGAAAGGCAGGGAGGCTCTGTAAACAGAATCCAATCCATGAAAGGCAGTGACATTTATAATTAAGAAACTGCATGAAGCAGGTAAGAATTTTTATTCCCAGGTGGATCAAGCTTTCAGGAAAGGACATTTTTCCCACATCTAAGAAATAAGCCTTAACTGAAGAAAGCAGGTTCAGATAACAGATCAGGAACACCTTTCCAAAGGGATGATAAACCTTGTGTTTAGATTGCCTGGCAAAGCTATCAAAGTCTCAAGTTGTAAATCTCCAAGAACATGTTAGACAAACCTCTACTAGAGGTGATACTGGACATTGTGAAGCCATGAGGGTGGATTATATGGTCTCTCAAGGCACTGTCCAGATCAAGCTTTCTTTAATGTAGTTGTCCCACTTAGGTAGCTTTATCTGCCTTTAGTTTGGTGAATTCATGTATCTGGTCAAGTAGCAGGAGATGAGACTGCTATGAGCCTCCTAAGATGGAGATGGAGAAGGTGTTAGCACACCACATGCTGCATCAGGGAAAAAAGCACATTGAGACAAGAAGGCAACCAAGCATGAGACTGCAGAGATAAAACTGCAGCACACAGATATCTCCAGCAGCTTTCTTGCCAGTCTTTCAGCTTAACAAATCTTCAACTGCAAAGAGTTCCTCCCGTAACAGGAGGGGAAGAGAACACATACCATCAGTCTCCCTCATCTAAAAACCTGTACCTCACCAGCAAAAAAACTGCCCAACTGATAAGCTTTGTCCAGAAAGAAATTTAAAGTAACACTTAATTCCCTGGCAAAACAAGTGGAAGAGATTTATGGGAGCAGAGGAGCTCCCACAGAAAGCCTGAGCTCATGAAGTTTGCTGTCTGACTGCCCTCAACTCGCTCCCTGCACATGAAAAAACATGAACAACTGGAGTAATTTAAGAACCACTGCTGATGGACCATCCCAGGAAGAGCTTGAAATTATAATCTTCAGTTCCTGGTTCATGAGTTACACACCACAAATAACAAGTTTTAAACACTTAGTAGTAGTCACAGACTCTTCTACTACTGACAGGGTTGACTCACACTTGAGAGCTCCAGCAAGCAGCAAAAAGAAACTGCAATGAAACATTGAATTTTGGCATATCAATTATTGTAATGCAACCAAGATGCCACTGACATGCTGTACCCCAAGAAGGAAGGGAAAACTTCTGATTCACATGGGTATTTGTCACCTACCCTGAGCAGAGCAGATGGGAACTCTGAACTGCTCCCTGCATGAATGTTCCTACACAGCAGGAAATAACCCCCACTGGCCACATTAGTACTGTTTTGAGTACCATAACTCTGAATTTCCTTCCCTTTTCTCTCCCCCTTACCCCTGCAGCTGTTCAGTGTCTCATTAGGGGATAGCTATCATAGCTGATTAAAATGTGGGTATGAGAAACAACAGGTGGAATACTTATTACTTAAAACAGTTTAGTTACTATATTCACTTTGCCCTCTGTCACCTTCCCACAGCATTCTCCAGAGAGACAGAAGTGTAGATGTAGAAACAATTTAAGTCATTAAAAAAAAATCCAAACCAAAGGAATTCAGTCTAGAGATTCAAGAAAGTACATTAAGGCTTCCCCAAAGGTCAGGCATTTTTGAGATTAAGTCAATTTCTTTCCACCCCAAAAGTTAAATGCATCTGAAAATACTGGCTAATGCATTGCTGTAATTCTAGGAACACATTAGAATTCTCCATTAAGAGTTTGTTGGCAGAACACAATATCCAGCTTCAACCTAATTTAACTTGGGGGTGACACAGACTTACTCTTCTAGTTGCACCTTGGATAGCTTTACATTTACTGAGAAAACAGAAAACGCACAAGGCCTTATACACATTACCAGAACTGATTAATGCTTAACAGAAAGCTCATTAGAAACTATCATAAGCTACCTTCACTATGAAGTTGATTAAATTCTATCATGCCAAGCTGTAAAGCAATACTCAAGTACTAATGTTACATAAAAGATTTAAATGGAATCACTTCAGTGTGTGGCTTCATGCCTGTAAACACAGAAATAGCTCAAATTGCTGGAAGAACAGAAGCTAGCTGGATCAGACAATCTCATAAGCATTATGTTACAGTTTAAAAAAACCATAATCATAATCTTAAAACAGACAAATCCTTTCTAGATCAAAAGCAGAGTGATAATTCTAATGATATAATTATGGTACAAAGGACAGCTCAAGTGAAAAACATGGATCTAAGCACATCACTGTTTTCTCCAAAACACTGAAAATGAAGCCTTATTGCCTTTGGTACTGAAAACAGGGAATGGAATTTAATTCTGACGGTTCATTTTGTCATTGATGGTGTTTTCCTTTAGAGATGGTCAAGTGAGGGACCTTTTCCAGAGCTTGCAGGTTTCAGTTCCTTTTAAGAAGGACTTTGAAATGTACACAAACAGCCATGAAAGCAGATTATGCCACTGTATTTGCATTGTTACTTGGCAGTTCCATCATGTCCACATTCAACTTGTACAACTATTTCCTCACACCTTAGACACATCATCTTCTGAATACGCTGCTACATCCCTTCTAAAGCCTTAACAAAACATACTACAGAGAAAATGCCTTTCATTACAGAATTAGGGATTGTGTAGACAAGCACTTCAATGCTGAGCAGCCAAAACTTCTGTGTTTTCACCAGGACATTTTAATAATACTTCAGCAGAACAAAGTAAAATAGCTACCAAAGTTAGTAAAATATATTAGCTTAGTTCAGTAACCTGAAATGTCTCCAGGAGAGCAAGTTAGGATGTTACACTGGGATACTAACATCAATTACCTCAGTGCCCTCTCCACACAAAGAATCCAGCTTCAAAGAAGCAGAATGCCATGCTCTCCAAAACATTCAACACCAGATCCATTAGTCTGACATGTCCTAGAAGCACAAATACATTCAATTTTACCTGCACACCAATACTGTCAAGCTCGACATGACAACATCAACTTCATCTTAGCTTGCAAAATCTACAACAGGAACAACTAAGGCTTAGTAAACCAGTAACTTGAATATTATTTGCCAAAGTGCTCAAAACAAAAGCAAATGAGAAGCAACTCATTACTCAACTAGAAGATTTCTATCTCAGAGCAACAGATGCAAACTTTATCAGAAACATCTGTATGGGTATTCATCAACCCAACAAACTGCACAGCTCTGTAAAAGAGAAAGTAAGAGGAAGCAATTGTTCCCCAGTTCTAAATTAAGTTTTTTAACAGAAGTGCTTCCCCCACACAGTTCAAGAGCACCACTTGTGTGAAGGGAACAGCCAAAGGTAAGCATATCTTTGAGCACTTTACAAGAAAACAGGAATCTAACAGTGGAATTTAAATAGTCTCAGTCCAAATAAAATTAGACTTACCACTTCAGCCACTGTTTTACCTGCACTGTTACTTCTCAGTTACTCTGCTTCTGGGCAAAAGTTACAATCTGAACTTGAGCCCTACATCAGCATTCAGCTCAAAATAAAAACAGAAGATCATTTCTGTTTCTGAGCATTTAAAAATCCTTACTCCTTCTCCAAAAGGATGAGTGTTGAGCATCCTATGAAAAACACTTAAGACACATTCCAGTGCACCTTGTTCACCATGAGGGAGCAGAGAAGTAAATCTACTCCTACCCCTTTTAGATTCAGGTTCAGCTTGTACTGGTTTCTGTGAAACTGAAGAATGTCAGAGTAACACCTCTGAATTACCAGATTATAGAGTGGTGAATTCACATTGGTCAGCTCAAGGCTTTACCAGCAACCAGTGAAAAACTAAGTTTTATCATCTCAGAACATCAGTCTGATAGCAATGGAACAAAGTCTGGAAAGGAGGGGTCATGAGCATTCCAGGAAGAAGCTCATTTCTCTCAGCATCTCCCTTCCAGGCACACATTTCTTCCACCAAAGGGTTAAGAGCTGGCACAGGATCTCATGCCTCGGGTTTTGCCTCTCCCCAACACCCCCCAAGGCTCTTCTAAGGCCACAGCTGGGGCCCTCCTGCCACTGCTCCCACCTTCCTGGCCAAGCCTCCCCAGACCCAGCAGCGCCCGCTCCTCACACGGCTTCTCACCAGCCCCACCTCACCCCCTAAACTGAGGGCACTCAGAGGGAGTAAGAAGGTTCACCCTTTGTATTTTAACAGTGCATCTGCACCATCATTTCATGTGGACATATTCTGACAGGTCCCAGACTCGAGGGCAAAGAACATACTGGCTTGACTCTCCACTTGTTCTCCTCCAGAGAAGTGCATCTCACTGTGTGTGGATCACCATTCAACAGCCAAGCTTCCCACTTCTTACCACTCACTTCCACATATTCAGGATTACCTTACTTGTCATTAGCCAAGTTTCAGGAACAAGCTGTGTTCTCATTTCACAAAAGGATAAAGACTAGATTCCCAACTCTCAGTTCTTGCAGGTTTAGAAATGCACCAGAGTAGCTGCAAAGACATTTAATTCTACTGAAGCTGCATTAAATGCTCTGATGGGGAACTCTGAGCTACTCAAAGCAAGCCCTAGAACAAAGTGCAAGCGCTGCTCAGCGAACCACCAACAGTTACAAGGAACATTAGTGGGAGAACAATAACAGAAAACACAAAGTTTCCAAAACAGCTTCTCGAACAAGGATGCTCACATCAGGCTGGTATCAACACCAGTGGCCAGTCTGTAAAGAAACCAAGCATGCAGGCCCAAACCCAGCAGAGGCCACCCACAGAAAAACAAAGGAACTGAAGTCAGCAACCCCACACCCATTTACCTCAGTTCCAGTGGTTCTTAAACAATTGAACACGATTTTAATCCATTCTCTGTGCATCTCGATAGGAAAACCAAGTCCTTGCAGGCCAGCACTAAGTCTTTCCTCATCATTGCAAGAAACAAACACCAGATAATTACTAGAATATCTAATTATGAAACCCATTGTAGAATTACACTAGCTCCCTCATTTAGGCAGCAGACCAAGGGTAAGGAAGGCTGGAAAACAATTCAGCAGGTAAGCTCTAACTAGCAAAATTAATTATTTTAACCACCACCGGTGTTTTAATGCTACACAATGCAACATATAACAGCCTGAGCTAATTAAGAGTTTCCTGACAGTAAACATCATGATGCAGAAGTATCAGTTCAACATTTCTCCACAATACAAATTAAAAT
The DNA here is from genome assembly GCA_013398175.1 of Climacteris rufus. Taxonomy (NCBI): domain Eukaryota; kingdom Metazoa; phylum Chordata; class Aves; order Passeriformes; family Climacteridae; genus Climacteris; species Climacteris rufus. The sequence continues at coordinate 183,839 of VZRZ01001148.1, forward strand.
TATTGCTATGGATCAAATCCTTATGCCACTTTACCAGCAAAAAGCAAGTCACAGAATAGTTATTCAAGGAAGTGTATAGCTTATCAGCAATCAGGGGAGGGAAGGAGTTGAAATCACATTTAATTTTCACTGTATTTCATCCTCCTTCATCTCATGATGCTTCAAGTTTTCCCAGGCCACAGCAGTCTACAGACCAAATTTAGTATATGGGCTTACTTCAAAAGCAAGGCCCTCAGACAAGGCTTACCAACCTTTTAAGCAAAGCATTTACTTAAAATTCTACTTAAAAGTATTAAAATGAGGCTATAACATTTAATTACTGATGTTCAAAATGCATCACAGAATATTTGCAAGCAGTTTTAAGAATACTGCATAGGAAGAATATGGTCATTAACATCTACTGCAAGAAGGCCTTGCCACAGATCCAGGAAATACATTTCTAGCACTCATTATGCTGCTTCCTAAGTCAGTTCTAAGGATTTTTACCTCAATCCTAATAGTTTTCCCAGGGCAGTACTTTGGCTAGTCAGCATCTTGTCTGAAAGTAGTATCAAGATGTGATTTTTCAGAACACTGTGCCTGCCTGACAAAGTACCACTGAATTTTAAAAGTTCCCACAATTTAAGCAAATTGTGTAACAATGTGCAGCTGAACTTAATTTAGAACTAATCTAAATAACAGGCTCTTCCCACCTGACACACCTAAGGATGTATTTAGGCATTACCTGATACAGATTATGACTGCTGCTACTTTCAGGTTTAAATAGTCACATGTTTCTGAACCAATACCCCCTCCCTCCTCTTCCCAGGCACTTTCAGAGAAGTGGCTTCCAGATTCTCACATAACTTCAGTGCTCTGTGGCAGACTTTAAACATAGCTACAGACACACACAAATATGCATAATTTAGTCAGCAATAAGCTTAACACTTATGTCTTAACACACATAGAACTCCAGATTCAAAGCCAGAGTTAATCCTTTTCCCACCTGACAATGATTAAGCAATTACAAGACTTCACTTATAATCAGGTCAAAATCATCCTGTGTTACTTTATTCCTACAAGGAAACAGGCACGACCGATTTGCTTCTTCTAGGCTCCTCATATGCAAATTGAGAGAGAGCTACTCAGTTTGGTTGGTAGCAATTTGGTAATCTACACAAAGTTAAGAGGTAGTTTTTTTCACAGGTAGCAACCTGCAGCAGAAGTAACAGTAATTTTGGCCCTAGTTCCAAAACCTAAGCAAGACAAAACATAAAAACAAACAAAAAAAAAACCCAGTCAGTGGAGGCCAAGGTAGCAAAACCTAGAAGGAGGAACATAGTGTAAACAAGACTCTTCAGGCTGGGCTCAGCAGCACAAAGCCAGTCTGCCTGGACTCTGTTCCTCACAGCAAATTATCTTGCTCAAAACACACACTGCCCTGCAAGGGCAGTGATAAAAGATAAGGGAAAGGGTCACGCTCCCCTGCTCGTGGAGTACGGCTTCACAGCTTCCTCAAGGTACTCACAGCATCACAAAAGCACTCAGCTACCCACAAATACTGGAGCATACGTGCTAGCGTATGTCGTGACAAGCAAGCTCTCCAGAAGGCCACTTCAGCAGAGACAGCGCAGTTCGGCTCCCCGGCGGCACCTCCGGCCCGCCGGACACGCACCGAGCACGGCCCAGCGCCCATCGGCTGCCCGGGCCGCCCGGGGAGGCACCGCTGCCCACAGCGGGAACCGGCGCGTTCCCTGCGCTTGCTGATGTGCACTTGCTTGACTCGAGCCAACTGCGGGTGCCCCGGATCGCTCGCCGGCCCTTCCCGCGGGCAACAACAACGCGAGCTCCGTCCCCGGCCGGGTCCCGGAGCGCCTGCGACACCCGGGGGTCCGGGCAGGACCGACCGGCCGCGCACAGGGGGCTCGGCACGGCGAGCAGCGGCCCCGCGGCGGGGGCACCGACCAGGGCCAGGGGTCCGCACGGCCCGAC
>VZRZ01001148.1:186547-197927 GCA_013398175.1 Climacteris rufus
CAGGCGCGACCCGAAGGCAGCGCTTGCCATGAGCGCTGGTAGCGCCCGGCTCTGGCAGCGCCCGGGGCCCGGCAGCGGGTGAGTCGGGGCGGCAGCGCGCAGGGCGGCAGCGGGCACGGCCCCCGGCGCCACCATGGTGAAGGAGGAGTGCAAGGCGCTGCTGGACGCGCTCAACAAGGTGACCGCCTGCTACCGGCACATGGTGCTGACCATCGGCGGCACCTCGGACTCCCAGAACCTGCGGGAGGAGCTCAAGAAAACCCGGCAGAAAGCCCAGGAGCTGGCCGTGGCCAACAGGAACAAGCTCACCACGGTCCTGAAGGACAAAACCGTGAGTAAGGAAGACAAAGCCGAGTTCGAGAGGCTATGGGTGATTTTCTCCACGTGCCTAGAGATCCTGGAGATCGACATGAGGAGAGCCCTGGAGCTGGGCCACGAGTTCCCGCTGAACGTCCCCAAAAAGCACCTGATCCAGACGGGCATGAGCGGGGGCACCTCCGGCGTGGCCGCCCGGGCCATGAGCGTCCAGAACATGAAATACGAGGCTGAGCACAACATAGACGTGGTGGATTTGAAAGACCTGGAGAACGAGATCAACCAGGTAGGAGAGATGATGTACGAGATGGAAATGAAGGTCAATGTGCCCCAGTGGACAGTAGAGGCTAAGCAAGACCCAGGGGCTGAACTGAAATCCACCATCAGCGTGGGCGCCTCCTCTATCGGCATGATCTCTGTGGAGGAAAATAAATCCTTCTGCGATATCAGCAAGGTTCTAGCTGGGATTGTTTTCACTGCTGTGCTCCTTATTGCCATAGTCCTGGCAGTCTGTGTGGTAAAACTCTCTTAGGGTGGTGCAAGCTCTGACACGAGCGACCCCTCTCCAGTCTGTCTCTGGAGTGTTTCATGCCTCACCTTTAATTTCAAAATGATCACTTGGACGAGCTGAGAATTTAAAACGAGCACTTGAAAGAACAAAGCAGAACTTTTGCCTCATTATCCTAAAACGCACTATTTGTTTCTTCATGCTTTTTGAAGAAAAGGGATGTAAATCAGCCTGCAGAATAGGATGTCTTCATTTGCTGGACTTGGAACAGTTAACTGACGTATCAGGGTATTATCACTGCTGGCTGTAACAGGGATTTGTCTGCTATTAATAGGTCACTATTCTCAGAAGCCTGTATTTTTTGTTCTTCACTAGGCTCTGATGTTTGCTGCTGGTCACTGTTTACAGTATTGGAGAGTAACATGAATTTGAGAGCTAACCATAGGTGTTTTGTCTGCCCAAGTGAATAGAATACTTTTTTTTCCATCAAGAACAACAAATATTTCTTCAGTAGAGGAAAGGGGTAAGGATGAAAGCCCCAATAAAAGAATATAACCAACCTCTGTTTTAGATAAGTTAATGGTTGGGGGAGGGAGAAAACAATGATGTTTGATACCAAGTACTGTTTGTTGATTTACACTGGATTGTACAGAACCCAGTTGCATGAATTGGCACAGCATATGTGAATGACTAATCGCTTTCCAAATCCAGATGGAAAAAAGGGAGAGTTGCATATTCATAAAAATACTAGCAAGCCTCATGGTTCTCATTCACATTTACCACGATTTTATCTTTCCCTGCAAAAGACTAATTCTTGGCACTTGTTCCAGTCTTTTTTTCTGTAGCAGCAGTTTGCACTTCACAAGTAACTATGAAAACAGGAGCAGTGAATCTACCCACAGCAGATGCAGTAACATTGGAAAATAGACTTTAGCAATCAAAAACGATGTTGAGTTAAAGCAGACCTTCCCAACAGGATCCCCTCTCCTGTTCACAGGGACTGATGTTTGTTTGTAAGTGTATGGTCACATTTCTGCAAGCTCCCAAATTGCAGAATACAGACAAAACTAAAAATGTGTCTCAGTTTCATATCTCAGTGGTGTCTGATCAATCATCTGGGAAACAGAAACCCTGTAGGATTGGTCCCATTTGATACTCTGCAATTCCAGGAGGGAAATGCAGCAGCATAAAACTGTCCAGTGCTTCCCCATGAAATTGTCAACATTTAAATGTAAAACTGGGGGGACAGACAGTAACTTTGCAGAGAAGCTTTACACTATTTGTAAAAGGACCCTCTGTGTTATGGTATTTCTTATGCAACTTCTGGAAATACCTTCTATCACTGTGAACACACTGTCCATTCAGGAATGCTTGGAACATGCACTACAGTGCCATAGGTGTATGGGACACTCCACAGCCAAATATAAAGACCTCATCATATTGGGGGTCTGACAAGTCATTCTTCTTCCTAGATCATTATTGACACATTACCAAAAAGTAATAATCAGATATGTTTTGTGAAGTTACTAGACAACAGTCTTCATGCTCGTTAAATAAAACTGACAACACTCAGAAACACCTACTATTTTTGAATTAAGACCTAAACATACTTTGAAAAACTGCAGCAAACAGTTCAGTCTTTAAAACTTAAGAGAAATGGATTTGGGGGAAAAAATTATATTTTAATCTGATCACTTGTAGGTGAGAAAAAAATTAGTAAATGGAGGCCTGAATTAAAAGTTACAGACAATCCTTATGCTGGTAATGTGAGTTTTGCACATTGGTCCTGTCCAATGCCATTCTATTGGGAATTCAGAATGTTACAAGACAACTCCACATTCCTTTCTACTGTGTTTCACTCATTCCATTGGTATGTTTTATATGTATTTAATGTATGTCTGTAGAGATCCCTGACAGCTTTCTAACAAAGTCAGGTCTGTATTTATCGGTGCTACAGTTCCAGCCTGCCTAGACAAACTGTAATTGCTGTGTGTTCATTTAAATTGGATGTTCTCCTTCACAATCACATTGAGTAAACATATTTCAGGAAAATACAGCAAAAGGTGCAGGAGAATGTACATATTTGGATTGCCACCACTTGTCATTAAGATCTGTAGGTATTTTCACTCTGCACTCTCAGTTCACAGGAAGGTGGAGAAGCAGTTGGGCTCTATTCTGTGCTTCTTGAAAACTCCTTGTGAAATCAGACCCTTTAACCACATGTTCTCAAAACCTAAGTAATGCAAGTCTGTTTTCTGGTGGGTAAGTAAATGGTAACACAGACAGCATTCATTATCTTGGTATCTCCTACACACCTAACCATAGATAAACAGTTTATCCATGCTTAGTTGTGTAGAAGAGTTTTTAATAATAGGTCATCTACAAAAGCAAGCCTCAGTGGGTTGGTAAACTGTAAGATTTCAGTCCATTGCTTTTTTTTTTTTTAATTTGGATTTTCTGCCGTAGGATTCAAAGAATTCTTATAAATTGTCTCTAAATACGTCTTGCTTTGTTATGAATATTGCACACCATTACTATTTAAAGGATTGGCCTTGGAAAAGGAATTTTCAAATCTTAAGACAAAGCTGGCTTCAAATTAATTCATCATTAGTTTGTTTCTAAAACTCTGTCTCATATTTAGGCTATCTGACATGAATAGATTAAGCAGAATTCTAACAAAGGATTGGCACCATCTATGTGGATAAAGTGGCTGCCATTCATCTCCTACACGTGTTTGCTCCACGTGACAGTTTGGCACAACAGTGCACAAAACCAAAACAAATGAAACCACCATTGCCCAGAAGTACTGAGGCTTCCTTTAAATTAAGAAATAGGCATGTAGATTTGCAGTCTTCATTTTTTTCCCCCTACTGGAATGCAATTGAAAGAAGACTGGAAATGCTATTTTGTAAGTGAAAAATGAGACTTCCTACTTCAACATATTCTAAATAGCATGATGAAAAAGCACATACTCTCATGCTGATTGGTGAGATTGTAATAAAAAAGAGATGGTCATTGCTTAATTAATACCAGTGTTGTTCTACTTCAGTTCTTTTGTTTTTATTCACAGAATATACACACTGAATTTGCTGTATACTAAAATCTTCCTCCAGACCTGAATTATACTGGTTTTGCCTGTGCATGGATGGTATTTTCTACACTTTGAACAACGCAAACCCGTTACTGTCACTATTTATTTAACTGAAAATAAAGTACCTCCTTATAACTTACTGGTTTGCTTGCAGCAGTAATTCAAACCAAACAAAACCTGTTGGAGTGAGTCCAGAGGAGGCCACAAGGTGATCAGAGGGATGGAGAAGCTCTGCTATGAGGAAAGGCTGAGAGAAATGGGATTGTTCAGCCTGGAGAGGAGAAGCTTTGGGGTGCCCTAATTGTGGCCTTGCAGTGCCTGAAGGAGCCTGGAGTGCAAGGACAAGGGGGAATGGCTCCACACTGACAGGGAGTAGGTTTAGATTAGGTACCAGGAAGAAATTCTTCCCTGTAGGGTGGGGAGGCCCTGGCACAGGGTGCCCAGAGAAGCTGTGGCTGCCCCTGGATCCCTGGCAGTGTCCAGGGCCAGGTTGGATGGGGCTTGGAGCAGCCTGGGACAGTGGGAGGTGTCCCTGCTCATGGCAGGGGGTGGAACCAGATGATCTTTAAATTCCCTTCCAACTCACACCATTCTATGATTCTGTGAAAACCTGGAATATTAATATAGCTTGTCAGTAAACTCTTCTAAACTAAAGTTCCTGTTTCAACCACAGCAATAAAAGTGATGTGCTAAACCCTCTCATTACAGTTTTCTTCATAAATACACCCTTCTCAAGCTCCTGAAGTTGAATAGTAATGTAGCTTAATTTATACTGCCAGAGAATCAGCAGTAGGAAAAGTCAGGAAACCTCTGCCCTAGGAAACAGCTACAATAACATTCAGCCTACCAGATGATGCTGCCTACAGCCCTGCTTGTCCAGTGTTAAGTACAGAACCACTGGCTTGGACAATCTGAAAACCAGAGAACACCCTAGACCAGACTAATGATTGGATTCTCCTTGTGTTAGGATCCAAGCTCTGCCCCTCTCAGCCAGCAAAGCTGGCACTGACTTTGGCAAAAGATGTACTCGACCTAAGCAGTGTGAAAATTGGTTCTGTGCTATTGGTAGCAACGATGATCAACAGCTGTATCAAACCATCAGAACAGTCTTAAATGCAGCAATTTGTGATTTCATTCCAGGATTTCCAGTCTATCACCATAAAAACCCATTACACAGTTTTTTAGTTTAGTAACAAAAGGAACAGAGAACCATAATTAAAGTGATTCTCTGTATGTTACAAACAATGCAACATCAAACTTCAGCACTATGAATATAAAATAAAATTAGTTTCAAAATTCTTCATGTAAATATAGAAGTATTTTTATAGTAATGCAATTATTTAAAACAGGACTACATGACTGAGGTAATTAGCTTTCAGATTAAAAATTAAACGTGCTTATTGTTTGTAGAGAGGATCGGTTACAGGCTTGCTTTTCCTACTCTGGGAGGTTTGTGTTGTTTATGTACACTTGCCAGAAATACCTTCTATTTAAGTGCTAATGGAAAACTCCTAGTCAACATATTTACCCTTCACAGATTTTCATTATGTAAAAAGTCATTCAGTAAGACCAGTGGATTACAGATCTCTAAATGCTTTCTCTCAATACGATTATGTAAGTCTTTTAATGCAGGAAGAGAAGATCTGAACAAAATAGTTCACACGTGAGCAGCATTTACTATGGTAAGTGTACAATAAAAGTGGCATTAGAAAAAAATGCTTTTCATATAAAATGATCTGCATACGTTTAGGGAAAGACAAATAAAAAAAGGAGAGGGATATATGTACTGAATATGTCTTCCTCTTAGGTTATCTACAAAAAAAGGGAGTATCTCATGCCCAATGGGACACAGGATATAAAATATCCCTGAGTGGAACTGACCTTCCATTCTCTAACTCAGTACAGAATGAGAGTAAAAATATTTTGATTTGCTACCTGTTGATATCCGTTTTACACAAGACAATGCTTTTCTCCCTGGGTTTCACACTAGAAGGGCCTGTTGTGCTGGCAGAAGGCGTTCCCAGGGGCTGCATGCCATCACCCAGGCTGGCTGGCTGCAGTGGGGATGCAGCTTCAGCAGGAGAGGTGAGCAGCCCCAGGCACAGCAGCACCGGGGGGATGCGGTCAGGCAGCCAAGCACGAGCGTTTCGTGCTGGGAGCAACGGGAGCAGGAGGCACGGAGAGCAACAAACCCAACCCCAGCAGCCCTGAAACGCTCTCACCCACACAGGCCAGGTACCAAATGCAATTATGTTTATTGCTCACTACCACTCATTTGGCAGAGTATCTGCTGTGGTCTTCCAAAGTGACAGAAATTGATTTCTCAACCCTCCACAGGGTCAGGTGGGTTTTTGTTTTGTTTTCTTGGATTGAATTGTGTGTTTTCTTCTATTTAGGCTCTCTTGCAGGACATTATTTATCATATACGTAATAATAACGTCTCCACCAAATTAAACAAACTCACAAAACCTTTCAAGATAGCTATAATTCAGCTGTATAGAAATGGAAGTCACAGTCATGGTATAAATGTGGTCTGTCATTTTCATAATTTCCACTGTGCAGTATCACTGGAGTCTGTCATCAATCAAGTCTGTCCCTCGCACACAAATGTTCAAATAACACAAATAGTTTAACTCACTGATGTGGCACAGCACTAAGGAATTACACAGCCAAAAAAGTGACTTTTAAAATCATGGGGTTTTTGAAAGAATAGTAAAACTCAGATCTTACTGCCATCTATAACTGCCTTGGGGAAAAAAAAATTCAAATACCATTTCTTTGTGTGATCCAGAAAAATCCATACATAAATAGCATAAACCTTGGGGGGAAAAACAAATAAGAAAGGGGCAAATAAAAAAAAAAAAAGACAAAAGAAAATACTTAACTATTTATACCGTATAAAATGACTGGGGACTACCAGAGACACCAAACATGATACTCCCTTAGCAACTTAATCTAATATGCTAATTGCAGGTGTAACTTGAGATCTACACATTTGAATTCTGGGTCCTGGAGGGAGTGCTCCAAATGATTCCTCATACAAGCCATCAGTGCTCAGTCTGGCAAGAAATGACATGCATGAAAACTATTCATGTAATTAAAAGCTGCAGAATTAGAACCATAATGTAATGTAATCCATTATGTGTCTGTTGGAATTAGAACAGTTCTAATTGTTAATACTACCACTAACCTAGGTTTCTCATCTGCTTTATTTGCTGGAATATCATTTTGTATGAAGTTAGCTGTTTTATTTTTCTTTTCAGTCTATCTATATAATGGTGATATAATCATAAACCTGCATTTCCTAGATTTGACATTTATTCACAATTTGAACACAATACTTGGAAAACTATACAGTGAAAAATCTATTTACTTTTTATATTATTCATTAAGCCTATTTATTGTTATTATATGAGCTAAACAATCTAAAAGCTTTAGCATGTCATTTTGAAATGACATGGAGGTATCTGAAACACCACTTGAAATAGCTGGAGGCAATTAAAAGATGTGTAGATGTGGCCCTTGGGGACATGGTTTAGTGGTGGACTTGGCAGTGCTGGGTTCGTGCTTGGACTCGATGGTCTTGGGGTTTTTTCCCAACCTAAATGATTCTATGATTCTACAATACTGTAAAATAAGCCAGTTTAAGAAGTAGTAGACAAGCCTAGGGAAATCTCTGCATTTTTTGATACTCAGCATTGTCACAATTCAATATTGTAGACATTACACCTGCATGGGGGCAAAGAGGCATCTAAATTAAACCCAGAACTGACTTCATGTAATCATCTCCAACTCACAGGATAGCATGTAAGCCAAATTAAATGATGAAATAATGGTGGACCTTGTTTTTCCTTTGAAATTAATTATTACAGTGATAGGATCTGCACTGACCTGTCTGGGCAAAATAATTTATGAAATGATGCAACAGAAGGAATGAAGCCATTCTATTGCTAAGTATTCTAACCATGTACAAAAAAACCCCCAGAAAAATAATTTTACAATCATTTCTATGTATCTAGTGACCCAAATCCTTTTTCTTTAACAAACTTCTGTTTTCTCGTAAGCAGTAACTGAAGTGGAGAGAAAAATGTTGACATAACCTCTGTATTGCTGAAATATGATGCCACAAAGAATTATTATCAGTGCAATAATCTTCTGGTATTTCATTTGATGCAACTTTTGCATCACTCAGAAGGGTTTACTTTTCAATACAGCACAACCTGGGCTTGAAAGCAATCTGAAACACAAAAGTATTTGGCATCCATTAGGTAAACAATTGTATGTTCTGGCATACAAGAAGCATGAAAGACAGCTGAACTCTTTAACTTTTAGCAAAAAGACCTTTTTTCTTTTTTTTTAATGATTTAATTTGGAGGGGATCTCTGACACTTCAACTTTCTTTCTTACATCTGATTGAGTATCACACATAATTCTATCTAATTCTTTCTATGGGGAGACTTCTCTCCACACTAAAGTGCCCTGTATTCCCAGCCTACAGCTGGCCCTTGTGCTGGAATCCTTCCACACAGTAATGCAATAAACTGGTATGCTTGGTTTAGGATTACTAATAGATTTTCTCAGATTTTCTATTTTTTTCTGAAATCACTCATAACACTATAGAAATTTTAAATAGAAGTGAGATGAGCTCTGCATTTTAGCAGAGTATGTTGAAGAAAAAAATCATTTAAGTTGGAGATGAAACATGCTCTGTAGATAACCTTACATCTAATTTGGCTTTAAGACTTGTGCTATACTCCTGTAAGCTATCTCCAGCAGGTCAGCTATAGCTTTGAGGGGGCAGATACACCCTCAAAGAACTTATCTTTTGCCTTTCTTAGCAGGAAACTGGAAAAGAACATCCCTTTGCACCCTTTATCTTTGCTTAGAGTTTCTGATTATTCATCCTCAGAACCTCCTGCCACCTGCAGTCCTGATAACTGGGTCAGCTAAAGACTCACACGCTGCTGGGATTTCACAAGATAATTTCAGCTTTCAGTGAATGGATATTGAACTACTCTTCCTAAGACAATACTGAGAGAAAGTAAAAAAAAATTGCCATCAGCAGGGTGAATATGCTGGCCCTCAGGTAAGGAATGCCACCTTCTAAAGCAGAACAGGTGCCTTATACAGCCTAGAACTCTGGAAAAACGCAGCAACTGCAGGAGGGATGAATGTTTGCCTTAAGTTGCACTTGGTGTTTCTGGGCCCAAAGGACGGCTGTGGGTGCTGAGCCCAGCCCTGAGCAGCGCTGCAGCCCCAGCACTGCAGCTGCAGCACAGCCCTGGCACTCCCTGCGCCTCTGAGGCTGCAAACAGCAGCCTCGTGCCAGCCACACATCCATCTCCACCCCTGCAGGAATGCCTCTGGAACCTGAGGAGGCCACAGGGTGAGCAGAGGGATGGAGCAGCTCTGCTGGCAGGAAAGGCTGGGAGAAATGGGATTGCTCAGCCTGGAGAGGAGAAGCTCTGGGGTGACCTCACTGTGGCCTTGCAGGGCCTGAAGGAGCCTGCAAGGAAGATGGAGAGAGAGCATTGACAAGGGATGGAGGGACAGGACAAGGGGGAATGGCTTCAAACCAACAAAGAGTAGGTTTAGATTAGAGATTAGGAAGCAATTCTTCCCTGTGGGGGTGGGGAGGCCCTGGCACAGGGTGCCCAGAGCAGCTGAGGCTGCCCCATCCCTGGCAGTGTCCAAGGCCAGGTTGGACAGGGCTTGGAGCAGCCTGGGATAGTGGAAGGTGTCCCTGCCCATGGCAGGGGGTGGAATGAGATGAGCTTTAAGGTCCTTTCCAACCCAGACCATTCTGTGATGCTATTATGTTTTTTTGCCAGGGTATTCCTGCTTTACACATTAAGCACTTGTGACACTTAGACTGTCCTTGATAATAAAAAACTGAACAAACATTCCATTTAGAAACTGAAGATAACACTATAATCACTGGTATTCCCTAGAATCAGATTTTCCTAGGTATGTTCTGAAACAATGTTCTGGAGCTATCAGACACTGTGTTTTTTCCATAGCAAGGCAGTTTTGTGTACGTGCTGGTATCACAGCTGATTTGAAAGTGGCACCATTCATTACTGGTACGTGAATACTTTACACTTAAAATGCCTTTATGCTGAAATGATCTGACATAATGGACTCTAAATCTTTTTGATCAGCCATCAAGCTCATTGGATGTTAAATCTTAAAAAACCTCAGTAGTTTATTAATATTTCACCAGTAAAGCAGCTTTTAGGCAAAGCACATTCCTAACAAGATACATGCTTAACACAGTAAAATAGTTAACTACACCAAGAGTGCCAAAGGGAAACAAATACCAAGGTCAATGTCGTGATTTTAGGTTCAAAGTGCCTTCTAGCAGAAAACAGGCATATTAATGGACCTTGTGCTTCCACTCCCTAAGGTTGTAATTACTGATGAGCAAAAAGGATTAAACTAGTATGAAAAAGGGCAGCTCAAGTCACAAGATGTCATTGGTTTTGTTTGTGCATTTGGTGATAAGCAAGGCAAGGAGAGGGAGGCAGGCTTGTCCATTGTCTGGCCATTCATTTTAGCAGCATCAGCTGGCTTGGCTGCCCTGCTCTGCCCACTGCAGCCTGGCAGCAGTGGAAGCTTACATGGCCAGCTGTGTCTGGGCACACCTCAAGGTCATTTTTGGGTTTGCCAATTGACATGTTCCATCGTCCCACTGGTTCAGTTGATTCTAAACTTCATTTCAGTTCTGGTGACACACATCTCTCAGGCATCAGGTACATGCTCAAATACAAAATCAACTGGAGAGGTTGTCAGAAGCGTGTACAGGTACGTGGGTATTTGCCAAACTCAATCTGGCAAGAGAGGGATTATGGATAGGAGGAGGATTTTCCATGTTACATGCAAACACCATTCTTGCAAAACTTCTCAACCTGTGTCATCAGCTTTCTTCTGCTTAAATTTCTTACAAATTAAAAAAAAAAATCAGGAATCAAAATCAATGTTAAATTAATAAAATGTTTCCTAAAGGTTCAAAGAACATTTTCAAGGTTTTGCTACCTTGCCTGAATACCTTTTTTTTTTAGGTACAAGGTGCTTATAAACCTCAAAACAGAAGAGCTCTGTAATAATTAACTAAAAGTCTACATACTCTTCCCGTTTGAAGTGTACTAGAACAAATTCAAACAACTTGGCGCATGCCACGTTTAACTACAGACCTAGAATGACTTTTGTTGTCAGCCTGGCTTGCTGTGGAATTCAGATAAGGCGATTTCTGGAGGCCAGCTGGCGGGTCAGCAGCAGTATCAGCATTGCAAATCCGAGTGCTTGGCTCCTGCCCCCGGGCTGACTCGCGGGGCTGTCAGCACAGACCCTGCGCTGTGCTCAGGGGACTCCGCGCTCCGAGCACATTCACAGCCGCGCCGGGACCGCGCTCCGAGCTGTGAAACCCCGGCAAGCGCGGGCTGCCCCAAGCCACAGCTCCCCAAGCC
>VZRZ01001148.1:204891-223655 GCA_013398175.1 Climacteris rufus
CTTCTGGAAGGTTCCGCGGGCGGCAGCGCGGTCGGAGCGCAGTGCGGAGCCTGGGATCGCTGGAGAGCGAGGTCAGTGGGCTTGTTCCTACGGGGAAGAGTGTGGAAGTAGGGCAGGATGGGGTGGGAGTGGGGATTGCGGCGGCGGGAGAGGGAATAAAGCGGAAAAGGTGTTTTTTTGAGTCCCTGTTGCCGCGCTCTCTTCCCTCGCTCGGCGCCTCTTGGGTGAGCAGGTTTTCGGTGGAGCACGGCGGGGTGGAGGGATAGCCCTGGGTTGCTGGAGAGGCTCCTTCTGCCCTCTGCAGCTCTGTGTTAAGGCAGCAGCTTGTGCTGAGGCGTTTGGTGACTTTAACATGTTAAATACTATTAATGGTAGGTGTGCGATTTGAGAAACCAAGTGTGTTCTTTCTCAGTTCTTAACCAAGCGGGAGTGTTACTGGGAATGTAGTGGGAGAGCCTTTCCTGTGGATGTGCTTGATCCCTGCCATTGGATGGGCCATTTAGTGCGATTGCAGCGATCAGCCTCAGACTTCAGTTGAAGTTGTTTGTGCTCCTCACGCGTTATTGCTGAAAAAGTCCATTTGAAGGCAGCTTTACGTATGTGATGTTGCAGTATATTACAGTGCAGGTTACAAAGGAGTGTGTAACTCGGGAGCTTTGCTGGCGTTGAATGATCTGAGCTAAAGCTACTGCAATAGTTTAAGCTGTTCCACTGTCATGTTAAACTGGGGGTAATTGGTGCTGTCTCTTAGCAGAGCTTGTGCTGCCTCTCAGCTCAGCGCGGCTCTGTTGCTGCTGGGTGCTGCTTTGTTCGGCAGGAGTTTGGCGAGTGGAAGGTCAGTGGCTCGGTTTTCCTTTTCTGAAACATTCCAGCGGGTACCTGCTCCCAGCGAGAATTCCTTTAAGTTGTAAGCTGGACGCTGCGGTGATGATACCACGATGTGCTTTGTGCCAAAATGAAACACAGATTACTTGCTTGTAGTTTCATTACTCTCTTGTAATTTCTAAGTTTGCAATGTACCATTGCAGCCAAGTGTAATGTAAAATACTAGTAAAAAACCTGTGATGTTAAAGTTGTTTTCTAAATTTGGGATTTCTGTTTTGAGTTAGGCTGTGGGTTTTTTAAAAAAGATGTAAATATTCCTCTGTGGTGCTCATGCCCATTTGGTCGTATAGGTAGGCTGTAGCAGCCCTTGTCTGCGCTCAGCCTGTTTCTGCTGCCTTCGAGTGAAAAAGGTGCAGCGTGGATGGCAAATCTTAATTAGCCCTTAACAAGTGGCCTCATTAAGGAGGTTGGTTTGAACCGTTCGAAACACAGAAGTCAGTTGCTTAGACGAGTACTCCTGACACGAGTAATAAAAATCCATCGGCTTACTTTCAGTGTATGCTCTTTAAGTAGGTTTCAAAAAAACCGGTGGCTTTAAAAGTGGTTAATCAAATGTTGTTCTTTTACAGTAGTAATAAGGGAGACACGGGAGATAAACATGGATGTCGTGGTGTTAAAGGTATGCTGGCGTTTATTTCAGACTGAAGGATTGATGTTTATTTCCACATGACTTTCTGGAGATCACATTTACAAACGAGATGATACCTGTGTGTTTCCATTCATCAGCACTTTCTTACACCTGTGGCGTCGTATATGGTTTATATGCATTTTGTAATTTGTTTTAGTTTTTATTTCGTCGTTTTTGTTGTAAAATAGGTGAGTAGGTGTGTGAGTTGATGCAGGCAGCCAGAACGACCACAAAATCACAACTGAAATGGAGGCAGTAAATTTATTTAGTGACATGTTAGTCCTTTCAGGTTTCTGCATGCACCAGTGTTACCTCTCCACAGAAATTCTACCTCTGAAAACAGACCAGCTGGAACACTGGAATGTGAAAGTTTACAAAAGTTTAGTAGAAAGCTAAAGAAACTGGTTATCATGCAGACACTCTGAGCACCAAGAAAAGCCCATTGATGAGGTTTATCACGTTTTGAGGTTTTTACATGTTTTTATATATGCTTCCACATAGAAGTCAAAAGCTTTGTCTTTGCACTTTGTCCACTGCTTGGTTTAAACAACTGCTTAGATAATGCTGCTCCCTTGTAGACTCCACATGGCATTTGTTGCAGTGCTAAAGACACTCGTAAGCTGAGAAATCATTTAATGAACTAATGGTGTGAAGGTGAAAAATGTTTTAGTGGTTGATGTTCAATGTGCTCAGTATCAGTCAACATAATTTTGAAGGTACCTCTCTAAAGATGAAGTTTTATTTTTACATTTGCTGCTCTGATGCTCCTAAAACTCCTCTACCCCTTGCCCCAGATTGAAGATCCAAGTTGCTTTTGGCTTGCTATGAAAGAACCTGTGCAAGGCCTAGAAAGTGGAATAGACTATGAAAACCTGACTGCTAAAATGAACCAGTTCTATAACAATTACAAAGATGCAGATGAAATAAAACCAGAGACAGTAGAAGAAGGCCAGGTAAGACCATTGCTCTGTTGTGCACAGGGAAATAATCAGTTGTTTGCATTGGTTTGGGTTGAAGTATCAAGTATATGCAATAATTTTGTGTTTTTCTGTATTGTTATGTAGAAAAGTAGATGATAGCATCTCTGTGGGTGGTGTTTTCCCATCTGTAACTTCAGAACTGTGTAAGCTCCAAGGCTTGCCTTTTACAGAGGAAATGGAAGGCTGTGTAATAAGTACTGTATGTTTGTCTCTAAAAAGCCTTGCTGTGTCCTTGGGGCATTTGCTAGAACGTGCTGTGTTGTTGTTCATCTCTCTGTCAGGTTTATGTGGTTTTCAGTGAGGAGCTCAGGTGCTGGTGTCGGGCACTCCTCAGGTCCATCCGGCGCCAGGCAGACGGGTACCAGCTCCAGTTCTTCCTTGTGGATCACGCCAGATACTGTTCTGTTCCACCAGACAAGTACGTGTGGAGGGGTGTTTGTCACTGGGATGTTTGGTAGTTAATAGATAGAGGTGGTGTAATTGAGGTCTGGGCTCTGTTCACAAGAGACTCTTGCACGTGAGAGTGCAAACCAGTCCTTATTTTGTGAGTTTTTAAAAATGTTTTCTGTTATGGATGGTTAAAAATGGAGTTGATTTTTGTATATTTAAAATATTAAGTATTAGAATAAGGAGTTAATAAAGATAATGGTTAGTGTTAATGAGTTGCCATAATGTTATTCAGGTTATTCTGTTGCACTTATCAGTTGTTGAAATTGCCATGTTGCTGTTCCTTGTCAGTTATATGGTTTTTCCTATATTTTTTCTATTGACTTTGGCATAAAATGAATAGCTCTCATGGGGCTAAGATGGTGACCAGGAGCTGAGGGCAGCTTTCTGGAAATTTCTCCTGTAGTGTCAATCAGGAGATCAGTCAGAAGTGAGAGCACACCCACTGCCGCACTGGGCACCCCCTGAGGCGGAGCAGGGACAGACCGCCCCGGGGGGGTGGCATATGGGATGGGCTGTAACATAATTGGAGAAAAGTATCAAATGCTTTGATTGGCACTGGAGGGGTGTGAAAAAGGCTGCACAGCTCCCAGAGGGTGTGCCTCTGGCTGACTGCCGTGCCCATGGTACTGCTCTTGGTCTTGTGGTGTCCCCTGTTGTTACTGTTATTAATAAACACTTAAATTTTTTATAAAGTGAAGCATTGTTTTTCACGTTTTCCATCTTAGGTTTTAGTTTGTTTAAAGATTAAAAACACAATGCCAGTTCGTTGTGAAATGTATGATTGCCAGTTAAAACTTACTTAAATATATTCTTTTCTCCGTTATTAAATGCCTATATACCTAAAAAATTAAAAATTAATGCCAGTGAAGGTCAGGCATAAACCACAAACAGAAGCAGAGTTTCACCTGTTGCAATGGCTTTTGACATTTAAACAGAAATATGTGGGGGTTTGCCCACTGCAGTTGATGAACTTGCTTACTAAGGACTGACAGTTTGTATTGTCATGGTGCAAAAAAAAGTGAGTTTTCACAGGTTCCAAGTTCCTGATAAAATCACTATGAAACCTTCTGTTTCTGAAACCTTGAAAAATATGTTCTTGGAGCAACCTAGACCAGCTCTTACTTTTTAAAGTTTGTTTCTCTGTTAAAACATGCAACCTGGAGCACAAGAAACTTCACTAAACTGGTTTTGGTAGTGTTCCATAAAGTTAAAACTTACCTAAGGTTTGTAAAATGAATCTTAAGTTAAATAATGCTTTTAACTTTACTGTTAATTTGTTGTGAAAGTTGATAATGGGTTAAATAGAATGAAGATCTGTAGAAGATAAATACCAAGAAATGCAGTGGCAAGGAATCAGAAGGGTTGCAAGTAAATAGGGTGTGTATTCATGCCCAGAGCACACACCCAGATGGGATGTGTATTCAACCGAAGTTGGTCCCGATGGCATCTCTCTTAGGGTAAGACAGTGGTTCCAGGGTGGGAGCCAAACTCCTGGGGGAACTGTGCTGTCAGCTACAGGCTGACAGGAGGATATTTGTGCAGCCAGTAACTTCTGCAGAAGAAAATCTGCCCTGTAAAATGAGGAAATTTCCACTCTGTTTTTCAGCATTCGAGTTTTAGCAGGAGAATTTGCAAAGATGCCATACAGAGCAAGGAAATGCAGGCTGCATTGTACAAAGCCACTGACATTGCATCTTGACTTCCTTGAAGACACTGCAAAAATAGGGTGAGTTTAATAAATGTATTCTGTTGATACATTTCTAAAGCATGAGCTTTTAGTGCAGAATTTTTTAGAAGGGGTTATATTTCAAAAAGAAATAAGCAGTATTCTCATACTGAACTGAAAACACAGAACTGTACTAGCTTGTAAGAAGAAAAAACTCTTCAGCTGAGAGGACAGAGCTGCCCAGGGAAGTTGTGGAGTCACCATCTCTGGAGGGATTTAGAAGACTTGTGGATGTGGCACCAAGGGACAGGGTTTAGTGGTGGCCTTGGCAGTGCTGAGTTAGTGCTTGGACTCAGTGAGCTTGGGTTTTATTCCAGCCTGAATGGTTTTATGATTCCTTTGTATTTTATGTCAGATGGAAACCATGATACCTTGACAAAACAATATATTTTAATTTTTTTAAGTTCATGTTATTGGTGAGCTGAAATGGTGTTACCAAGACTGAAGTAAGTTCTAGGTAGTCAGTCTGCTGATTTGTCTAGTTGTGCACTTTGTAAGAATTTGTATGATTTAAAATAATTTCTTTACAAGCACAGAGCTCTCTCTGAAATAATTATTTTCATGTTTCATGATGTGGGATAACTGGTTGTTTATTTTCCTAGACCAGCCAAAAGATGGGATGCTGCTGCTATCCAGTATTTTCGAAACCTTCTTGAAGGTAAATAAAATCTTGGGGAGAATTAATTGTTAGAGAAATGTAGTACTTGTGTATAAACACAAGTTAATTATGCTTGTATACTTGGTTTTATTTGTTAAAGGGAAAGGAGCTATATAAGTACAGAGTTACTAAGGCACAAATATTTGTGGAGCTGCATTTTGAATACTCTGGGCTTTCATGTTGGATAAATCTTGGTAGCTAACTAGATTGTATCTGGGCAGGCTAAATAATGGAGTGTTTGTGTCACATTTGTTCAGCATATTGGGGGCTTTCTGTGTATTTAATATGAGTCTGAGTCAGCATCACAGCTGCCCAGCATCAGTGTGTGCAGAGCTGCTTCAAGATTTGGGAACAGACATGATCAGCTGTGTTTGCTTGAATGAAAAGCATAATAAAGCTACACAAATACAGCTTCTTTCAAGAAAAGTAAATGTCACTTTTGGAAAGCACACATTGGTGCTCCAGATTGTCAGAGTCTGAGCTAAACCAAGACTTCTAGTGTGGAACTAAGTGTAGTTTGTCTCAGGAGGTCATTAATCTGTTTCAGTTCTCAATCCTTCTTCAAAGACAAAGGACAAGTTCCTTTTTGAAGCTTTTAAGTTTTTATTGTTAATTTTTTTGTTTCGTTTATATGAAATAAGAAGTGTTACACATTTTTAATTGTGATTTCTGTTTTTGTTTCTCTAAGAAGGTACAAATGAAGAATACTGATAGTTTGATAAGGGCTTAATCTATTTTCTTGGTTTTATTACTACAGCAGCTACTGAGGTTAAAGCCATGGTACAGGCAGTAGAAGATGAAGTGTTGGAGGTGTTTCTTTTTGTGACTGTAAGAGATGAAAAGGTAACATACTTCTATATTCCATCCCTATTGATGCACTTTGCTATTATTTTAAGACTGGAAAGCATGACTTGGAGTTGTGTAGCTTCAATCAGATACAGTAGAAGCTAAATCATTAACTGATCAGAGGTTTTCTATTACAGGTCTGTTTGTTGTAAACCTGTGGAGAAATTACAAGAGGCAGGGATTTTTTTACATGAACCTTTTTTAGGAAATTACTGGCAAGCAAGTAAAGTCCAGCCAATACTTCAAGTGGACAACTGTATGAATTATTTGGTATACTTCTTGTGATACCACCTTCTTGTGGTATCATACTTAAAGATGTTTTAGTAAGGCTGTTGGATAATACTGTAAAAATAATTAAAAGTTCATGCTTTTGTATCTGACTGAGTCCTCAAAGATTTGGAAGAAAAAGTGCAATCTAGTTGCACTGGCCAAAATGTGTAACTTGTGCCAAATCTCTAGGGCTACTGCTAGACTTAAGCAGGTGTATGGTAGATGCAAGAAGTTTTAGGTTTAATGTTACTTATTTTTTTCCTGCCAGATTTTGGTGCATGCTGAATCCAAAATAAATATATAAGTTTGACTGAATTAGAGAGTTCTAGATGTGCAGGGCTCAAAGAAACAGTTAATTCAGTACAGAATTTTGGCCAGAAAAATGAAACAACTAACTAACACCTGCTGAAAGAACATACAGGAAGATAGGACTGACTTTCCTTTTTTGAAAGATTCTACAGAAATCATTCACTGGTAGTGCTTATGTCTGGGGTTTTGTTCTTGGTTGTTTTGGTTTTTTTTACAATGTATAAAATTCCCGCTTTTATCTGAAGCTTCCCATAAATTCCAAACAAGTATATAGTGATGTAGCTTAGTGCTTGTTGACACTGACCAGTAGCGAGCTTGTTTGTGTTTGTTTTGCAGATCTGTGTTAATGATGATCTGNTTAACGTTACACTTTTTTTTTCTGCCAGATTTTGGTGCATGCTGAATCCAAAATAAATATATAAGTTTGACTGAATTAGAGAGTTCTAGATGTGCAGGGCTCAAAGAAACAGTTAATTCAGTACAGAATTTTGGCCAGAAAAATGAAACAACTAACTAACACCTGCTGAAAGAACATACAGGAAGATAGGACTGACTTTCCTTTTTTGAAAGATTCTACAGAAATCATTCACTGGTAGTGCTTATGTCTGGGGTTTTGTTCTTGGTTGTTTTGGTTTTTTTTACAATGTATAAAATTCCCGCTTTTATCTGAAGCTTCCCATAAATTCCAAACAAGTATATAGTGATGTAGCTTAGTGCTTGTTGACACTGACCAGTAGCGAGCTTGTTTGTGTTTGTTTTGCAGATCTGTGTTAATGATGATCTGGTTGCAAAGCACTTTGCTCATTACAAGGAAGCTGAAGAGCCTGCAGGGAGCGCTGAGGGCGATGCTGAGGGCGATGCTGAGGGCGAGGCGGCCCTGGGTGCCCAGTTCGTTCCGGTGGAGTTCGTCGGGCCCACCTTTGTTGCCAGGCCCAAACTGCCCTTTGGGGAGAAGGTGTCCCCCCCTGGAGAGCCAGGTGGGCCCACGTGTGTGGGGGGCAGCCCTCCCTGCAGGCAGCACTCTGTCCTTGGCTGGTGGGTTGGACACGCAGCTCCTGGCTGCTGTGGGTGCCAGCGCGGGAGTGCCAGGCTGTCCGTGCCAGGGGCGGTGTGTGGCTGTGGGCTGGGCCCCGCAGGCCCTGGCAGAGGCAGCGCTGCTGTCAGGCTGTGTGGGCTGCCTGAGGCTGAGGGTGAGCTGCACCAGTGTTTCTTGGTGGGTAAAGGCATTAGGTGTTCCTGATGCTGCTCCTGGCATTGATCAGTGATGCTTTCCTGGGCTGGTTTGAGTTTGAAGGAATTGGTGAACACTTTCTTCTGAAAGGAGTGTTTACCATGACTTACCTCAAGTATAGTGACTGTTGTCATTATTTTTAAAAGTGTGGAACTTTCTATCCTCACCTTGTTCACTGAGTTCACCTGCATAGTTGTCTTTCTATAAAGACCAGTGGGATTTTTGTTGTTGTGTCATTAGCAAATGATTCAAGTAATAAGTCAGTGGCAACCCACTGTAAATAAAATTACTGGCCTTTTTATGTGTTCAGACAATCAGAAATATGTATCTCCATTTTTATTTACCTTTTTAGGTCTTGCTGGCTGTGGCTCTGCTCTTGAAGAGACATCCCAGAGGTCAAGCAAAGGTCTAAATGACAATACTGTGCCTGTAAGTATTGTATTTTGTACTACATTGTGAAATACAGATTAAATTAAACATATGTAGGCCAGATTAGGAACGCTATAGTCATCCAGCTTGTTATTCTTAAACAGTTTTCTGAAGTTTGTTTCATCAAAATTGCCTTAGACAGAAAAAATTAGAATTTGTAAAAGAAAAGGTGTAAAATTTTGGGAAAATCCCAGAGTTATGGTCAGAAAACCGCTTTCAAGTTTGTATCTTAACTGTTGTTTTTGAACATTATTTTAATGCTTAAAATATGTTCTGTTTTAGGTGGTCAGCACAGTGCCAGGTTTGCCTTCCAAGGAAGATAAAGCAGTTCAAACAGACGGGTATGGTGCAGCATGTTGAGTATTTAAATGATAATGTATTCAGAGCTGTAGCTTGTGTCCAGTTACTACTCCTAGGCCTCTAAAGGGCAGAGGGTAAGGGAAGGGTCATACCAAGGAGAGGCTTTGAAGCTGCTGATAGTTACCCAGGCTAGAAAAGAAGCAGTTCTCTCTAAACAGTAGCTTGACAACAGGAGAAGTATTTTTCTGCACACTAAATGGGTTAAGTTGCTTTGTTTTATTCCTAGTGTGATCCATAAAGTTTTCAGACTTAATGGAATATGACTGGGTTGATTTGTGCAACACTCACCGTGCTGCATGTCAGTTAATGCATATGTAATAAACCTCAGGAGCATTTCTTACTTGTTTCTAACTGATGCAAAGATCAATTGTTCCATGTTTTGAAACTTGGACAAACCTTTTTCCTACAGTCTATTTCTCTTCTAATGTCAGGGAACCTACCAGTTATCTTTGGAAAAGGTTTTCTAGGATTATTTTAACTTTGTTTTCCAAGTGGTGATTTTTGATTTCTTTCTTGTTGAAGGTTTTTCTCATTGGCATAGATAATACGTCAGAAATGCTTTGAGTGAATGGCTTATTGACATTTTGGAAATATCAGTGGTACTTACAAAAGATGTTTTTCTCTTGCATTTATGTTGGATTGAGTATCTGTATACTCTATTTTCTCAGGCTTCCACAGTTCTTAAATTCCAGTTCCCTTCAGACACGCACGGTTGAAGATGACCAACAGGTATTTCAAGCATTAACGTTCATTGAACTTCTCCTGTGCAAATATTTTGGCTTTGGTAGTGTTGGGTCTTTGTGGAAGGAGGTCAGAGGCTGATTGCACCTGCATTGGCAACAAAACCTAGTGCAGGCCAAAGCTCAGCCAGCTAAGTTGAGGATGCCTTTGGGAATTTAAGAAGGGGCAAAAAATGCAGGGAGAAGAACCAAAAATAAGCGAGAAACGGGCAATGCCAAGGTCAGAGGAACAGGAGGAGCTGCAGGCAGGTGTTGCAGTTGGTAGACCCACCTTGGAGCAGAGAAAAGAAGTGAGAGGGAAGGAGCAATGGAGAGGAGTTGCCATCAGTGTGCTGACTGCAGCCTCTGCCTTGTGCTGCTCATTGCCTCGGGTGGGACCGAGTGCCAGCTGCCCACAGAACAGGCAGTGCTGCCCTTCAGGCCTTTGAGACAATTGTGTTAAAAGCATCCTTCAAAAGCTTTCTCTAAGAAACAGTGATGAGTTACTGTCTCAGCACTGGTCTGTGTAGCTTAGCAATATGTATGAATCATACTTAAAATGAATTTAGTATTCAGCTAATTTTCGTTAAAATATCAGTTTTTAAATACAGTGAATACTTTGGAGTTATATGTAAGCTAAACCCCTTTTGTTAAGTATGGCCTTTGTTATCTCTTTGTCTCATGGTTTCAGAGTTTTCAAAATGTTCAGGGGGAAGAAAACTTTGTGTTCCTTAGCAAGAAAATAGAGCCATCATCAGTTTTGGAAACAGCACCACTTTTTGATGGTCTGAAAAAGGTAATGCCAATGTAATGATATTGCATTGATTATCTTCTTTTAAGACAAGTTTAATATCTCAACTTGACATACTAATTATTGCAGCAATACCTCGGTTGAGGAATGTGTAGGAGCTTGTTTATGTGGATGAATAAAAGAAGCTTTAAAGAAAGGCTGTAAGAATTGTACACATTTCTTCTGCTGTATTAACCCCTGCTACAAGTGGACTTGAGTTTTAATACAGTAATGCAACAACTCAGCCCAGAAGAAAGTTTTTCATATTGCCTGTTAACCCTTTAAATCCCATGGTGTTACATTTTGTCTTTTGTTGGTGTTTAAGTACACGGATTTCATGGGAAAACTCTTGATTTCTCTTTCTCTAGGAACTCATTCGGAACAAGTTTTCAGGGCCGACCTTCACTGAGTCTTACTGCTGGCCAGCAGCAGCTGGGGGATGTGATGTTGTTGCCATCTCACATCAGGGAAATGATCCTTTGTTATATATTCCCCCACTTCTTACATGTCTGCGTTCAGAAGGTGCCTGCCAAGCCTTGCCAAGCACAAGAAGCGTATGTATATTTCAGAACACAAAACCTGAATTCAGAACTACTCTGAATGTTTGGAATGTGTATGTTCATGTGATCTTAACATGTACATGTCAATTATCTTCATGGTGCCTGCCATGTTCTGTAGGGCCTCTGCTGAGAGACCTACAGAGATGGACTGTGTGAATGGGGGAGCCCCAAACTTAATTTTTAGAGCAAACCCTAACAAGTGGCTCATGCCCTGGCACTTAGATACATGCTAGAGCTTTGTTTCTACAGGAGTAGATGAGTATGTACTCACTAAAATGTGTATTAGCTGTTTGAATACTAGATTGCATTTTCTAGCTTGTATTAGATCACAGAAACAGAGTTATTGAGGTTGTGAGGGACTTTGGAAAATGCCCAGTATAGCCCCAAGTAACACAAGATTCTTAAGGTTCTGTACTTCAGTTTAATACTTCGGTGTCAATTTTTGCATGTGTGTATGTAGCCACTAGCACTCATTTTATGTCCTGGATGGAAGGAGGCACAACGTGTTTTTGACCTACTGAAAACGTATGGGAAAGGCTGCAGAGAACTTCATCCAGTGCTGATGATCCTTGGGGAGAAGAAAGAAGCAGGCAGCCATGTGGAAATCCAAGGCTGTAAGAATACTTCTGCCATTTTAGCTATGCCTGAAGACAGTTTTGGCTGCTTTAATTTCAGGAGCATGTGAAAGAAAAAGTGCTGCTTCTTAGGTTTTTGGTTCTATAAAGTGAAGAGGGTTGGGGGTTTTTTGTTTGTTTTGGTGGGGTTGTTTGGTTTTTGTGGTTTTCTTTTTTTTTTTTTTTAGTTCAAATGGTGGTTTACAACTTGCTGTTGCAATAATTGCTTAGTACTTTGTGCATGTAACTCAGTAGTATGGAAAGTGTGCTCCCCAGAGAAGCATCACGGAAGTGATAAACTGTTGGGAGACTTGCCCTGCTTAAGTGTGTGTACTTAAAACGTTTATTATTTTGGTTTGATGCCTTTGTGAAGCTTTGGTTGATAACTGCATTTTCAGAAGTTGCATTTCTTGGGCCAAGGGAACAAGAACTATGGATAAACCTATGAAGGATTGTGTAAAACTTGCCATTTCAGCAGTTGGTACTCTTTCATCCATCATTCAGTGTTGAGTCTGGTGGATGAATTCAGACCATTTAGTAGCAGAGCTGTTGGTGTATTTGCACCAATGAAGATGGGTGTAGTTTTATTTACATGGATAGATAAACATGAACACACATGTGTGTAAACTCCTAAGCTACAATATGTGCTTCATTCTATCCTTGAAATGAACTTCCCTGACGTTGCTCCTGCATGTATTGAAATATTTCTCTTCTGGCTGTTTGGTTCTGAAGTTCTTAGCCCTACTTGCAGTACCTTACTGGAAAATGAAATCCTGCTTTGTAAACTTGTTAACCTTCAGACATTTCACTGGCTTTCAGAATACGAGAGCCTCGGCCACACATGTCTTGGAAGACATGCAGGGGCAGGGAAAAGAAAGCAAACTAAAGAGTACTGTTGAGCAGAAGTCAGAAAATGTAGTTGAGTGTTCTCTATTTACAAAAAAAAAAATCTATCAACAAACCATCAGGAAACTCCCCAGCTTAAAGACAATGCATCTGAAATGCAAATGGGACTTTTTATTAAAGCTACCATGGGCTTTGGTGTCACATTAATGTTCTCTCAAGTTGAAAGTTAATGGTAGCAGTTTTTTCTTCCAACTTGTAGGTGAAATAGTAGTGACTACACCGTACAACTTCCTGAGGCTGCTGGACCATAACATTTGGTTACTGTGTAGAGTTTGCCACCTTGTTCTGCATGAGGTTGAGGTGCTGTTCTCTGACACTGCTGAACAGGTAAAGGGGTTATACAGTCAGTTGGTAAGATGCTGTTCCAGCTGTGCACTGTCTGAAACAGTGGCACACAGTGAGGAAGAAACCTCACTGGAAATGGTTTTATGGTGTATTCCTTCTTGTTTTTCCCTATTTTTTATTTGCAGATTACTGTATTGGCAGGTTGGACTTGTTTTCTAGTTACCTCCTAATTTTTGCTGATTGCCCTGCCCTCTCAGATCTGCTTTGTTTGGGCTTAGTAGATTGCAGATTTCAACAGATCTTTTCCCTGAGATTTCCATCTTCTCTGGACAGAATCCTGCATTACCATTATGTGCACATGCTGTTACTTCATGCTGTCCTGTTGCTTTCTCTTGTTTCAGAAGTCATTGAAAGTCTAGAATAAAGGTGTACATACCAAACAATTTCTTTTGGGATGTGAGACTTGTAGTTTGCTCTGGTAGCAGCTTTGTGACTGGAAAAACCATTGTGCTTGAACAATATTTTTCTGTGCTGTCATGTGCTCCTTGGAAGAGGATGAGGAGGAGAGAAAAAACCTTTTTTCTTCCTAGGTGTTTGCTATACTAGATGGTTACAAGAAAGCCACTGCTAAAGCCTGGGGGAATCCAACACATCAGATCATTGCTGTGGGAACTCAGTGGAATAAACACATCACAGCCTTGATAAGGGAGTTCATGAGTGATCCTTATGTTGTGATAACAGTTATTGAAGAAGCTGCCATCTTTGGAAATGTGCAACAGGTAAAGCTTGGGGAATGACTTCACTGCTTGTCTGTGTGGCTGCTGGTGGTTTATTGCAAGCAGGTGATGCTGAAGTGGCTGTTGGAAAGCCTGTGCAAGTGAATCCTTCCATGAGCTGCAGGGCTCTTACCTTCCTTCATAGGACTGAGGTGAAGGTAGTCCCTTGAATATTTCATGGTTAGTGCAAATGAGAATAAATTTGATGTGATGTACTTGAAAAAGCACAGTTTTTGACCAGAATGTTGCCAGAATGTTGTTGATTTTCAAAGGCAGATCTACAAGGTAAGCTGTCCCAAGGCAGATCTAGTAAAGCACTTGGTTTGCTGCTGTGTGCCACACAATACCAAACTGTTGGCCTCAAATTTCCAGAAGGCCTACTGCATGTTCTTAGGTGTCTTCTCACTTAGCTTCCAGTCAGTGTGGTGTAGCCTTTAAGAATAATACAAAATTGTTTTGATTTGAATAACTCTGTGTTTCAAAATGGAATAGCTTGTGGATTTGAAACATTGAGAAATCTCCAAGATTGGGCATCCTGAGCATGTCAGGAAACCAAAAACCATCAAGTTTTTCTGAGAAGCCTCAGTGATTGAGCAGAACTCAAAGTGTCAGTGTGTGGATGCATTAGAGTTAGGTTTAGGAAGAATTATGCAGTAAAATATGTATGGGTTAAATACAAGTTTTGAATATGAATTACCAGCTGTCTGTTTTGTCTTTGCTTCTAGGTGGTGCAGCCTTGCACGAACAGCAGCAAAATTGCTGAGTTACTCAAAATACTGGATTTTACCCAGAGGAATCTTCAGAAGGTGCTGGTATTCACTGATTCAGTAAGTGAAGTAGAGATGATTCATAAGGTAAGAAAGTATTTAAGTAAGTGGGGTTTTTCTAATTGTTGTAATAAACTAAAGTATCTTGGCTTTTGAGCTTCTGAGTGTCCTAGGAAGAGATAAATTACTTAAGTCCTGAAACATGGGAATACATTCACTTGCAGAAGCTGGCATAGATCCTGTGGTACTTAAGGTTTCTTCTGATGTAAATATTAGTGTATCTGGAATGTTTATTCTTTGAGGATTGTTAATTGAAGCAAATCTGGTTTGGAATTGTGACATTGTAACATAACTTCCTTGGAATATTTGAGGGCTTCTTTCAAGCATATCAGAACCAACCCCACCACCACTTCAGAAGGTGCTTGTTGATGTTAAAGTAGGATTGAATCTGTTCATGGTAATCCTTGTGTACACCAACTTCAAATACCTTACCTGGCCTGTGAAAACGTTTCTTGGTTAACTTCATGAAGAGGGCTTGTTCTGAGAGACTGAAAGGTGAATCTGTGTGGTATTAGGTGATGGAATCAGTTTGGAGAGAACACATTAATGGTGGGGAAAAGCTTGAAATGACATCTGTACTTTCTTAAATGTCTGTCTAATGTATTAATGTGTGGGAGCCTGAACTTTTTATACAGGAAATTAATGAACAGTATGCATGATTTTTTTTTCCATATAAGCAATCTAAAATTCCTTAACACTTTCTGTATATCTGTATACAGTAGCTAAGGTGTACTGGCTTGTAGTAAGAGATGCTGCTTATTAGAGCTGGTGAAGCAGGTACTGCTGCATTGCAGAAATGTACAACTTGTCACTTTGCCATGCAGGCACTGAAGAGCAAATCAATAGTTTCTTTGAAAAAACACAAGGAGAGCAAGTGTAATGCCCAGTGTATCTTGGAGCAGTGGAGGAGAATGCACAGTTCTGGCACTCCTGCTGTGTTAGGTGAGGGTTCTCTCTCGGACTGGTTGGGATTTTACCTGAATGCAGAGCTAAGATCTACACTCAGTATTTACACTGGGTTATCTCACCACTTCCCCTGGGTCAGATCCCTATGAGCTCTTTGCAGTTCTCTGTTTACTTCTTAGTGCTATAACTAGTTGTTATTTTCTTGTATTTTTTTGCTGTTGTTGTCCCTGCTTACTTAAAAGAATTACCAGTATTTTCAAAGAATTACCATTATTTTACAGTTCTCTCTGCTACAAAGGGGATATTAAGTCTGAAGTAATTTCCAAATGGCAAAGATTTATTGTCATATTTTTTCATAAATTCCATTAGATTTTTTGAAATTGTTTGCAGTAACAAAGGCTTTTATCCATTTTCAAACTGAATCTGTTTTCCATTTTATATAAAAGAAGGTGAACTTCTCTCTGCTTTGTAAGCTCATGCAGAGCTATGAGAATTCTTGCAGTATTTCACGTGTCTTCTGTCTTACTCCTGTGAATAACTCGGCTGTGCTCAATTCTCTGTACTCTGTGGTGCTGACAGGAGATAGAGAATTATGTGGGATTGGCGTGAAATGCTGTGTCTGCTGTGTGCTGATGGAATTTATTGACTGGAGAAATGCAATGCCTTATAGGAATGTATTGGGAAAAAAACTTTCTCTTCATCTCCCAGTTGGTGGGGAGAAAGAAATCAGCCATTGTTAATGTGATGGGATAGTTGGCTTGTTTGAAGTATTACAGTTACATGTCTGTGTAAAACATGTGCTTAGTTTCAACAGATAACTGCCTGCAGCCTTTGGGAATTACAGATGCAACTTGTGTGATCCATTTCAGTTTCCCTTCTCCAAGAGTCTTTGGGCAGCGTCTGCACAGCACAAGTGACAACTTCTGCCCTGTCACCAAGGTTTGGCTGAACCTGTACTGCGTCAGTGCTACAGGGCATTATTACTGCTGGATACAGAAAAGCTTTCAAAAATATTTTTTGCTACTTTCAGGATTCTTCCATAGATCATGTAAAGGCCAAGTCAGTCATTCTGCTGCCAGAGAGTAGTTCCTGTCATGCACCCGGGATTCTGAGCTATGTAAAGCGTGCAGAAGGTGAAATGCCACAAGTACTGCAGGATTGGGCTGCCAGGGTGCTGGAATCTGAAGAAGAGGAGAAATTTTCAAGACCCCTGTGTGCCTCTCTTAAAACATTGGGGATTTGCAAGTAAGGAAATTGTTAAGCTTTTGTGCCCTGAATGATGATTCCTGATGATTCCTTGAGGAATTTTTTATTTTGGGTGCTTTCATCTAAAACAGATTTTGCTCATGATTTTTTCCTTTTTGGTTTTTCCTTCTGTTGCCTGTTCCAAGTCATGTAAAAACAGTTTACAACTGAAAGTAAATGGCTTTTTTCTAAACCTGTTGTGGTTTTTTTTAATGTAGGGATAGAACAGCATGTCCAGATCGTCATCAGATCAATGTATCAATAGACATGGCCCAGAGTATCCCAGATGAAATGCTAGAAACACCTGAACGTGTGACAGTAAGTGACAGTTTTCCTTGGGCTTGGGTACCAAGAGGACGGGTCTTAAACACTACTTAGCATGTTACTTCATTTTTCTGTATTCCATGAATGCTACTGCAGTATATACACCGTTTGCCACGGCTCTTTGCTACTCTCTGGCTTTTTCCCCCTTTCCCTTGCATGAATCAGTGTGCCAGATTTTCCTTGTGTCCTTAGCTGGAACTGTGTGTGTACAGCAACGTCTGTCACCTCTTTAGGCTGGGAAGATTTGTGATCTGTGTATAAAGACTTACATTTCACTGGTTTAAGAAATCATCCATCCCTCCTTTCTGCTGATACATTTGATACTTGCAGATACTGCCTCTCCTCATTGTACATGCAACACACTACTTTGGTCGGATAGTCAAGAAACAAAAGGACCCATATACAATTCTTGAGAAAGAAATGAATGATTATTTTAAGGTACCAGGACACAGAATTTCTGTTAACACTGTGGAGAAGTCAGCATTTTACGGGTTACTTGAGGGAGCCATTTGTCACAGGTAAAGTTCTGTTGGCTTTTTACTTGATTCCTCTGCATGTTTGTACACAAAGCTCTTTAAAAATTGGACGGGCTGCCACGATTCTGGGCGAAGCTTTCGGCCCCTGCCACGGCACATCTTCTCTTTGTGAGGTCTTTGCACAGACATTTGAGATAAGACACAGTAAAAATACTTCAGAGTTCCTTCGGTCTCAAAATGTTTATTAAGTGTAACTGTAACTTGGCAGCACAGCAAAGTGCTTTGTCATTAATAACAAGGTGTAAAATGGCCTCCAGCACCTCTGGTCCAGATTATTTATACCCCAGATTGTCCAGTTAGGGAGATGCTGTGTTGGATATTTTCAATAAAAACCCAATAATCAGTTCTTCTTATCCTGCACTGCGGAACTTTAGAACCAATGGCAGGAAACACAGGTTTTTGGAGAAGAAAGGGGAAGTAGCAAAGGTAAAAAAGGAAGTTATAAAACAACACCTAAACCCTCCATTTTGGACATTACTATTACAATATTTCACAAACCAAAATGTCTACACTTCTACCTAATTCACCTAGTGACATACCCTTAACTATACAGCATTAATTTCAAAGTTATCACACTNTTATTGACTGGAGAAATGCAATGCCTTATAGGAATGTATTGGGAAAAAAACTTTCTCTTCATCTCCCAGTTGGTGGGGAGAAAGAAATCAGCCATTGTTAATGTGATGGGATAGTTGGCTTGTTTGAAGTATTACAGTTACATGTCTGTGTAAAACATGTGCTTAGTTTCAACAGATAACTGCCTGCAGCCTTTGGGAATTACAGATGCAACTTGTGTGATCCATTTCAGTTTCCCTTCTCCAAGAGTCTTTGGGCAGCGTCTGCACAGCACAAGTGACAACTTCTGCCCTGTCACCAAGGTTTGGCTGAACCTGTACTGTGTCAGTGCTACAGGGCATTATTACTGCTGGATACAGAAAAGCTTTCAAAAATATTTTTTGCTACTTTCAGGATTCTTCCATAGATCATGTAAAGGCCAAGTCAGTCATTCTGCTGCCAGAGAGTAGTTCCTGTCATGCACCCGGGATTCTGAGCTATGTAAAGCGTGCAGAAGGTGAAATGCCACAAGTACTGCAGGATTGGGCTGCCAGGGTGCTGGAATCTGAAGAAGAGGAGAAATTTTCAAGACCCCTGTGTGCCTCTCTTAAAACTTTGGGGATTTGCAAGTAAGGAAATTGTTAAGCTTTTGTGCCCTGAATGATGATTCCTGCTGATTCCTTAAGGAATTTTTCCTTTTGGATGCTTTCATCTAAAACAGGTTTTGCTCATGACTTTTTCCTTGTTGCTTTTTCTTTCTGTTGCCTGTTCCAAGTCATGTAAAAACAGTTTACAGCTGAAAGTAAATGGCTTTTTTCTAAACCTGTTGTGGTTTTTTTTAATGTAGGGATAGAACAGCATGTCCAGATCGTCATCAGATCAATGTATCAATAGACATGGCCCAGAGTATCCCAGATGAAATGCTAGAAACACCTGAACGTGTGACAGT
>VZRZ01001148.1:232043-249436 GCA_013398175.1 Climacteris rufus
CTGATAGATTAGTCTAGTGGGCTGTTCAAGAGATGTAAGTTACCTCTGGCTTTGTTTAAAAATAAGGCCTCTTCCATGAAGGAGAAGGAAGAACCAGGTTTAGCCATACGTTGTTAGCAGCTGAAAGGGCCAGTCTGTAAATAGTGTGGAAAGTACAGTACTACATTCCAAGAATATTCTTAGAGCCTCAGCCAATTTTCAGTCATGGTTTTCATGAGGAAGAGGTTTCCTGTAGACTTGAATTAGTGCAGTTGCAATTTGGAATGTGTGTCGCATTGCTAATACTCTCCTGCACTACAGAATTCAGTAACCAAATGATAGTTTGTGAAGAAGTATTTTTCCTGTGTTTGAAGCCCTGACCCGTGCTGTCAGTGATTGGGGGTGAGTCTGTAGAATTCAGTAACCAAATGATAGTTTGTGAAGAAGTATTTTTCCTGTGTTTGAAGCCCTGACCCGTGCTGTCAGTGATTGGGGGTGAGTCTGTAGAATTCAGTAACCAAATGATAGTTTGTGAAGAAGTATTTTTCCTGTGTTTGAAGCCCTGACCCGTGCTGTCAGTGATTGGGGGTGAGTCTGTAGGCAGCCAGAGGACGATTCTGCTGCAGGTATCGCTAGCATTTGTTCGGGCTACCTCCCACACTATCTTTTGCTGCACCAGAGAGTCTTGAATTTGGGCCATGATGGCCTGTTTGAGCCTCTCCACCAAGTCCAAGAATGGTTCTTGGGGGGGACTGGGTGATTTTGGTGTAAGGCATGGTGTGGGTAGCAGTTGGAACACGGCAGAATGTCCTCTCTGCCGCTCCTTTGATGTGTTCAGGACCGGCCGCGTAGTCTGTCAGCCTGATCTTGGGGTTTAGTCCTATCCCCTTCTCCGCACAGTAGGTGTGAGGTGAGACCTGGATTGCTTTGCAAAAGCTCAGGAAGGAGGTCCCTCAGTACTCTTTGGCAGGTCTCCTCCCACAAACAGAACTCTGATTGCAGCAGGAGGCGTGAAAAGATGTTCCGGATGTCATGGGGGACGAGCACATTGGATGTCAAGAGTGGCCTGAAACAGGCTCATTGCTGGAGTCTCAACTGAATGCACCAGCACCCTGAATCTGTAAGTTTACTTCGGGACAAATATACTAAAATGTCCAAAACAACAAAAATTAACAGCATCTTTAATGTGAAAGACACATTCTGAATGTCTGTGTAAACAAGTTATTTATAAAAAATGTTCACACACTGACACCCCACAGAATCCAATGCTTTGTTGATAGTTCAAGTTTGATAATCAAATACAAGCATCAAAAATCTTTCTCGTTTGTTTTTTTTAATAGTTTGAATGCCAGCAGCATGATGGTCCCAGAGAACAGTGAAGAAGACTGCTTAATGGATTAGTTTCTTTTTTGCTTTTGTTCCTGTTCCAAAGGTACCTTCCAGCCCAGCAGCAGTGCTGTCCCCAGCCCCGTGCCCAGCGGTGCCTGCGTCTCACACTGTCCTGGTCCAACCCCAGGGGGCAGCTGAGCCCCTCACAGCTGCTCACTCTCTCTTCCATGCCAGGAGTGAGGCACAATCAGATGGGTAAAAATGCAGAATCTCATAGGCTAAGAAAAACAAAACAAACCAGAACCAAAGTGGATGCAAAAAGACAGTGGCTCAGTGCCAGCTGCCCAGTGCCTCGCCAGTGTGGGATATCCTCGGGGCCAGGGGAGCAGCTGCCCCAGCTTTGTCCCCTCCCACTTCTGTCCTGTGCCCCCCAGGCTGCCCGCTGGTGCTGGGTCACTGTGCACTCCTTGCTCAAGCATGGCCCCACAGCACAGTGTCCAACACCCCGCTTTGGTCACAAATTCAAAACAGGGCCCTGTGCAAAGTCAGCTCCATTCCCTCCACAACCAGTGCACGTGCTCAGTGCTGTCACCAGCTCCATGATCAACGAGGTCCTCATCTCTGGACTTAGTGCCACCCCTGTCACACACCTGCATGTCCCCAACCCCCAACTTGGCAAGGTTCCCACTCCCTTGCTCGGTACATCCTGGGCCCCACTCCCAGTGCTCTCCACCTCCCCCACAGCTGGCCCTGGCCATGGCCCTGTGCTCGCCACTACAGCTGTGCCCGACATTGCCAAGGTCCCTGCCAGCACACACAAGGCTTTCCCCAAACTGGGGATGTGGGGCACACACAGGGGGGCAGTGGTGGTGTCATGGAAGCCTCTGTGACATCACCACCAAAGCCAGGATGAAAGTATTAAAGGATGCTGGGCATCAGTGTGACCTGCAGAGGTGACGGCAGGGCCACCGAGGAAGGAGCTTGCCCAGGACTGCTCAGGGAGGAGGGCGCGGCAGGGGCTCCGAGGCCTCGCACGGGTCTCTCTGTTCCCTCTGGGCTGGCAGAGGCTCTCCAGGCGTTCACCCCCACCCTGTCCCTGACCCCCACCCTGTCCCTGTCCACCTGGCAATGGAGCAGCAGGTCTCTGGCCAGGGGGGCTCCCACTGCACCACGGCCATGAAGAGGGACAGCCACTCCCAGTTCGGGCCCATCCGGACCCGACAGCTCCTCCGGCAGGAGCGGCGGCAGAGAAAGCCCTACAGCCGCCCAGAAATCCGCCTCAGGAGCAGCCGTGTGCCAGCCCCGAGGGCGGGCCCCTCTCAGCCAGCACAGTAAAGGTTTCTTCTCATCTGCACTGGGTGACCCCACGCTCATTTGTCAGCCATCCTTTGCCTTTCTCTCCAGGGTAATTTCCAGGGCATAGCACTGGAGGATTCTCTTCCCCAGGGCTGCCAGCGCCTTCCCTGTCGTGGCTGAGCTGTGGAGCCTGGCTGGAGGGCATGGCACAGCCTCAGCCTGCTGGGCGCTGCTGCCAGCTTTGGGGCTGCTGCCTGGTTCAGGAGTCTTATCTGATGGTTTTTTCTGGACTTGCAAGACTTGGCAAGTTTAAGATGTGTCCCTGGCCATGGGGGTGTTTATGGGTTTGGAGATTGCCAACAGAATTGTGTGCCTGGCTGTGGTGGCTGCTGCCAGTTTGGGGAGAAGCTCCAGGGTTTGGGGACATTCCTGTGTGTGTCAGATGCGTGCTGCTGGGTTTGAGGGATGTTGCCAGTTGTGGGTACATCTGGATTTCGGGTTTGTTCCTGGATTTGGGCGATTCAGCCAAGGTCTAAGGGTTATTTCTAAGGATTTGGGGATGCTGCTGGGTTGAAAGCTGTTAAAAGCAGGATCTGCCCCAGGAGAAGCAAACCCTGTGCCTGCAGGAGCACCAGCCAGTGCATCCCGTGGGGTGCTGGGCATGCTGTGCTCTCCTGATGGTTGTTCCAGCAGCTCAGCTACCCAGCCAACCCTGAGGAGAGCTGGGCTGCCACCCTCAGGGGTTCTGAACTCGCCCGCTCTGAGGGGAAATCGTGTCTTTCACTCCTGGAGTACTTTGGGGAGGTGCCCACCTCACTGCCTGCTCTGCCTGGCAGGCAAGGGGGTGTTTCTGTCCAGAGTTCAAGGGCCTGAGACCCTCTTTGAAGTCTCCGTTGATGATCTTTCAGGGCCACTGCCCTGGCTTTCCATCCTGCTGCTGGTTTGCTGAACAGTGCTGCCAGAGAGGGAAGAGCCTTTAGGAAATCCCTTCCCAAGTGCAGCTGAAGCTCACGAGGTTTTCTGCAGTGGAGTTCCTGCAGCACCTACATCACCAGGCAAGGTCTCAAACCGTTCCTGGGTTCACCTTAGTTCAGCTTTCACTGTCAGCAATCACTGAATTGGCACAGCCTGGGCTCTTGGATCTTCTTGTTGCTTGTTTTTAACTGTTTTTTAAAGACTTTATATGCTTTGGAAACCCTCCTGAAGGATATATGTCATACATGGCAAAATTGTTTTGAAAATGGGGATCCTGGGATCCAGAAGCCGTCTGACAGCTCCCTGTCTCTGCACTTTGTATTTCTGTACTTTAACAAACCATTTTCATCCCATTTGATTTTCAAAATCCCTCCAGAAGGTGCCCAGCCTACAATGCAGAATGCTTTGCTTTATAACACATTTCTCTTTGAAGACAGTAGCTTACAGTACATATGAAAATACCCTATAAAGAAACATACTGCTTGATTTACAAAACCACCAAGCTATAAAGAAATTACAATAGAGAAATGTCGTAATATTTGTTTCACATTATCAGAATTTCTCCCCACCTCTCAAAAACCCTAATCCATTTAGGAATACCAGTTTACAGAACCAGACTTAAGACTACTACAAGTTTTCACATAGCCTTTCAGAAGAGCTGTCAGGGTTTATCTGAGACCATTTTCTGCTTGCCATCTGCTTTGAAGACTGCAGCTTGCAGGTGGGCAGGAGTGTTACAACAGCCTCAGCTGTGTGTTCAGAATTTGGCTTTACTACCCACTAACAACCAAGAAACCTCTCAACTCTCAGACTGCAACAATCTTGAGACAAAATCAGACAATGCAGCGTGAGATGTGAGAGTTACTTCCAAAAATAGCCTGAGCTTGTGCAATCTTTAGAAATGAAAAATAGATCTTTTAAGATTTAATAGTTAACAATGTGCCCCCATTACTCACTTTTGAATTGCTTTTCTTGGTACAAACATTTCTATGCTGGACCTCCTATTCTATAGTTGGAGAGAATCCAGCATTTTAACTCTGAACAAACTCATAAAAACCTTCACAATTATTTTGTCTGTGGTGAGAAGCAGCACAGGTAACACAAGCAGGGGTTCTTAACTCCAGCAAAGTTTACTGTCTTGTGACAAAAAGTATTTAAATCACCTTTTACTACTACCTGATTGACATGGCAGCTAAGGGAGACTTCTGACCAGTTTTCTCCCGATTTTTTTTTTTTGGTTTCACCACAAAACCAGACAACTCATTCTTCACCTAGTTCTACTGTGAGAAACAGCACCTCACTCTATCAAAATTCAGCTGCTCATTAATTAGAAGCAAAGCAACCAATAACGGAAGCGCACAAGACCAGCTCCCTGCCTCGTCTGGCCCACGGCACGCCCTGCAGCGCCTGTGCAGCTCCTTTTATCCCACCCAGTGTCACTCATGGCCTTCGCTACATTTGCCCAAGCCCGGGCTTTGGTGTTTCTGGCCCGTCCCTTGAGCCGCCCCCCCAGGGCGGTCTGTCCCAGCCCCGCCTCACGGAGCCTGCTCAGGCAGAGCCCTGGGTGGGTTCTGTCCCCGACTGACGCCCTGACTGACACTGTGCAGGAACTTTCTACAAGGCCGCCCTCAGCCTCCGGCAGCCATCTTGGCCCTATTAGACCCATTCATTTCTATTAACACCAATAAAAAAGATATATAAAACCCACATAATTAACCAGGAATTAGAACATGACAGCTCCAACAACTAACAATCATGACAGGATAACATGAATGAGATTGCAGCGAACTTCTAACTTATTAACAATAGTAATTAACTTACCAAAATTAACTTAATTAAAAATGTAAATATACAAAAGTCAACTTTAAGTTTTAGCCCTCCATAACATCTAGTAATGAGCTTCTTTCTTGGAGTTATTGTACCCTGCCTAATGAAGAACATCTGTACCTTGAGCTTGACATTTCCCTGCCTATTCACCATAGGCCTTTTTCTCTTTTCTTTCAGTGCAGCACCACTAATGCAATGCCTGGGAAAGAAAACTGGCGGAGTCTCCAGAACATTCTATTCTGATCACCTTTCCTCAATATTTCAGTAGAATTACCCAATTCATATGGTAATCATTTCCTTCTAATCAGTGTTTCCTGTGTAACCTTGTTTACTCACTCCTACTTATTCCTACTTGCCAAGAAAGCAAAATGAGACTATTGGGGGCATCTGTCTTTCATGACACTAAAAACAGATTAATCATGGTGGCAGCATGCTAAGAAAAAGATGGTTTTCATTAATCAACACTTACAGATCATTTGTTAAAGGTTACAGAGTGCTTAATATATTCCTTAGTAAACAGTTATTACATGGACAGCCAGCCAATAAATTGCTTATTACTAGAAAAGCTCTTCTGTTGTGCTTAGAGTACTTCTCAGCCTTCCTGAAAACCAAAGGCCGCCTACTATCCTGAACAAAAGGCTGACTGCCTAGTCCTGTGGAAATGGAATATTTTGTGCATCACTGCCATAATGTGTTTCATATGAGTTTATCATATTTTTATTGTTCATATTAACATATCTCTTTTTATTTTGCCACGATTGTTTGGTCATGTGCATAGGATTGATTTTTTGAAAGGAGAGAGACCATTTTGCAGCCTACTTCATGGTATCTGGCAAACCAGCAGAGTTCAGGTTGAGGTGAGGTGATGTATGGTATGCACTGCTCAGGTAAGGTGCTAATAGCAACCTCATTAACTCTGGAAGTGCACTCATAGACTTAGGTTCTAGTCATTAACACTATATACATATTCCACAATGTAATCAGGGCTGATCCCCAGAACTCAACTGGATTCTCCACAAGAACCATCTACTAGCATAGGATACTTTTTATGGCTAGTCTCAATAAATGCTTTCTTACAGGATCCCCCAAAAAGTATTTTTTAAAATGGAGATTTGTATGTGATAAATGTGCACCTGCTGGGGGAACTGCATGAAATGGCTCACATTCTTTATAATGGGTACACCAGCAAAACAGCTTGTGGAAATGTAGTCCTGTGCCAGTTAAACTCAGGAATGAGCTACAAGAAAACAGAAATATAAAAACTACACACCTCCTTTGAAAAATCCCTTGTCCAGGCCCAACACACCTGGAAATTCTCTAGAAAGGTCTCAAAGTATTAGTAACATTTTACACCTGATACCACTTGGAACTCATTATATATGTTCCACTTTACAGACGTGCAGCCTAGGAGATTGGGAAGTTAGAATTTAATTTCATCTAAATCAGTGAAGAAATTCCATTGAAATTTTTGCATAGAATTAGTACCAAGGGTTTTACGAACTGGGAACTAAGCAATATTCACATCATTGTCTTCACACAACGGATTTTATGAAATGTACGATTTAGAATGTACAAAGGGCTTCTTAGAACACCTTTCAACTCTGTTTTATGATGTTCCAAAATGGTTAAAGTGAGTCTTAGTAAACAATGTTCTCAGCAAGTGTTGTGTTTTAATCAGGAGAAGAGCTTGCTAGATGGTTACAGTTTGTCCATATGATGATTAAAAATAAGAATGGGTTGATAATGTCAACAGCTCCAGAGCCAAGAGAAAGTCAAGCATGAGTAAATGTCTTTGAAGATAATGTTTAAGCCTCTGACCTGGTGCTTGGAACAGAGTAAGCTGTTTCTCACCCAGAGGAACAACAAAATTATGCCTAGACACCACAGACTACCCAGTCTTAGATCTTTGTATCAGCTATATTTTTATAGGAAATAGTTTGACTTTGTGCAGCATGTATGAAATATATCTGCAATAGGAACAGAAGTAGTTTTCATTTCTCTAAACCAATTAAAATGGTAACATAAATATACAGGAGATATTTGAATCAAGGCAAATATCTCAGTCCTCATCAGACTACACTGAAATTGCCTAAAATAGTACCTTCTCAAGCTTGGGCAGGTTTCCTAAAACAAATTTGCCTGCAGCATCCATGTTTGCACTTCAGCATATTGTTCTGTACTTAATTGGATACAAG
Source organism: Climacteris rufus (assembly GCA_013398175.1). Taxonomy (NCBI): domain Eukaryota; kingdom Metazoa; phylum Chordata; class Aves; order Passeriformes; family Climacteridae; genus Climacteris; species Climacteris rufus. The sequence goes on from VZRZ01001148.1 coordinate 239,645, forward strand.
CCATGGTTTGTTTCATGCTTTTGATCTTGATATTTTTCACATTGATTTAGCTAGCTTAGACTGATTGCTCAGCTAAATATACAAGATGATAATCAGTTTAAAAGCATGTTAGATTTATAGAGCAGTTCTGTGGTAACTCATTATTGGCTACACTAATCGTGTACATGCCCTCACAGAATTAATCTGGACATACTGGAGTAAATGTGAAATATAATAGTTATCAATTGAATGTTTAGTATAGCATTACCTGACCCAGGAATCAAAAATGTAGTTAATTTGATATGGGCTTCGTTTATAGGAGAGATATGCTAATATTTGAAGTTAGAATAAGTAACTCTGATAACATATAAGAAAAAATTAAACAAATCAGTTGTCTTTTGAAAAAGGCTGGTTCTGCTAGTTCTTGCCCTGATGTCTTCATTTTCTTGTTTAAACATCTCTGGGAATGAAACCAGGGTGACAGCCCATAAAAATAGAAGAGGGATGATAGGTTCTGGTTTTGGCCCAAAGTCTGTTGTAGTAAATTGAAAAGCAGTCCTTTTCCTTCAGTGCTTTGCAAATCAGGACTTTGCACTCTGAATGGACAGAAGGATTTCATGAGTGAATATGTCTCCAAAGCTGGACCCAGTTCTGCTTCTGTGCTTCCTTCGATGGGAAGGACAATTTTGCTGCTACTGAAGGAGGAATGAGACTTTTCATTTACAGCTGGATCTTCTGAAAAAGGTCCTGGCAACACCTTATTTTAACAGATATCCTCTGCAGGAGCACTGGAAAATGGAAAACTTGTCTTAAAGCAGGTTGTACTTCAGCATCTGTGCTTCAAAAGTTTGGTTGAGACTCCCTTAATTTCAACAGGAATCTTTCCATTCACTTTAAAGAACTTAGGGTCATGCCCTAATAGTGCAACTTTAGGAGGTGTCTGCTCCATTTTCCCTAAGGATGTATGTTTCATTTTTGCAAAATGATTAGCATTACATGGACAAATAATGTAGTACTTTAGCAGAACAAAGATAAATGCCAGTGTGCCTCTGAGGAGACTGAGTATCACTGGAAAAGCTATTTTTCATTTTATTTGTTTAAATTAAAGAGAGGGGGACATTGATTTTGAAGGGTTCATTAATTACTGGCAGCTCTCATGGCTGTGATGCAGTACAAAGGCAGTCATTTATAAATACATCATTTAACAACTAAACCCTCTGTAGAGTCTTGTCCCTGTTGTGCTGCTGCTTTTCTTTTTAACGACACCTGTATTCATCTCTGGGTATCCTGACAGAAGGGATCTGTGTTTGTGGGATTTTCCACATTGCTTCTGCATAAGCATAGAAGAATAAATCATGGTGTTTTAGTATGTATCTCATGTTCCCATGCTTTATGTCTGAGTATCTCTAGCTCATAAGCAGCCTTTCTATTTCAATGTGCAATCCATGGGTGCCTGGCCATACTGTATCAGTAACAGGCTTTATTCATTACCACAAAAGGTTTTTAAAACTTCTTTTCTATTTAGTTGACTGCAAGTATGAGCCAAAGTAACACTCTGAATGTCATGGAGTGATTTTCTCAAGAGAAAATTCAAGTGTTTGCTCAAACAACACTATTTACATTCAACCCCCTGTACTATAAATTCTCTTTCTGCACAGACAGTGCAAGGAAACAACAAGCTGTGTTCACCCCCCTCCTGGGCTATTCCTTCCTAGCAAGGCAGGGTTTGGCCATCTCTGCCCTCAGCTCAGGTGCACAGTGCAATGCTGTCCCTCAGTTTCCCTGAGCCTGTAGGCAGCTGCAGCCTGGGAGAGCAGAGAAGGGAGCCTGGTGGGCTCAAATGGAAAAGATGGGGAATGGCACGTGTTTATCAGGAGAGAAGGGTTGAGAGTGAGGGGCTGGGTGAAAGAACTGATGCAGAAGGGGCAGAGCAGCCCCACCAGGAAGCAAACACTCCCCCTCACCCTGAGCTCATTTCACATGGGCATGTTTGGTCAGTGAGTATGCCATGACATGAGTATGCCACGACAGTGGCATTTACTTTGGCAGGACAAAGTTTTTCTCCCTGCTGTGTTTCTACTTTATTTTCTGTCTTACTCCCATTGCAGATATTTCTGGAGGAGTTTTTTATTCTCCCATCTTCTCGTCTCCAGTTCTAACCACCTGAATTTTTCACCATCATTTCCCCTGTTGCTTTATGTCTCTGTTATTTCTTAACTAATCATTCTGCTGGGAATCCTCAAAATGATTTCTCCATGCTTGTTTTTGTCTTCATGCACTGAATCACTCCTAAACACAGTTTGGGTCCACTGGTTGATGAACACCCACCAGTAATATCCATAAACATTCCTGCATACAACTTTAGAAGCTTGGCTTAAATGGATTGAATAAATAATAAATTTGTAAACTCCTCAAAGGCTAGTAGGTTCTGGAATTTGTGGTGAATTTTCAATTGGTCTGTAGATATAGGGATATGCTGAGATACTGACTTATTTCAGACAAGCCACAGCTTAAGAAGCTGTGCAGACTTTTAATCATGTAAAAATATAGGTCACAGATGACCCCAACCTTAGCAAATTCTGGAAGATTTAGAAGAAAATTGGATATATTTGGGACCTTTTTGCTCCTGTATTTGAACTCGGGAGGTAAGTGAGAGAATTCAAGATCAGGCCTATTTTACAAATACATCAAATGTTGGACAATGAATTTAATTGCAACACATTATAGTGATGCCTTGAGTAGTTAGATCTTATACAGCTTTTGGGCAAGCAGGGATCCCAATTTTGTCCTGTGTGCTGTAAGTACAATACTAAAACAAAGGAGCCTTTTTGAATCCTCAAGAAAAGTCCTAGGAAAGAATGGCCTTCACATGGATGCACAAGCTGTCAAAAATACTACAACAATTAAATACCAGTAACTGTAAATTTATTGCATAATTTAATAAAATCTTGCACATTTAAAAGATAAGAAGTAGGAATTAGCCTCCAAACAGCAATATATTTAAATATTTAAATGGAATTCCTATACACAAGAAACTGCTATTTATGATATGAAGGCAAATATCTATTGTGAGGTTAAGAACAGCAAAAAGCAACCAGCACGTTTTACTTCATTTTCAATGTCAGGGGTTAAATTGGGAACATTTGCTTGGGATGGTCTGGCCTCACTCTTCTGTGCCACTTAGGTGTGCTGCCTTTCCCATGGGGAGAGGGAAGAGAGTGGGGATGTTGTGCCAGAAAGGGGCTCCTCTCCCTCCTGGAGCTTTCAGGCAGAGACTGAATGGCAAAACCTGTCTGAGCCTGCAGGAGAGAAGGCTTAGCAAGGCTTCACACAGCAGAGTGTGTGATGGTTGGTTTCTTCTCTGGGAACATTCTGAGTGATATCTAAGATTGACCCATAACTAAGCCATTTAGAAGCAAACATGTCTAGACTGATGTTTTAAAAGCTACTCTCACTGTGAACTGCATGTAGTTAAATAATTGACATCAGATTTTTCTGTTTCATTCAGCATTCTTAACCCATAGGTAAGAGTCTTGGCCACAGATATCTCCTATGAAACTCTGTAAGGATGATGGCTGTTTTCACAGGACCTCACATAGTCCCAAAGTCCCTCTTAAAGTCTAGAACGGAGAGAGTGCCTACACCTCATATTGGAAAGGGTTACCATACAGCAATCTTTTGTAATTAAAGTACAGAAATAGGAGGTGAAATCCAGCAACCCAAACATGAGGCTGAAATAATATGCCAAAATATGGTCAAAACATATGTCTCTGTACATAATGAGAGCACTCACTAAATATAACATTTTTAGCTTTTGAATAGAAAATAAATTAACAGCGAAAACTTGTGTTTCAGGAAAGAGTGAGTTCAATGCAGGAGATGGATACTTTTAACTTGCCACTCTCTAAGTGGGAGGGGTTACTAAGCAAAACTGCATGCTGATAACCCAAAACACGGCCGTGGCCTTTTGTGTACGCACTTATGGGATCAGGAATTCACAAATGTACCTCTTGGCAGTGCGGCAGACTTCATCCACCCACTTGCCTTGGGATGACAGGGAAAAAAAGACACAGTTTTCACGCTTCCCCCCGTTTGGCTGGGCACGGTCCCAGTTGAGGTACTGCAGAGCCATGCCATTGACATCAACAAACCTCCCTTCGGTTACCATGTCGGTGACACCCAGCCAGAACTCGGACGCTCTGGGCGTACTTTTCTTGCCATAATCTCGAAGAATGTTCATTTCCTCGTTGCTCCTCGGGATAGCCAATGTCCCCCCCTTGCCTATGCAGTCTTCATTGGCTTCATGGAAATGTTTGGTGCCTTCTGATAGGAGGTAGCACTTCTTATGGGCCTTGGTCCCACGCAGACACACTGTGAACAGATACGAGTTTGTGTGTTCAGTACAAGTGTGGGCCTCAGCTTTCAGTAATGGTTCTCTAAGAGATAACTTTCCAAAGGTATGTTAAAATTTGAACAGACAAGTCCCTCAGCAAGCAAAAGGCTCTTGACTCCACAGAGTGGGCCTGAAAGCAGGAGTAAGATCAGACTTGCCTGCTGGGGCTCCAGTTCATGTAGGACCCTGTGTGCAGCCAGCATGGCAGCGTGCCTTTGGGAACAGACTGCTAGAATATAACCCAGGCCTGTTCTCAGTGCACCTTTTACCAAATAGTCCTGCTTTCCTGCATTTTTTACGTTATTTCATCAGCCCTGAAACTGATGGAATGCATGAGGTATAGATGCTTGTATTGTTGGCAGATGCAAGTTGATCATCAGGAAATCTATATTTGGCTTTATAGTAGAGATAGTTCTAAATATATTTTAATATTTATGATATTCATGTGCTAAAATAAAGTAAATTTTTTTACCTTATCTAAGCCCAGTTTCCAGCAAGCAAAGGCAGGACAGAGAAGTGCTGTTTTAAATGTGTCCTGCTGCCCAGAAAAATACTGGTTTGAAATTCATAATACAAACCTCTGAGTGACTGATAAAAGTGTAATTCTGTCAGCAGAAGGTTGTATATTCACCTCCCTAGGTGTTAATTTATTTTCTTTCCAGCAAAGTCTCTCCCTTCAAACTCTAAATTCAAGGTAATGTGACTTAAAAAGGTAAAGTGACTTAAATATATAAGTGCTTCTAAAAAGTGCACACATTGCTGAGCTTGCAGGACATTCTGGACCAAATCTTCTAAACATTTGCGCTGTTTGCCGTCGTGACTGCTGGGAAAGTCTTGATGTAAAGTCCAAAAGGACCAGAAGGTTAATCTGGGGGATGCTCTGTCACTGGAATTGCCTTGCAGAGCTGCTGGCTGCTGGGCTTCTTCCAGCCCAAGGTTTGTGGGGGCAGATGGACAGGAGGGAATCCTTAAGCTTTGCCTTCCAGCTCTCCTAATGCAGATTGGTGAAAAACTGATTCTCCTAAGGAAAATACTAACAGCAAGAGAACCCTCCTTGGTGGTGTGTTCCTTCTGAGCTGAGGAACGTATCAAAGGCCTTGAACAGACTCCTGTGACAATTATTTTTAGAATCCTGCATGTTATTACTTGCAGATTATTTCATTTATTGCTTAAGATCAACTTGTACTTATGAACAGCTTCTGTCCTGATATTTTCTATAATCTGTTTCTAATTCCTGTCATCTGTTCTTGTAAAAAAGTAATGATGTCTCTGATCAATAGGGTATGGAAATCACTTTGGACCACATCCTATGTATCAGTGTTTTAATATTTCCAGTTGTAGTATTCACTGCATTCCTTAGCTGCATTTTCGTTGTCATAATTTAATATTAAGCCTTAACCTTCAAATTTTAACCTTTCCAACTGCTAATGGCCAAAGAGAAGAAATGAGCATATTTATTAAATGTGGAATGCTTTAAAAAATTTGTATTCATGGGAAAGATCAGAGAGACTTTACTTCAGCAATGCTGCAGCAATGATAACAACTGGATGTCTTTAGGGAGAAAGTATGTGCTGCAAAATGGTGTGCTGCTATTTCATATTTCGCTCTATGAAGAAAGGAGACCCAAGAAATTCAAGGAAAAGAAAAACTTGGATTTTTAATGTGTGTCTTGGAAATGTCCATAAGCTAAAAAAGGAGCTCCTTTTTTCAGTTATCACAAGGACATTAACAAAGGCAGTCAGAGCTAGGGGGGGTGATAGGTCTCTTTTTGCCAGATTTGGAATCCAGTTGAACCGTGTGGGTTATAAATTTAGAATAAAGCTCAAAATAAATTTTGAGGATAGAAAATCTCCCAGCTCTGGTTTCATTTCTAAGCCACTGCATGCTTGCTCTCAAGCTCCTTCTGGAAGCAACACAAGAATTACTTTTGAACAAGAGTTACTTGTCTAGCACAGGCTCCCTCTTTTAAGAAACTTCTAAAGCCTTCTTATAAGACATTTGAAATAAAAATATTTTGTAAAGCTCAAAAAGCTCTGTGTAACCCAAGACATAAAACTGGACAACCCAGCTATTACCATCCCTAAGGAAAATAGGTCCTGTTTCATGAGAATGATGTAATTTCCTCTATAATGTCCTCTTGTACATATTTAAATGCCAAGTTTTGTGTCAACAACTGTGAAAAAGCACAACTGTCTAGTAGGTGCATGTGTATTTACCCTTCCTATTTTGTTTGGAAAATTCTATCTGGTTGTTTAAATACTGAAAGGACTCTGCACATTGGTGCAGGATATTTCTGAACTCACAGTGGATATAACTTTGAAGTTTTATGGCAACATTCACATTTGAATATAGGTTCATATCAAAGCTGACACTTAACTCACTGACCTCCTAAACTCTCAAACGAGCAACCCTTGTTGTGCTGCCTCTGATGATACCCAAACTCAGAGCTTGAAGTTGTGCATGGCAAAGACAAAGGCAGTTCTTGCTCCAGATCAGCCTTTGCTCGTCGTGAAGAATCACCACTCATCCACCATTAGTTGAGACCTGATTTTACTGGGATGCTTCCTTCAACACTTGTCTGTCTGGTGCACCTATAGCACACCATGCTCTTATGGAGCTGTATGCCTCAGTCACAAGATCTCATTGAAGAGAGGGATGGGAGAGAAGGGGAGAGGAGAGTGAGAACTTTTGGAAGCCACTGCCCAGCATAAGCTGCTTTACCTGTCTGCAGTGCTTGGATTTCCTTCAGAGCATTTACTTCTCGCCACAATTTGTCAATCTGGGTCTTCAAGTCATCTTTTTCTGAAACAAAAGGAATATACAGAAATTAACATATATGCACTCACACGAAATTTTAAAAATTACATGTTAAAAGCTGTTTCAAAATATCATGGGTTGCTGCATTGCTGAGATATGTTTTGATTATTTTTAGAGATTAATTAAAACATTCCTGTGGGATTCCTATAAGAAACAGGAAGAACCAACTTTGCCCTTCATTCTCATAATTTATCATGGACTTTACCATAATAACAGCTTGAAAACCATGGACTGTTGCAGCTAATCATTATTTAGTGAGCTGGTATCTAATTTACAGAAAATATCCCTTTTTCTTTTGTACCTGTACTATCTGGTGTGTAGATGTGACATACAAGTAATCGCAGGACACAAGTGGTGTTTTTTGAAAGCAATGTTATTTCCTTTTTGTCTGTTTGGGTTTTTTGTTGGTTTGGTTTTGTGGATTTGTTTGTTTGTTTTTAATCATCATAATATCCCACCACCACCAAACAAAGAGCAGGTCTGGTTCCATTGCATGAGATGACAATTATTTGATGGCAGCAGGAACCAGACCTTCCAAAAGCCACAGTGAACATGAGGAATAAACCAGCTGTTTCACATTGCAGAACAAAACCACAGTTCCTACAGGTCTGTGTTACCTCCCCCAGTCCTCCAGCTGCACCCCAGAAAGCTCATGTCCACATTGCCTGCTGCTTGTGGGGGTAACCCCAAAGACAGCCCCTTGCTTCCTCAAGGTAGGACTCCCAGTTCTCCAAGCTGTGCTACTCCGTGCTGGCACAAAAAATGTATAAGCAGCCTGTCCTTAGCACCCCAAGTTAAAACCTTAGAGATTCCAAAGGAGAAGGAAGTGGCTATGACTGCATGGCTTCAAAGCAGAGCAATACTCTTGCCTTATCAAAGCCACAGTTTTTTAATTAACTGGGAGCTCAAATATTTGCCATTAGTGTAGCCTCCATCATACCCACTTTTATTAGAAATAAGGCTTTCTAAACAACCTTCTGTGGTTTTGTATTTGCTCTGTTAGCTTTGCTGTGGGAATTGATGTTTCATCTTTTCCTCCTAATTCTTTGATGCTGACCTGCTAATTAGTTTGACTTGCCATTTCACAGTACGTTTCACACAAGTGGAATACTATTCAACAAACAGTAGACAGACATTGTGTTAAAATTAGGAAATGGTATACAAATCTGAACACTAATCTTTGGAGACTGAATACTTTATTCTGCGTTTTTCCTCCATACACATGAATTTCCATTCTTCTGATCTTAGTCAGTATAACTGTGTAACTAAGAATGATCAGCCAGGGTCCTCTCTCAGCTGTACCTGTGAGTTCTAAATAATGTTGACAGAGGTGAACAGGCATAACAGAGCAATATATTTGCAGCTGTTATACAGCTCTATTTCCATAACTTATTATGGCACCTTATTTGTGGCTTTGCTAACTCACATAAAAATGTTTTAAAGACAGATTAAATATAGACTCAAATGCCCTTTATAAATAACCGTTTGTATAATGTTAGTTTCTGGTTCATGCAATGCTATTTAAAGTACACAGTAAATTTGCATAGTCTATAAGCTTCTATCCCTCCTCCCACTTCAGACCCAGTACCTTTCACTCGACGTTTGCTGTGCTTCTTGGCTTTGAATTTGGAAGCCTGGCTGATGGTCTGATCCAGCAGGAGTAAGCTTATGAGTAGAAAAATCAAAACTCCAGTCTGTGCCATGTCTCTTCTAAAGACCTTGAAAAGGAACTTGAAGAGATTCTCCTCAGCAGCTGTGAGAGCAGGCCACACAGACCCATCTCAGCAGGGACTGCCTGAGGTCAGGTTTATAAACTGTGGTGACAGGGTTGGCTGGACTCCTTGCTTACGAAATGTGTTTAATACTTTAGCTGGCTGTAGCATAAGACACCCCCTTGTTCTCACATCCCATCTGAAACTCCTATTTCCATCCTGAGTTCAGCCATACCAGGACTAACACTGCTCTGATTGCCTCACTCCTGAGCGCCACATCTCCTGTTTTAACGCTGAAGCCAAAATGTATGGAAAACCAGACAGATGCTTGTGCACTGCCAGCCTCGAGGAGGGATAGCCAGAAGATTTGCACAGGTGTCAGAGGCTCACCCAGCATGGCTCTACCCCAGGCTAGTTGAGGCAGGACAGTGGCCATCACCTGACACTGAAGCAAAACCAGAATGCTCCCTCAGTAAATGCAAACACTGTGACTACAGACCCACACGGAGTAGATGTACATTAAGATCACAATATATGAGGAGAGCATTTATTATTTTATGGAGAGTTAATAAATGCCTGATAGATATGACTGCATTTCTGACTGAGAACAGTACCTGTGATCAGCAGGGTCTAGTCAGGGGAACAAAGGTAGCAATGCTCTTCCAAAGGTTCCCAAGTCCCAACTGTAGGGTCAGAGAAAGAGTGAAACACAAGGTTCTTGAGGCAGGACAGTGTCTCCTGGAATCTGGAGAACTCTCTTTGTTTGAATCTCTTTCATTTGCCTTTGGGCTCTGTGGACTTTTGTGGGGCTGCTATAAGAGGCAGAACCTCTCACTGAATTTGGTGGACAAATGAAATTGTCACAAAAATGTTCCTCTCCTCTCCTCTCCT
>VZRZ01001148.1:249538-318027 GCA_013398175.1 Climacteris rufus
CTCCCCTCCCCTCCCCTCCCCATCCTGTTCTTTTCTTTCTTTTTCTTTTTTTTCCCCCACTAAAAAGGGTTTGTCTAAGATGTTGACACCAAAGCCATTGGTGGCTGCTGGCTGGTGCAGTTCATGCCCTTCAGAGCTCTTCTTCCTGACATCCCTTTGCCATCTCTGCCTTGATTGCATTCTGCTCACATTGTTAACTTTTTTTTTCTTCCTAGGACTGTAAGAGTTAGAAACTTACTACTTTATTAAATAAAAGCTGGAATTTAGGAACATGCTGCTGCACTGCATGAATATATACTGGCTTTTTCCAACCCCTACTAAGATACTTCAGTATTTACAGTGCCAACCACATCTGCCCTGTCTCTTCTGGACACCTTTAAACAACTCACTGTATTCTCATAGTCTGTAACTAGTAAACATCTCTTAAGAAATTTTCCAGAAATGCATCCTGATAGGATAATACTTAATTCCACTGGTCCTGTTCCAAAATATTGATTAACATAGATTGTGTAGGGAAACCTCTGGATCAACATTGCTCAGTCCTCACTGCTATTTTGGAGCACAGCACACCAGAGATGGCTGTTGTGTGTCCCACCCACCAGAACTGCCCAAATGCAAATTTCAGTCCATGGTAGGTGTGGAAAGGGCTGACATTCCAACCAGCACACCAGGCACTGAAATGTGAGTTGGAGCAGAGGAAAGCAAGGAGCTGGGCAAGGGTCTAGTTCAGGATTTAATCTGTCCTTTAGAACAATCCCTAAGTTAAGGCTTGATCCATATTTTATGCCAATGGCATTGGGGGCATCAACAGAAGTTAATTAAGGGCAGATGGCTGAATCAATAACTGCCTCCACTTAGTTTTTCACTTGTTGCCTTCTCAGATCCTGTGGAATTGCACACAAAGCTGATCCTGAACCACTGCAGCTTTCAACCTGACAAATTAAACTGCTAATTTCAGGTTACCTTGATAAGGGAGCTGTAAACCCCTGAAGCTATTTTATGTGGAGCTTAACTGTCCCACAGGCTTTGGGAATGGCACGACCAGTAGCTGGGTCAACAAGACTTTTAGTGTGTGCTTAAGGTCTCAGTACCAGAATGGATTTGTTCCTGCCCCAAGGAACTTGAGTTTGCTAACACAGGCCTCTTTTCTTCCTGTGAAATGAGTCCGACAGAGAAAAATTTGTGCTCTACTGAGGCAGCACACAACTCACTAGAAACGGAGGGATAAAGAAAACATGGATTTGGTATTCTGACAGTTCCTGGCCAAGAGCCTGAGTGAAAAACTGCTTTTTGGTGTATGCCATGTAATGTCCTTTCAAGAACAGAGCTGAAATTCTGTTTTGAAAGCTTAATCCCCCTCCTTCAGTAGTCTCTCCGACCATCTTGCTGGTCTGCAAGCTCAGCTGGGCTTCACTCCTAAAAAGTGAATCACAAAGCTGCCCTTGCGGCTGCTGGGATAGACCACAAGGATGTAGGGGATATATATTCCTCTAGAGTGCCTGAGAAACAGTTTCCATACTCCTGACTAATCTATAGCAAGTCAGGAAGCAGGTTTAACTTCTTGTATATGCTGTGTGGGCAGGAAAGACAGAGAAAAGTCAAAATGTGTTGCTGAGAAGACATAACTTTGCAGTGCTGCTGTCAGGACGCAGGAAATGGAGCCACACAGGAGGCTCCCTGAAATGAGGACCTGGTCTCTGCATGGGCTTGAAACCAACATTATAAGGTCCTTTAGAGGTGGAATTTTTCTTTTACTGCCATAATTACAGTAATATAATGTAGGCCAGGGAGTGAACACAATTATATACTAATAGAATTATTTTTTCCTGAAACAGATTATTCCACTTTCCTTATCAGAATATGCTGTACAAATACAGATATTCTCATAGTTTTATAGCTGTATCCAGACTAGGATGGGATTGTGCTTTTTGTACAGTAGAACTTATGCACACAGACAAAATTGTGGTTTCTCTTCCAGTGCTTAGTTCATTTCCAGGCACTCTTGAAGTGCTCTGTCTGATAAGAAACGTCTTGCAAAAGCCAGAGCTGCTGTGCTGCAGTGGCACCTGGGGTTTTGGCTCCTGTCTCCCCACCTCATTCCATTTGCTTTCAGACAACCAGACCATTCAGACCATAAGCATCCTTTGGTAAAAGGCTTATTTCAGTTTCTCCACAGAGACTCTTCAAGGTAAAACTCTATTTCCTTCAGAGACAGTTCCACCTTTATATGCTCCTGTAAACTGACTCAGAAAAACTCTTCATACAGCTGTTTTTTCCTCTCCATTCTCAGCCATCCCTGGGTTTGTGGAAAGAACATGCAATGGGGCAGAGCATGAGAAGCTGGTGTGAGATGAGGACTGGATGCTGAGCTCCTGAAATAGGCTTGGCTGCAGAAGTACAACAGCACTTGTAAAAACTAACTTTAAAAAGATTTAGTGCTTCAGTCTGTTGGGAAGTGAACTGCTCACATGTTGCCAGTAGATTGTCTGTGTTTCACTGAGACCTACAGTCCCCCTGTGCTCCAGAGCTAATTGTGCTGTGGGATGTTTGACCCAATGGGAAATGGGTGGGCTGTATCTGCTCCTGGAGTCAGAGCAAACTCCTGGGTTTTGAAGCATTTCAGTTCTGGAAAATTCAGCTCAGCTTTAGGATTTGGAAAATAAAGCCATGACTGTGAGTAATTATTTGTCCCTTCTACTCAGAGTATAAAGAGAAAATGAAAACTGATCAGAGCTATTGTCAGGCTAAGGAATTGCAAGTGGGGGAATCTAAAGAGCCAGAATGGCCAATAAAAGTAGATAACACAAGGTTAGTAAAAGCTTTATCACCTCTGATACATCAGTTTTTATGACTGTCTTGGGTGGTGAATGGGATCCACTGGTTGATTTTTATTTGTTTCAATTTAATGTAGTAAATTTTCCGAACTCTCCTAGTCATGGATTATGTCGTGCTTGGAAAATCACTGCATGCTTGGTTTCTTTGGCCTTAAAAAGTCTTGCAAAGTCTTTCTTAAGGATTTGATCTCGGTCCAGCGAAGTATGAGGCAGAATTATGGCTGATATCCCAACACTAAAGTTATTTTGGGGAAATTTGTACAAACAAACTCTGTTTAGAAAAGGGAAGGGCTAGCCTTATGGTATGTGAGGTTTTGTGAAACTTACTAATGATATTTTGGGGGTTTGCCATCAGTTCAAGTTTTTTCCTGTCATGCTAATTTGGTGTTTTGAAAGGAAATTTGCTGGATACAAGTGATCTGCTCTGTCTATCAGAGTTAAAGGAGGTTTCAGGTCTATTGCAGAATGAGGCTGCCCACCAGTGACAGTGAGTGTCTATGAGTTTTGAGATGGGGGCTTTCATGTCTTCCTTAGATATGTGATTCTGCTCTCCCAAGCACACATCTGACCTCAGCACTCTGGATTGATACTGGGATTGAGCAATAAATCTGCTTCTCAAGGTGGTATTTTCTAGATCCAAACTGAGCTGTTATTCCCTAGAGGTCCAGTGCTTTTCAATTCCCATGCTGTAAATACAAGCTTCAAAAAAAGAAGATATTTGAGATATAATAATGTATGTAGCTGAAAAAAAATAATCAGGGCAGTATTTTGAGCTTCTGAATAAGTGCTTTTTGTAATTCTTATTTTGTGGTCTTTGTCACAAAGTGTCTCACATCTGGGTCTCAACAAGCAGAGAATAGGGGAAATGATTTGCAAGAGGCAGCAGAAAGATTTGTCTTACATCTATCATGTATATTAAGAGAAATATCATCATCTTGTCTATGTGACCAAATCATCTCGCCTGTATTCCTTTCATTCTCTTGTAATGGCCTTGTATTATAGGCTGTAAAGCAGAGAAAACACAGCTTATCAAAGTCAGAGAGACTTGGAATTCAGAAGAGATTCTCCAAATCTGCACAAAGCAATGTGAGAAAAGCCACTGAGCTCTTTTGGTTTCCTGTCCAATGCCCTCTGCACTGACACAAGTCCTTTCTTATGATGTTCAGGTATCTCAAAAGAGTGACAGAGTTGCCAAATCGTTTTTACTTCAGGCCTTTAGCTGCAAAGAAGAAAAGTGCACAGTGCTTACCTGACTGTCATTGCCAAGTTCTTTATGCAGGAAGGACCCCAAAGAAATAAGTGCTTATTTAGAGATAAATGTTTTGCTGGATATGTTAAATGTGCACAGAGAGCAAACCCTAATCCCCCTCAAAAAAGAGACCTTTTAGACCTTTTACAGATCAGTGGACTCTGGGATCTCTAAAGATAAGGGAGTCTAGGAGAAAATGTAAATCACTTTCTTTGCAGTCCAGGTGCAAATAGAAGAGTTGAATGAGGTCTTTTAAAATGCTGCTCCTGTAGACTTGGCAAAGTTTCCATGTTGGGAATTCCTGGCGGCAGCTCAGCTCTTTTAGCCCTTGGGATGTGTGTGAGAATGTACCTCTTTCTCTTTTGTAAACACAAATTACCTGTTGTGCTATTTTTTCCCCTGTAATGTGTGCTGCCTTTTTCCTTCCTGGAAATGACCTGAAAACATCCTGAGCATGTACTTTCTCCCTTTAAATATTTTATTTTGTATCATCATAGCCTCCCTAATATGAGGTTTTCCAGCCTCACATTAACACAATCTCACCAGGTTCTGCTCATGCTGGCGTGTGCCAGACAAACCCGTTTGGACAAAGCCTTGGTTTAGGCCCTGTGAAACTCTGCACACAGTCTGGGCTGCACATGCACAGCTTCACAGCAGGTTCCCAACAGTGCAGCTTTGCACACTGCCAGGAGGGCCAGGCAGAGCAGGGATTGTGTTTTGGGGTGTGTAGGTGTTTGTCAGGTTTTCCCAAGCAGGTGGAAAATCAGACTTTGTCAGGAGCGTGGTCACGTCTGCCAGTGGTGGCTGCACTTCACCAAGGACTTGGGGGTTCTGCTCAAGGGTTCTGCTGTTTTTGCCTTGCCAAGCCAAAACTTGAGTCACAGGCTCTGCAAACAGCTGACCCAGCTGCACTGTGTCTTAGGAGCAGCACTGCCCCCATGCACAGGCATAATCAGCTCCTGTGCCAGGCCCCAGGCTTGGAAAACTTGTGATGTAGCCCAAATAAATCACTGTGCTTTAAAATGTAAAGAGAGTTTTAACTGCCTAGTCAGGAAGGAATAACAATACCTAAATGTAACTGCTTGGGAGATGGCTGCTTGTCTCTGCAGGCAAACTCAAGCACTGGGAATTAACCCTGGCTCGCTGGAGGCTGGGGAAGGACAAATACTGCACCAAGCCCTACTTCCCTGCGCTGTGCATGTCCCTGCCCACGTGCTGGAATGGAAGTACAAAGCACACAGCAGCTACTGCACGATGCTCACACAGGGATGCTGAGAGTGGAAAAGGAAAACTAACCTGTATAGGTGTCATTGTCATTAATGGCCCAGTATGTGCAGTCAGAAATAGCATTTGTCACTGGGAAAGGTCCCTGGTGTAACATCCTCTCCCAACCAGCTCTTCTACCCTTCAGGCTGTGTTTGAGCACACACAGATATGCTGTTACTGTTGGATGTCTTTTCAAATGCTGCTCCTCAAATTATACTTAACACAGAAGTCTGTGAGGGCTTTTTTAAAGTCTCAATTGCTTTTTCCTGCACAATTCTGGTTTAGGCAGAAAGAACAATGACAAGGTAGTACAGAATCCTTCTGCCCTGTGAGCTGCTGTCCTTAAGGACTTGGAACTCAGCAGGTGTGGGTGCTAAGCCAGAATAATGAGGCCACCAGTGCACATGAGCAAAACAGATTTTTATGTGTCTTTTCTGCTCTGTTCTGTAGTTTATTTGCTGGTAGCACTCAGGCTATCCAGTATAAAGCCAGATTAATAATGTCTATACCAAATGCAGTCACTGCACAGTCTGAAGTGCAGCCAGACTCTGGCTGAGGTACTGGCAGTATTTAATGAGTAGGATTAATCAATTCCACAAATTGCAGGACGCTCCAATACCTGCACTACATGTTTGTGAGTGTTTAAATCTAACCCCAGAGTGTTTAAATGAAAAACTGGAGGAATCAGCAAGAAGACTGCAGTTATACCTGAGAGGCTGCAC
Source organism: Climacteris rufus (assembly GCA_013398175.1). Lineage (NCBI taxonomy): Eukaryota > Metazoa > Chordata > Aves > Passeriformes > Climacteridae > Climacteris > Climacteris rufus. Next base: position 255,610 of record VZRZ01001148.1, read on the forward strand.
CCATCTCCATCTTAGGGAGATTTCATAAGCAGGGATTATGGGTTTGGAAATAGCACCCTTCAGAACTGAAGGAATTCATGCTGTAACATTATAACTACCTCAAAGTGCCAGTTGGCCATGAAAAGTAGGACGCAAATGCTCATTTCTCGTGTTCTTTTCTTCCTGAAAAATTAGTTTCCTCTGGTAGAGTTGGGGGATGCCAAAGACGTGTACACTTTGTGTTGTGCTTTGTGTTTGAGCAGTGTGTGACCCTCATGTCACACTCCTGTCTCCCAGGTGTTTCCAGCCCAGTGCAGCATCCCCTCCCTGTGCCACAATCCCAAAGCCAGGTGCAGTCAGAGCCCCTGGGCTGTGGGTTTGTGGGGTGGATGGACCAGTTGGGGATGTGCAAGAGGCAGGGCCACACTTCCTGACAGAATGTACAGTTTTCTGGGAAATTCTTTCAAGAGGACATGGAGTCACAACAGCATGTGTAAGAAATTGGCTTGTAATCAAGATTTGTAAGTAAAGATGGAAAGAGATTTGTGTGATCCCTGTATCCAACTACAAACAACTTACATCCATTCAAAGCCTGAAACCTGGCCTGGACCTCAGTGCCAGCACATGATGCCCTGTATTGTCCATGGATGTCTGTTCCATGACCTTGCACACCAGGGATGAAGGGAGTGCAGAGGCTGCATTCAGACTGGCAAGTTTTAGAAACCGAAATTTTGTTCCTTGGTGGCAACAAGAATGGCAGGAATAAACAGGATATTTATTCAAATATGTTCAAATAATATTTTCAAATGGAAAATATTGTAGCATTTTCTCAGCAATTTAGGCACTGTGTAAATATAAACTTCTCAAAAATGTTCCTTATTCATTTTGTCATGCCCATTCTTACTGCAGTTTATTCTCTTTTCCAGCAGATGTCTTCAGTGCGCAAGGAATGATGAGGAGAGCTCTGATTTTGTATTGCTTATCCATCAGGTTAAAAGAGGAAAGAGCAGGCTCTCCTCTGCCTGTTTAATGCTCAGGGTAAATCCCCTTTGTTGTACAGCCTCATACCAGTGTTACCCAGTAGAGGACCAGGCTCAGTTTGATTACACATTTTCTAGAGGCTTCATTAGGAAGAGCAGCTGCTGACAGACACTCATCAGGTCAAACATGTCTGTACTAAGCAGTTGGGCATAGTTTGTCCTGCTTTTGTAAATATTGTTTCCTAAAATGATGCTGTGGGCTCTGCATGGAATAAATCCCTCTCATATAACAAGGTGAGATGATTCCACAAGTTACATCCCCTGCTGGTCCATCCCACAGCACAAACCCACAGCTCAGGTCCTCTGACTGCAAGGATCTTCCATTTTATATAATTTACTTTTACCAGTGGCTCCAAAAAAAAACAGTGCAAACCAATACTGCATCTTCAAGAAAGATAATTTGTCTTAGCAGTGTGTATTTTAACATGGGGAGTTGAGCAATGATTTAAAAAAGAATCCTGTGTGGTTTTTTCCCCACCAAATAAGCTTCAACATGGATATAAATATTACTTGCTGAATTTTTAATGCTGCAGCTATGACTGGATTCATTTAGAGGACTAATCAGCTTGATGCTGTCCCTACAAAGGCAGTGGGATGAGACCTGTGAGATTCCAGTTTGAGTTGAGCTTACCATCTTAATGGGAGTAAGGAAGGAAGCTTGCAATAATTACCCTTTTATTTTCCTGTTGTGCTCGTTGATTAGTGAACAGAACACTGTGATTACTTTATCCATCACTGGCATGTTGAACAAAACACAGATCAAAGCTCTCATATGACTCATATCATGTATGCTTTATTAAGTTAACCCACAACCCCAGGGAATGTGCTGCAAGAAATACAATATTGAAATGAAACATTTAATATGTAAGTGGTGAGAACTGGCAAGAACAAGTGTGTTGCAGGACAGCCAGCGGCAGCCAGCACGACTGGGTGAGTGGTTCCAGATCCATCATTCAAGTGAGGCCTTAAAGACAATTCCACTTGTAAATCTCCTGCCCTGTGCTGAGCCTGGGCACTGCCCTCTTTAGTGCCACCCTGCACAACCACCACTGATGGGTGGGTTCAGTGTCCCTTGGCAGTCAGACTTCCTGATGGCACTTGTTTTACAGCCCACTATGCAACACCATTTCCCAGCTAATCCTCAGGTGGAGCAAACTCAGTTCTACTCACAAGGTGAGGATGAGGCAGAAGGTCTGGATCTGCAGGCTCCTCTGACTCCAGGCACCACTTGTTGAGTTTGGGGGTCACTCCTTTCCCTGTGATGCCCTTACCAGAGGTGACTATTCAGATGTGCATGGAGGGAATGATCAAGAAAACAGCAGAAAATTCTTATAATGGCCACACTCAGTGTTGATTCGTGCTCTGAGTTACCTGATAGGGAAGCAAGGAAAATTTAGATTGTTGTCTCTCAAATTCCTGTATTTTTATAGAGCTTTTCTGACTGAGTCTTAGCCGAGGGCATTCAGAATATGATTCTGTACATCTCTGTTGTTTTGGAGCAGGTATGATTTGAGACACAGCTTTGAGCCATGGAGGCAAAGCTTCCAGCTCAGCTGCTCAGTTAATTAGGATTCCTTTGGTAAATGGAGAATTAAATGCCAAAGATCCATAAATCCTTAAACCCATTGGCAGTGTTATGGCATTGGACAAATCATTTCATTTTTCCTTTCTACAGCAGAAATGTTTCAGGAACTCTAAAGGATGTTTATACAAACAAAGAGATACTTGTTGAGTCACAGAAGACTTGATTTTTTTTTACAGTGGGAAAATAGTTCTAACATGAAATGCAAACACTAGAAGGGAAAAACAGCAGCAGAGAAACAGAAAAACAATCTGCCAAATCAAACTGACTTAGAAAAACACTTCACTTGTCATCATCAACTCTCTTCTGTGTTAGCAACAAAAGAAATGTTTTCTCCTAGAATCCTCTGGAAAACATCACTGATCTAACAGGGCTGCAGGCCACAGAATGCCTGTATCGACAGAAGACACCCCAGTGACCACTCAGCAAACTTTGCACACCAGCCTTTACAAATGTTTGGTTGGTAACTTATCACCTGGCTGGCCCAAGAGCTGGCCACTTCAGGGAAAGAAGAGAAATCCTTACCACAGATAATGCATCCAGCATCTCTGCCATCTCACTGTGTTCTTCCAGGGCAGGAAGATGCTGCATCATGTCCTGCTGCATGACACAGTGACCCCCAGCTCTCCATGTGGGAAACGTGTTTAAATACAACACATTTACCCAGATTGCTCAGCAGACAGGCACAGAAGAACTTGTACTGGAAGCTGCAGCTTGTCAGGGAGATGATGTTTGGCAGGGTCAGAGCCAATGCCTGGCAGAAGGGAGCACACTGCCAGCTCTGGGAGGGGCAAAGGCAGGGGCGCTTCCAGTGGGAGCAGGAGGCTGATGGGGAGGGACTGGCAGAGCCCCTGGGCTGGGCAGGAAGGGGAGGCTGCAGGAGCTGTGGGCATGGGGGCTTCACAGCTGTGGCTCTAAGAGCAGACCTGTCCCCAGAGAAATGCTCACCTTCTGCTCCCCAACCCCTCAGCATTCACAGTAAACTTCAGTACTTTTCCCAGTTCTTTTGGACTAAACATAGCGTCTCAGCCTGGTCACAGAGCAAGGAAAAGCAGCTCTTCCAGACAGATCAAAGCTCTCCTAGTCTCAGAAGGAAAAGAAGCAGGTTCCCAGCCCTGCAGCCCTACCTCAGTCACAGACCCCATCCCCCAAACCACAACCCTCTGCTCCTTTCAGCAGCTGGGAGCTGCTGGTCCTAAACTAACAAGCGCCAGTGGCATCTCTCAGTTGAATCCCATTTAATCCCTGGCTGCTGAGTTTGAATGGTGATATCTGTACCAAGCATTAACATCAGGAGGCTTCAGAAGCTGAAAGAGTGAAGAGTCTTTCTTTGGTTTTTTAGATTATATTTTAGTTGAGACAGTTTCAAAGCTTTTACCAACTGTGCAGACTGTTGCTGCCTAAATGAAAGCTTACATGATGGCAGGTGTAGGAGTTTTTAAGAGACAGGCCAATCATTCTGAGGGCTGTCAATGCTTGTTCCTTCCTTTTTTTTCCTCATCTTGCCCGAAATGCCTGCAGTTCCCATAAGTGAGAAGAAAGGTTTCCATATGTGAAGGGTTAATCTATGTGTGTTAAATCCAATTGGAGTTTGTTTGTCACTCTCTGTGGGGGATAAAAGTGGACATGACTCATTCTTCAGAAGGCAAAAATTTTCCTGAAATGTAACCAGAGAACAACAACGGTGATTGAGTATTGCAGGGACTCTTCAACCCCTTCAGAGAAAGGTTGGGACCCCTTCCAAGCACACACATGAATCAACAGACAACATGCTGCAAATCCTACTCACTTGTTACTCTTGGGCAGAGATACGCAATTAATTTTTTTCCTACATTCATCTTCTAACTCTTCCTCACCCACAGCATTATCCCAGCACCCTCCAGTTCCTGCACAGTGCTGATGGGGAGGTGGCAGAGCCAGGCCAGGCACACACAGAAGCAGTGGCTTGGGTAGGGTCAGTGGGGCATCATCAATCAGCAGGACAGGACAGGAGATAAAAGCGACATTCGCATTCACGCTCTGTCCTGTTCTCTCGCAGGAGAACACTGGGATGCTTGCCTGGGTGTTACAAATTACTTGGGAAAAAGGTGCTTTGATGCAGATAGCAGGTACACTGTGCTGGTTGTTCTGGCTCTTTCTGCAGGGGAACAAAGCTCTAGCTCACATCGAGGGACCTCAGCGCTGCCAAGGGGAGAAACTCCCACACGGTTCTCCCAGAGCTGGGGGAGCACTGGCAATTGTGGCCAAACTAGAAGAATCTTTACTGACCAAACCCAATCAGAAGGAATCACTAAGCTCACAGAAAATGAGAGGGGAAGCACAAAATGGAGGATGAGGTAAGAACCAGGGATACTGAGGATCCAAGGAGGATTTTTGCATTTCATGCATCCTGCCACATCCTGCTCTGTAATAGTGTGTGACAGGGCACTGCAGATGGCCCAGTGGGAAAGCTGGTAAAGGCAGAGCTTTAGCAGTAATCACAGAGAATTTGCAAAAGGCTATGGCTGTTTGCTTTCAGCCTCATCCTGACCCTGTGATTAGGGATGCACTGAGCATTACTTGCTTATTAAGGCTTGAAAACAGAGGGCAGAAATTTACTCTGCTCCTCTTCACACTCAGCAGTGTTCCTATGAGCTTGTAGATTATAGAGCAGATTTGGTAACTACTGAAGTGAGATTTTCCAAGGACATCACAGGCTTTGGAACGTGTCCTGCATGACTGGAATGAACCAAAGCCAACACTCCCTCTTTGTTCTTCCCTGCATGCAGGGAGACCTTTAAAGCCAAGTACTCCAGTGCAGGCTGGAGATGACTGTAGGGTTTGGTAACCATCACCAGCTCTTCCAAAGACAAGGTGTAACCCTCCTTGCAGCCCTGGGTTAAGACCAAGGCCCAGGAGAGTGGGATTCAGGACTCAATCATGTCATCCTTCTGCTTTCTATAAGATAATTTGCTGGTGGCTACTTTGGATTCTATTTTAAGACTATTCCATTAAAGTATCTTAATTTCTGAAAGGAGCTGTCTCTCTAAGGATAACTTGTGTGGCAATGCATCTCCCAGTGCAATCTGAGTCTGAAAATTCTGGAAACTAATTTCTCTTGGTATCAAAATATGCTTCCCTAAACATTTAGTGAATGGTGTTTATACAATGTTTTGAATTTCTTAGACTGTGACATTCAAAATTTTATATCTACGTTGTTAATGTTCTGTAAAGTAGCACACAGCAGTTTTAATAACCTTGATTTACACTGTGATAGACAAAATAAATTCTTTGTATATCCCACAGTGCCCGAAATCGAAAAGAAGACCTCAAATTTTCCTCTTAACCTGTTCCAAGTCAGTTCCCTAATGTGATCATAATATTAGAATAAAACATAGAGGCCAAGGATAATGCTATGCTCAACATTTTATTTATATTTTTGTGTAAACATAATTTGCTTTGTAGGCACAATATAACAAAAGCTCTAAAGCAACAAATACAATTAAACAGTGTTTCAGTTCACTTCAATCAGGCTTAAGTTAAAGAAGCTTTCACAGTTCCTTTAAGGCAAATTGAGAAAGAATTTGTTTCACTTGAAGAAACTATCCAATTGTCTCAGAGTCGTTAAAACAACACTGTCAGTAGTAAGCACAAACCTTCATTTCTGCTACAATAAGACTTGGTCAGTGACAAGTCTTTGCTTCACCAGTTTGAACAGCAGGGCCTCCACCCCTCCTGGTGTGATACTACTGCTTGTGGCCTCCTGAAAGGTACTTAGGGCTTGTGGGCCAAATTCTGCTAGCACACATCCTGCTTCCAGAATGGATGCCTGAAAAACTTCCATTCGTGTCAGCACCAACCTTCCTACGTGCCATATTGATACCAGTAAAACACAGAGCAGAGTTTAGCTTGCTGATGGTCATACTCAGCTGTGTTGCACTCAGGTAGTTCCAGAAGTATTCCTTTGTACTCACTGCAATTACCTGATATTCTGCTGATCAGAAAATGGCCCTAAAATTGGTATGAATTAGCATGAAGAGTATTTTTTGCCTTGCTAACAAAACCAGAAAGAACTAGCCAAAATCATGTAATCGTTGTCCGTGTGGTGTCTGTGGCCATGACCAAGATCACCCATATTTGTCTTGCAGGGTAATTTAGGAGTAGAGCCTACCAGACTGTGGTTTAGAACAGAAGAATGGGTTTGCTATTCTGCTTGCCCTACTAATTTAAGGCCTTGAGAATGCCACTTACTGCCAGCTCGAAGGTCACCAGCAATATTGCTCACTTTGGCGTCAAATCAAAATTCCTAGTTATGTTAAGGTCTGTTGCAGGACAACATCATTACACTAACTGCAAAACAAAATTGGGCATGTTTCCTACTGTTGTCAGCTTATGAGTCATGAAAACTTAATGGCCCTTCTTAAAAGTCCAACTGGCAAGCCCAATAAATGGAAAACTTTCACTGAATATATATTTTCTTCTGTGGATAAAGTCCCTCTTGGGGCCCGATATGGCACTGGAAGTGTAGGCAAGTCTAGCTTGAAAAGAAACTGAACTATTATGAAGTGAAAAGTGAAGTTCTGGTTGGATTAATAGTTCAAAAGCTTTTTTTTGGCATTTTTCTCCACAGTTATTTCTTGCTGTTATTTTTAAATTTGTTTAACCCAAGGGAAACTCCTTTGGAATGAACCAACTGCACAATTATCTGGCAGCAACTTCGTGAGTACGGTGTAAAGAGATGGACATTAATACTCAGGCAATCAAAGAGAAAAAACTTTAAAGGGAATTTTCTAAAACCACACATAAAAGTCATCCAGACCCTGAAGTCCTCTCACACTGAGAAAAGCCTGAGAAGCCCTCCCTGTCCACTTTTCTGTATTAAAATTCTATCACTATATGCTTCTCATAGATTTAGGTGAACAGCTAGTCATGTCTGGGTAAATACTTTCTTTTGAAAAAAAAAGAATATTAATTCAAAGCTGTAGGCATTATGCAAGGTCTCTGACAGTCCTCCAGCATTTCTACTGTAGGTGATTGCAGTAATTTTAAAACAACTTTTAACAAGACGGTTGAGGACCTGAGTAGCTGCTGTTTGGATAGGTAGAGGATGTGGAAAAAATATTTACTTTTTTCCTGTTTAGATATAGTTTCCACTAGTGGGAGGTAGATAAGACTGGCTGGTCTTTCAATACTTGATCCTGCAAATAATTACAAACATAACTGTGCATTTGGAGCAGAGCTATTGATAGAACAACTCATCTAGATAAAAGTTATCCCTGTGCATGATTTGTGGTGGGATTAAGGCCTAAACCTCATTTTTTACAGGGTTATCTTCTGCAGGAATTCAGCTCCAACCTGATAGTTGACCACACATTAGTGATTTCAGAGTAATAAACTCTCACCAAATTTCTTTCCACATCCTGATGAGTGATCCTTACCAATGCAATTTAAAAATGAAATTTAAAATTGGTTTGGATTTGACATGAGTCAATGTGTCCTTACCAGAAGATGTTGATCAAAGTCTCTAAATTCATGATTTCTTGCACAATTTCAGATTCCATGATTCTAGATGAGGTACTTTTGAAAATGAAGACAGGATTGCTTATGACATGATAAAGTATGACTGAGGAAAATGGAAAGTATTCTTTGTTGCAACTTTTATTTGTGGTTCATTAAAGGAAAACTATTTTAACACTGAAAATCCAGAAATATAAAATTATCCCTCCAGGTACTAGAATCTTTCAGACAGCAAGTGGGGATATTTTTTTTGTTTTGTTTCCAGCTTGCAAAAAAAAGCCCAAACTTCCCAAATAACTTTATGCAAAATGTTGGAATTTGCATGAGAAAGATGCCCATCTAAAATTACACAGTAAGTTAATAAGGCTTTCAAACAAGAACAGAAAAATCCATGGGACTCCTACGGGGAAATTGGTATTACACAGAAATGTCGTAATACTGCACTGGATGAGAATGGCACTTGAGTTCAAAACAACAATGATCAACAGCTCATAGCTCAGCTGACTGCAAACAAATACAACACACACTGTACTACAGCATTTGTTCACTGATGCACAGAAGAGATTTCCCAGTCTCGTTCCCTTCTCCTTCCTGGCGCGTGCTGCCTCCCCGCTCTGGCTCTACTGGATGAAGGGCATGCGCTCCTTGTTCTCGTTGTCCCCTTCGTGGTCCTCCTCCTCCTCTCCAGCCTCGCTCGTCTCCGTGCTGTCGTTGGCCATCTGCACCAGGAAACATGAAGGACATCACAGTGCCTTTCTCACCCTTTCTCTCCTTGTTTCTCTTGGATTCATTTGCTAAAGAGACTTTGGAAACTCAGGAGGACAGGGTTGCCACGTGAAAATAAACATTCTGTCAGAGCAGGGCCCTTGCTGGCACCGCACCACTTCCAGCTAAACCTGCAAGCTTCCCTCACATCTCACAGCTCGATTTCCTAACAGCAAGCTGCCTCGTGGGACAGCTGCACACTGCTCTGTGCACTTGGAGTAAACTGATAGTAAGGCTCTCAGAGAGGAAACACAGCTCTGTAGGAAGTTTACAGAATGTGAGATCTCTGGTTCACAGCTCCTGTATCTGCTCTTCCAGGAACAGGCTAATGGATGGCTCCATTTGAGGTGCAGTGCCAGGAAAACTCAGGGAGCAATTGCCTTTCTTTTATATATTAAAAACCTAATGAAACTTTCTAGAGCAGTGGATATGTAGATGCTGGCAGGATACACCCACGGTGGATTGCAGATCCCAGATCATAACAGGAGTGGGAAGAAACTGCATTTCCTTATTTTACTGAAGATGGCTGCACAGGCAGTAGGTAATTGCAGAAATTTGTAGTTCAGGACAGCATTTAAGGAGTACACTGTCTTTTTCTTCACTTGTAAATATTTACTATAAGCTATGCAAAGGTGCAGGACTCTCCAGCACTTCACCCTGTCAGTGTGACAGGTCTCTGGAAGCACTAGAGTCTGCTTCACTGGCTGGGGGTAGCATTTAACAGCACAGATTGGTGTGAATGGATTCTCATACACCCACGTTACCTCTCTTAGGACACAAGAAGATTCTTGTATTAGCTTATATCTACTTTAAAACCAAGTAAGCAAGGGACCCATACACTTTTAAAAGAGAAATGCAGTGATGCTGTTCCTTCCCTGTTTGATTACTAGCCTCTGCTGAAAATAAAGTCTCAAACACAACCTGATTCTAATGCAGAAAAGCTTTGCTCTAAAGTTACCCACAGTTTTGAGTTAACACCATTTCATGACAGTGTATTGAATTTATTCTCATCATCTAACCAATGGCTGCTGTGAAAGCACAACATTCAGAAAACCACCAGAACAGATGGAATAGATGTATTAATGTTGTGTTATGGATTCTTCTTTACAGTTTCAAGTTGCAATTCAGATAGAAAATAATGCCCAGTTTCTACATGTGAGGTCCCCAAAGCCTTCCTTTTCCTTGCACAGATTTTGTATGAGATTTGGGGATGATTTTAGAGTGACTAAGAGCTTAACCGTAATTCCAGGTTCTTTTCTGTTCTTTTGAAACAGGAGGTATCTCAGGTCTGAAAGCAAACTTTATACATCAGTATTGATTTAAAGTCAATTTTGCATTACTTTTTTTACTGCTCTTTCCTACATCAGTGAATGCTCAGTGAGCCTGGCTTTCATTTTCTACTGCTCTCTGAAAGGTTTCAGTACCATGCTAAGTACTCCAAATCCAGTGGACCAGAGCTCCATCACTACTCCATCACTACTCTCTTCCTTCAGGGTATTTCTAGAAATATTTATATATCATACTTCATATACTATAAAAACATTAAACTAAATTTCTACCAAAAATACACTCCAACTTTGGTATGGGAATCAGAAAGCTTTTATCTTTGCACACTGAAGTAATATTGACTGGGTTTTTTTCTGTTCAATGCACTTATTAATACAGAAATATTTTAGTGTGCAAGATGTCTATTTGTTTTCCACCACAAGGCCAGAAAGACACGTGGCAGTTTTACCTTGATCCAACACTTGCAGGCACATTTCTAGAGAAGGAGATAGGCATTCAGTATAGAAAAGTTACTGCTGGCACTTCAGGAACTACATTTTACTTTGGGTTAAATACAGAAATTGTGATTACTGGTGGTATTTGGATGCTATGGATTTAGAAGACAACAGTTAAAAAAGGGACGTGTCCAGAAGTCACTGCCAGGCTGCACATCTTGTCTGTAGCCCTTTGCACTCACCAGGGGAGTGGGTGCTTTCTCCACATCCAGAATGAGTTTTCCTATATTTCCTCGGTCATGGATTCTCTGCATGGCCTCCTTCACCTGAAAGAAAGAGCACCTGTTGATCATTTTCAGTCACACCCTAGGAGAAGCCCGAATCCCTCCCTTCCAAAACCAGCAATATGCTTAAGGCATGCTATGTGCAAGGTCACTCAAACAGCTGCTTGAGAAAGGACTGATAGTTAAACATTTTTTAGTGATTTGGGAAGGTCTGGTTTTTGCATTGTATTTGCCAAAATGGGATGTGAGTCCTGACAGCAGTCTCTGAATAGCATAACACATCCATAATGTTAATGCAGAACCAAAGTGATGGATAGCTGGGGTGCAGAGAGAACTGCAGGCTCAGGGAGCTAATCCTTACAGGTTGTTCATTACATTTTATCTTTGCAGAATATTTATCAAGATGTCCTACTTTCACTGAAAGTATGAAATGTTTTTCTAATTGACCTATGATATTTTGCAATTAATTACTTATGGATTACCATTGAGGAAATGTCATGTCCAGGCAACAGCTGGGATTAATGCAATACTGTGGCTCTTGCTGTCTAAGCAAACATTTTTTTCCTTCTTTTCCCACTTTTTTTTTTTTAATGTTAAGTGGTGTCCTACTGACACCACCAAGACCATCTGTTTAACAGCTGGCTGCAATTAGTGCATGCCAGAAAGGAACAAGGACCTCTTCTTATGACTGCACTGGAGAGAAGCTTATTTTGATGTATGAAGTTTCAGAACTCAGGAGAGTTCATTGCTGATGAACTGAATTTGTGTGTGTTGCACTGAATGTTCAATGTGCAGCACACAGAGCACTGCTGAATCACTGGTTGACCAGAGAGACTGGGCAACCCCACCCCTGGAAGTGTCCAAGGCCAGGTTGGACAGGGCTTGGAGCAGCCTGGGATAGTGGAAGATGTCCCTGCCCGTGGCAGGGGGTTGGAATGAGATGAGCTTTAAGGTCTCTTCCATTCTGTGTTTCTGTAAGTCATTGAAAATGGAAAGATGTCAAGAGTTTCCTCACTTTCACGGTGGGAAACTTCAGGAGCTGAAAATGTGCACTGCAGGGCTGTTCCATATCCTCATCACACTGCTTTTTGCCAGCATAACAGGGTTGGTCGAGGCAAAAATGAGTTTTATGTTCACAGGATTTACCACCAGTGACATAGTTCTAGGGAATATTTTAAGAATAACGGCATGCAAGTTTGAAGGAAAATGCTGAGCTGGGACCTGGTGGGTCCCACAGTATATTTAAAAGCCTGAATTGGGGTCCAGGCCCCTAAAACAGTCCCTGAATGTCTAATACAGAAGAAGGTATGTGATTTTTAAAGATAATAGAGGTTTCAACTTCCAATTAAATTTAATGGATGTTGGGCACAGCAGAAAATGTCTTTCCCATCTGTTGGCCTTGCTTGGAAAGCTGACTGCAGTGAACCCAGAATTACCCCTTGGATTTTGCAGAGATGTTCCCTCAATTATTAAATACCAGACTTACAAAAAATTCTGTTAGAACAGAAGAAAAACTGCACTGCAAACACAATGGCTTTCTAACTTTGGGCATTATTGTAAATTAACCTCAGAAAACATAATCTTCTGAATCCCATTGGATAGCAGGGTGACCTCTGAATGTAGTCCACAAAATCACAGTACCTTTTACGAAGCTACCTTAGAGCATAAGCAACACCCAACTATCCTGTCAGAGTAATTCTGCACTATGGATAATATTCCTTTCAGAATATCCAACAAAGGCTCTGCAGAAGCAGCAGCTGTATGATTTTTTTTTATGATTGTTATTAACCAAACCAAGCTTTTAGGAGATTACAGCACAGCATAAACAACAGAATTGGAGAAATCAGCAAACACACTTGCCCGTCCATTGAAATTTATAACCAGAGCATCATGTGGAAAGCAGGGTATGCAACATTTATTTTAATTTGTACCATATCATATTTAGCAAGGCAAATTTGAGAAAATTTGCTTTCCCTGCATTTTTCACATACACAATATCAAATTTAAGCCTCTGGAGAAAGGTTCAGGAGTTGCTTCCAAGGTACTTGTACGTAACTTGCAAATGCAAACAGCAGACTAAGGCAAAGGGAACAATAAAACTTATAACAATAATAGTGGCTATGGAATCCAGATGGAGCTATTAAAATATATAAAAACATTGAAAAGAATTTGAAGAGCTGATACAACATCTGTGCATTTTAGTGTTATTTGCAGCTTACCTCCCCAGTTAGTCCAATTCTCTACTAGTCCAATGCCATTCAACACACGCTGTCTGAGTTCAGAAACCATGAGTTATTTTACAAATCAGTAATTTTTATGTTTATGGCTGCTAACAGTCCACTTGTTCGACCAAGACTGCAACGACTTGTTTCCCAAGGTGCCTATTACAGCAATTCCCTCTTCTCCTATAGAGGACAGAGAGGATTAAGAACCTTCTTTCCTATGCAAGTATGGTTAAGGCTTTAGTTGTTCTGTCCAGGCTTTATGGAAGCATTTCCTTTTCCCTGTGCCTTTCATAGAGGGTGGAGCTTCTGTGAGTTTGTAGCTCAGTGTTTGCATGTTCCCAGGGAAGAGAGTGCAGCCCTCTGCACTTGGTTAGAACCAGACCCAGGATTAACTGGTAGTACAGGAAGGCATGTGGAAGTGCAAGAATTTGTTGGAGGTTCCCTGAACTGGCTGAAGTTGATTCAAAATAAACATCCCTTCCAGCACCAAGAATCACAAGGGTTTCCCTCTTCTTACAGCACTGTATCCCTAAATCCCTTTTCATCAATTATTCCATACTGGCTACTATTTGCATTTGTCAGCTCAAAGCCAAGTAAATGGATTTTACTTTTGTTTATGTGGATGAGTAAACTGAAGTGATTCTTGTGCAGTATCATCAGCAGAGGGCTCTTGGATTGGAAACAGTGCACAGGAGTGTTTATTGACATAAAGAGTTTCCTCTGGAATAAGGGACAAAACTCTGTTGGCCTGTGTTTGCTTTCAGTATGGCTCAGCCCTGAGAGAGTGTGTGTCTGAACTGATGCCAAACTACAGATTTTAGCCTTGAGAGCCCCCAGAGTGACACAATTTGTATCAGAGCTCTGCACTGGAATCAGAACTATTCTTACACATTACTGCACCCCTGGTCCTGGTAGCAATGATAAACTGAATTGATGTAGTATCTCTCAAAAACCCTGTATTTCCATTTTGCTTTCATAAATGATTTGCAAAGTTTTAATTTCACTAAAAGCAGAAATGAATATTCTCTAATACCAGCCATAAACTATTTTCCTCTACTGAACACAGCACCAGTGTATGCACTGGGAACATGATGTGACTTTATTGTAGTCATTCTGTCTTTAGTGAGCTGATAGCAATTTTCTTTTAAAATAAAGTAAGTACAAGCTTGCATTAAAAAAAAAAAAAAGAGAATAATAATAATTTCCATTTCTTCTTTCTACATAGTGAAGTGCTAATAATAGCAGAGTACTAATAGTGAGGCACTAACACTAGAAGAGAGAAACCAGCTTTCAGGAATCACAATATATCCACAAATGACTTAGAGAAATTTAATGAAGTGCTCTGTCAGAACTCCCAACTAATTTGCAACACACTTATCTTTGAGAAATATAGGTAAGAAAAGCTCAACATTAAGCATGTTATTACCTGTATCCACTGAGACCAGAAAAAAGGATCTTCATATTGACATTAAAAATAGCAAACACAACACAATTTTTACTCAAACAGTATTTGCAATTCTGAAACAATGAAAACCAAGGTGTATGCCAAACAGAACTAATAGAACATGCTGCCAGAGGCTGGCATTGTATCTGGATATTTGCAGCCAGCTTCTGATTATACTGCTTTTCCACAGCTTTTGATGTCAGAGTGTAAGAACAGTCCAATTTAAATCAACTAAAATACTTTTTCCCCCTGAAATACATCTTGTACACCTGCCTTAAGTCTGTTTTTTCCCTGTGTTCTCCTTGGATTTTTCTTGTTTGTTTTTAGCACTATGCTTTCCCCAGGTGGAGCCAGTGACTGGGACAGATTTCTTGTCTGGCTTTTCATCTTAAGTTTATTCATTTCAGGTCTCAGCCTCTGCTGTCATGGTTTCTTTTCCTTTGGAAAGTTCCTGAACAGAAACACTTTCCTGGGTGCAAGTCTGACTTTTTATTATATAAATAACCTATCTGAAATAAACAATTTTGCTCCAACTTTGTATTGCTCTACTTATTTACCCATTTTACTTCAAACTAATTTGTTGGCTGCTTTTGTTCAAAATCAAGAGCCAACAGTAATCTCTACTGAGGTATTCATAAATTCTTGCTGACATTCAGTTGGCTCTGGAATTCCATTTTGCTGTTAGAACATAGCAAGAGCAGTCTACTGCTTTATAAATATAGAAAAATCTAAATGGAAAATGTATTAGTAATTATCTGTTGCACCATTTCACAGTGTGAAAGAGAAATGCAGCCTGCCTAAGAAATGGATGCTATTTTCAAGCCTTGGGATATTATTTTAAACATAATGATCCATTTCTGTATTTGGCTCTTACAAGGAACCAATCTCAGGAGTAAAAGAAAAGAGACTGGGATGCTGGAACACAAAACCACTCACTCTGCCAACATAACACATTGGGGGCTTGAGGCCCACCTCAGTAATGTGGATATTTAGTAGAGAGAAACAATGAAGGCAACATGCCATGGAAAAGCTTCCTAGTGGAAATGTCAAAACACAACACTTTCATCATCCTACATGAAGCTGTTTAGCTCAGTAATGTGATTAATTTTACCTTTTTTTTTTTCTAAAATTCTACATTTATTTCAGGAAGAAAAAAAGACATTGAAAGACACTGGTGCAAGAGAATAGTGGATATCCTTTAGCTGCATGAGGTTGGGTGCAGTCTGTTGCACAAACTCCCACTGACAGATTTCAGTTTCATTTTGGCAGACAACTTCTTTACCCCCTCACTCTAAGCAAAGGCAGGTTTATTGGATGGTGGCAGATGACTTTGTCCTTTCTTTTCTTGTGTCCCTCTGATGATAATGTGTTTCCCTGAGGTCTATGAAAGGATTTCTGCTTACAATAAAGGAATCCTTCATTCCCCTTTTTGGTAAATCAGGCTGTAGTATGACAGGCTAAAGAATCTTATGCCAAGATTACAAATTTAATCCAAGTCAGAAGGGAAATTAGTTCAATTATCTCAGTGTAATCTCTAAAACTCCCCAATTGTCCTAACACTGTATCATCACAAGCTGTCAAAAAGATTATCAGCACCCAAATGAAGGGAACATCCCTCAGCTCCAGACGGGCACAGTGAAGCAGAGCATCAGTTTAGGTTATGATCTACAACTGTAATTTTCCCTCTCATTAGTTCCACACCTTTAGGTTCAAGATTACTGTTTATTTGTACACATCATCTCAAAGAATCACCTTTTGTCCTTTGCTTTCACACTGAAAATATCCAAGTCTTCCAGCACATCAAGACTGTTCCCCCCCAGTCATGAAAAATTCCCCTCATCCATTGTAAACTGTGCTGCACACATCACCCCACAGCCTTACTTTTCCACCTACATCCCTGCCCTCTTTAATCCTTCAGCTGATTCTTCAGACCAAAAGCAAAGCCAAAAGCAGCCACATTTACTGTCTGCATCTGGCCACCAACCCAAGTCCCTTCTGCCCACACCCTCTCCTGTGGGCACTTCTGCCCAGTTTATTTCAAGCACCCACATGATATTTGGTGAGGATTTTTTCGTGTATGAGAGTGTTCAACAGAGACATGTCCAAAGCTGGTGCTGCAGTGATTCCTCACAGCAGTTCCCAAATGGCAGTGTCACTGCACCCCTCAAACCCAGCTGCACCATTCCCCTGCACTACTGGCTCATCCATGCACATCCTGGCTCCTGAGCAGTTTTTGAAGCCTGGCCCGTGTCTCCTTGGGGGGGTGGGTGTATGTCCTGTCTACAGAACCCCCACCTGATCCTAGTCCAGCCTGCTCATCACAGCTGTAGCACCCAGAAATAGTAACAGCACCTTTTAGCCATCTGTTGTTGTCCTGCCCATTCATAATTAAGTAAAAGAGGGGAACAAAGCATTTTGCCACAGCAAAATTACTTTATCTTGAGGCTGGCTGACTTCTGTTCTCCAAAGAATATGGGCAGAAAGGAGGGAGCAGCCTTTAGCCTGCTTCAGCATCAGAAACAAAATCACGTCTCTTCTCAAAAGGTTTGTTTGTTTGCGCTCCTCTGTCAATAGAAGTTCAGGAGAGAAAGGAATAGCATAATGCAGAGGCCAGACATAAGAAATGAAGAAACTAGGAAAGGATTTGCTAAAAGGGTCAGATAATTGCCTAAATATCCAGACATGTGCTAGAACTTGAAGTTAGAAGCCTTAGTTCAGAAATAGGCTAGAAAAGACAAAGAAACATGAAATTATTTCATGGGACCTTTCTAACACTCAGCCTGGTCTCTGGTTTGTTATTGTGCAAAACAGATCCAAACCTACATCATAGTCCCACTGTGAGGTTCAGCAGAGGTTGGAATGGAAAGCACAGCAGGACAGCTACTTTTGAGGAGAATTTTGAATATTCAGTATATAAAGACAGGTTTTAGTCCCTGTTCGAGTGGTGTAATTTCCCTGACATCACTAGGCTGCATGTGAATGAATAAGAGCAGGTATTGGGAGGAGAAAAAAAGCCTCAGTTGATAAAGCAATAGCAGGAGTGTTCAATAGCCTTCAATCACTCAAACGTACATTCTGTAAATGAATATTATTGTTCAAGCATGGTTTTCACACAGGTCAGCACTTTTTGACCACTCTGAGCAGGAATTTTGCATCAGGAGAACTCAGTATTTTCCTTGTGAAAGCTGGGAGAGCTTCCTCCTGTTACCCCTGCCCTGCTCCTGTGTGTGCAGCACAAACACCAAGGAGAAGTTCAGCTGCTGCTTGGCTGCAGGCTCAGTGTGACAGAGCAGAGCTGCCTGCACGAGCATGGCTCACCAACAATTAATTCCTCTCTGAGATGCCTGCAACTGCATCATGCCTGCAAAATCACATGGACAGGGTCTCCATGGTGACAGTGTCATGTGCTGTGCAAACATCAGCTGGCTAGTCAAGGTTACTTTGGCAACCCAAGTGTCACACGTAATGATCCAAATCTCCTTCCGATTTATGAAAGAATAATCTGAATTAAAAACATGCCCATTTTTAATTCTAAGGCTGGTTCTGTTCAGTTGCTGTTCATAACAGCAACTATTTCTATGAGCTCAGAGCTATCTCCATTAGAATTACAAACATTAATATCAAGAATAATTATTTAAGCATGATTTCTATGCAGTAATGAAGAAAAAAGATGCATACTGCAGTTGATTCTAGCTGAGATACCACATAAGCAAAGCTTTACTACTATAGCTTTCATTAGTGCTACACAGCAAAATAATTTTTGTTATCAGGCTCACTGCTGTGTTCTATTACAAAGCTATGCTGTCTTTATTATGGATTGTGAGCTGCATTCTAATTGCAGATGCTCCTCTCAGACCAGGAGAAGAGCGTTCTCTCATGTCCTTGGTATATGTGGCTTTTAAAACTAACACTGCACTGGCTACAAAGAAAAATCACATAGTCAGTCTCCTGGATTATGTCTGTCTAGATCTGCTCTGTGGAAGGAAAAAAAACTCAAGGAACCAAGGAGAGGAGTTTCTCAACTTGCTGGCAGCTCTGAGGGATTAGCTGGTATTCTACTCCCCGCAGACCCTGCCAGGGTGTCAGGGCACAGCAACACTGAGCAGAGGTGAATCTCCCTCTCCAGGCACACAGCCCTGCTGAGGGGGCTGGGGCTAAGTGGAGGGCCAGGCCATGGCTCCCTGGACAGCCAGGACACACACACGGCCAGCAGCCACTGGCTCCTGCACTGATGAATGGCCTTCTACTCCCCAAACAGACATCTGTCAAAATTTAGTCCTGTTGTTTTGCTGGCATATTTCCTCCTTGATAATCTTGAAATGTCTCTCTCATGTTTATGCAATATGATGTCATGGAGTCATATTTCATTTGGAAACATGCTGCCTTTTTTTAAAGCTTTAAAAATTTTTTTTAAGGGAGTTCACAATACTTCCCTTTCTCAGGCTGCCTTCTGTACCAGCTTTTGTAGCAAAACTGTTTCCCTGTGTGATTACTGACAATTATCCTACCAGGCACAGTTATTTGGACAAAACCATCCTTTGCTGTTAGGGATTATTTCCCTTGAGAGCAATGGAATAACCTGTATTCAGCACGACACACTTCCGTGGGAATGATCTGCATTCATGATAGGAATATTTCCCTTGCACTGTGTAGCAGAATAGGCAGCAGAAAAGTGCTTCTAGTACTTAATTGACTTATCTGCTGTGACAAAACCCTTCAATTACCTGTTTGTGTGGGAGCTGGGTATATGGGAGGCTGGCAAACCCGCATCTGCAACTGGCCTGGACTCTCCTGTCTTACCTATACCATTAATTCTGAAGAGACCTCCCAGACTCTCTGTTCTCCTGGATGCTGAGGGTATGCAGCAGCTTGCATGACAGATGGAAAAGCAGCATAATATTTACAGGATTTTGAATAGGCCCCGTTCCTGCCCGTGGTGAACACAGCCAGCTCTTAAGATGCAGAAATGGAGCACTGAGCATATGCAAGGAGACACACCAAACTCAGGGTATGTGAGGCCCCATTTTCATAAACGCCCACAAAAAGAGAGAGCATGGAGAAAACATGGATACAATCAAAATGCAAAAATTTAGTATCACTAGTAAGGATTTTGAGCTGATTAGAGTACTTTTCCTACAGGAGTAGTAAGAGAACTTGGATCATGCAGTCTGTTTCCTTGCGAAGCCAACACACCATGTCATGCAATCCTGATGGAACCCATCTGAAAGCAAAAAAGATTTTATCCAACTCCACTGTTTATGCCCTCATGCTGAACTTTTGCACCAATGGTTTTGCCTGCACACATGCACATAGAAAGTACTTTGTAAATCCCTTTCATCCCTCCACTGCTATTTGCAGCTGCAAACAGCAGCAGTGGCCTCTCTTCCCTTCTGCTGCCTGTCAGTGAGGAGAGACCTTTTCTCTGGAATACCTTTTAGCCTCTCTGTGTGTTGCCATGGCAGCAAGACTAAAACCAGACCCAAGATGAGAAAAATGTCAAAGGAATAAAAACTGATGCTACAGGCAAACTCTGAGTCCTCCCTTGGCTGCTGAAGATACCTATTAAGTGATACATCTTCTAGATGGAGAGCTGCAGCTGCAGAACTGTGCTGTTTTCACTCCTTCCTTACTCCTATAAGCTCCTGCTGACGTCAATGGGTATTTGTTTTGTCTCAGTAAAATTCAAAGAAAAAGAGATTTAAAGCCTTGTAATTACAGAATAACTGAGCCAAATCTTGCCAGCCTTTACTTACAGAGTCAACACGGATAAAGCAGCAAAAAGGCAGAATCAACATCAAATTAAATATTTAGAAGTACTAAACAGCAGTGCCTAGATTATCAGTTTGGTGGGAGCTTTTCTACATGATAAAAGAGAAAAAAAGAACCTGAAATTTGATCCATCGACACAGGGAATTCCAGCAAGTCAGGACAGCCCAGGGGCATTCAGCACTTTGGCAGGCAAAGACTAACTTTTGGTTGTAGCAAAGTAAGAAAGTGCTACACAAAGTGCTACATCTCTGCAAGACTGCATTATCTCAGAACCTGCACAGAGTGAGAACAGACACTAGTTTTGATTTAAACTGGCACAGCCTTTCTCAGTATCACTTATTATTAAGACAAGCCTGAAGAAAAAGTGATTTTTTTTCCTGAATTCATATTGGAAATTGCTACCTTATTACTTTCAGAGTCAGGGGTTGTTTCTGAAGGGTAGAGATTTGGTGACAAAATCCCTGGAATACTCTTCAGCAGAAGACACATCCTGTGAATCAGGATGAAGCTTTAAGGATCCTGCCCTGCTATTTCTTTTAGAACAGCAATAAAGCCAGAACTCCTACTTTGTTCCTGTGACCCACTGAATCCCTGGGACTGGCTGAACCTTTGGGATTGATGGTAGAAATTATGATAGCATGGTCCCAATGCACACTAGGAAAATGATGGGCTCAAAGCCACGAGAAGAGCTCAGAACTCACCTTTATGGTACCTTTTTGAGCATTAATGCATCTTTTAGTGAGTTGAAGCCAACTGTGCACACAGGGATGCCCCAGACACCCCTGAAGCTCAGGGTATTCAGAAGTGTTGGTCTGCAGCAGCAGCTCTTACAGTGAGGAAAATTCCTTTAGCTGCAAATGAATTTTGGCAGTCACAGGGAAAAGAGACCCTCTGTACTCCCTTAGGATGCAGCAGTCTCCAGCCTAAATTGAATTCATATATAATGCTCAGTTTGCTGTATTCCTGTACTCCATCACAATCTGTTATAACAAATTATGGCAGGAATTCCCCTTTATTACATTCATCACTATGCAATTAAAAAAAAAAAGACATCTTATGTTGTTATTGACTAACAAGCTTCGTGCCATCAGTTTTTAAGCTCTTCCCTCAGCTATGTTGCCCTGTGATGTCTTTGAAAAACGTTTGAAGAAAAACTGCACCAATGCACAAGGACATCTTATTTGCTCTCTTGCCCTCAGCTCCAATAGTTTTGGGTGTCATTAAACTGCTCCTCCACCCTCAGAACATGCAGACTTAATCCTAAGCACTCTGCTTTGTGTGGTGCTCTATTGTTGACTTTCAAATTATAATGCCTAGATTGTGGAAGGGGAGTGTTGCTGATCCCCTCTGAACAGCCTTGCAGCAGCAATCCTGTGCAGTCACTGCCCTGTGGGGATCCAACAGAGATTCCTCTCCCCTGCAGGGGAAGCTCATCCAGCCTCTGTGGAATTCCACAGGAATATTGCTGTGTGCCAGCATGGGTCAGGTGGCCCTTCCAACCATCCCACTGCTTTAGTGTACAGGCTACCACAGCTTCCAGTGTTTGGGTCAAATAATGTAAGGAATGCCACAGAACTCACAGTGCCTGTTCTATGTGCTGTTTCTTTTATGGTCTCTCTCTAAGCAACCAGCAGCCCTTGTCCTGTCAGAAGCTGGACAGTGCCAGGGATGGAACCCTGTTCTAACCTCATGTGATGCAGATCTACACACGTCTGTAAGCATAAGGTAATTTGTAGTATCACTTTCTTGTTACTATGGTGAAAAAAAGCTATTTCTTTTTAGTTTTATATTTAGACCAAAAGCTCTTCCAAGCCCCTTCTGGATGTAAGAAAACCAGAACCTCACATGTGATTACTTTCTTGCTGTTTCCCAAGCTTACTTCAGCATCTGTTTATTCAAATTTCTGTTCATTTGCAACAAAAGAGTTTATTTTATATAAAGGAGATATTTATTTGTGTATACCTCACTAGAGAGGATTTGTTTTCTTCTAGGAAGCTGCAAAACTACAGAAAACTTTCCACAAAGAATGTCCTTTTTGATCTCCTAATGTTTTACCAGCACTCCGTGCTGGTGGCCTTTATTAGTTCCACCTCGTTTGTCTTTCAGGCTTGTTCCAGTTCTCTAATTCACTGGAACCAGTATCCAATAACTGGATCTTCACAAAAAAAACTCATTTCTACAGTCAGAGGTTTTTCCATATCTTAACAGCACCATCATTTTTTTTTTCCCCCCCATTTCTCACCAACACTTTTGAAGCCACCCTTCAAACACCACAACCTGCATGAGAGAAGTTTCCCTTTTTGCTCCCTTAATCTTCCCTGTCATGGCCTCTGTCCTGTGCCTTGCAGTTGTAGGGGCTGCTGACTCTGCCCTGCTTTCTTCTACTTGACCCTTGTAGTAAGATCATAAAAACACAAAAACATCCTGCACCTTTCCCAAATGACAGGTGAGGGTTTTTTTTAAGTCAGGCACAAAACCTGTGACCAACCTGGCTTCTGCCACTGTAACTTTGCATCTTATTTTCTAAACAATTCTAACAAGTCAAGTATTTTTCTTCCAAAGACTTTTTATCCTGTATTCCTCAGACTCTTCCTCAAACTGTGTTTTGAGCTACTTATGTCACAATATAGGATCTTAAAATTAGTAATGAAAGAATGAGGAAATCCCATACTACCTGTCTACTTATTCAAAGGAATGTTAAGACTTCAGAATTCATTATTTCTTTCTTCTTTTATTACTACTGAGAAGAAATTGTGCTTTATTCCAGAACCACTATTCCAAAACCACGGGAACTAAACTTAGTGATTACAAAATAGAGTAAACATTCAGTCTTCCAGATGGCAAAGAGGTAATCAGTAAAAAGCCTTGACACTCTAATTTCCAAAGTCTGAGAAGCTTCATATAAAAATCCACCTACTAAAATCAGATTAGCAGAACACATTAAAGCTGTGACTTTGAAAAATATCACCATGTTATTTTGTAACAATGGATTATCTTCAATAAAATCCATTCCCAATCACTAAAATAATTATGTAAATTCTTGAAACTCATCAAGGTAAATACCAAAGGTCTCAAAAGACACAAATGAGAAAATATTTCTTTTTTGAGTTCTTGTGTAATTTTTTTTTTATTATTATTCAGAAGGTAGTGCCATGAGGATTGCAAATCTAATTCTTCAGAAGTCATCATAGTGTTTTTTGATTATTCAAAAAGCTCTCCAAGTCAGATCTTACCATTGGGGGCCACTCTGTAACTTCATTAAACTAATATTTACACAAAACCAAAACCCACTGATATATTAAACTGTAATACAGTTGTTATGATAGAGAGTATGATTCATGCTTAGCCTCAGTTTGAGCTACATCAGTTTACAGCAAGATAGAAATCATTCATCCAGGCAAGATGAAAGGTATTTGAATTTATCTGGTTTGCTGGTTGACAGTTTTACAATATATATTGCATTCCTATTTGTTTTATTACTTAATAGTTCTCCTGGCACTGTTAAAAATGTCTCAATCTAAGCCTATATTAAAGATCTTAACTTCCCCTCAGCATTTTACCAGTGTGATTGCTATAAAATTGATTTAGTTTACAACAAGTTTAATGGTGGTGTGTGAGTACTCATTCAGTTCAGCATTCCATTTTATTGACCCAAATCAAAGTGCAATAATTGGTAGCAGGGAGCCAAAGCACAAATGTCCATGTGACAGAAGGTCCCTGCTGCAGCCCAGGCAGTTGCTGATGTAACTCAATGAAACTTGCACATGTAGATGGACCCCAGCCCCAAGGGATGTGTGGGAGCTACAGCAAGGCAGGGAAAGAGGCAAGAACTTCAATAATGCACATTTTGCCAGCTCCAGGCTAAGGGAGGTTTAACAGCAGGAACCTGACAGTTCTGCTGGGTGCTTCCTTTAGACTGAAGGGAAAGATACAGTATTGTGTTACTTCAGCTAAAGAACTCAAAAGTTATGCCCTTCTTGCTCAGAAAAGTTTAAGATCTCTAAGATATTGTATCCAGGACATAATCACAGCATGTAATAGAAAAAAAAAACCAGGTTCTTCTCAAAGCTGTGGGTATTTGGTGGTGGTCAGGAATTCACTTTTACACAACCTTTACTAAATTGAATTCATTTAAACAAAGATTTGGAGCTGTCTGTGGTGAGTGAGGCTTTATTTCTTATAGGTATGGCCTGCCATTTTCAGATGTGTGCACTGGAACACCCCCTCCGAAGCCTGAGCTTTGATACTCCAACTATCATTTTCTGTACAATCAAAACTCTGCAAAACCAGTGCTCATTGAAACTTAAATTACATTGTCTCCTTTTAGTATTGTTTGCTTTAAGTCACTGATTGTAACACAGAGTTTTTCCCTACAAAATACCTTTGTGTTCAGTCATTCCATGCAGGTTTTTATATATATATGAAAATATAAAAGAATCTTTTAGTATTGACAATGTATCTGCTTCACTGCCTCAGTGTTAATTTAAACCATATCTCATTATCTGTAATGAGCAATATTATTACTACGCTGCAATACCACATACAACTCTCAATTATCACATTAAATTTAGATTATATTATGCTAAGATATCTTAATGCCCAAGAGTAATTTGCTTTTAAAACTCATCTATGTTCAAAATGATTGAAAAGAATAAATGAGCCATTTTCATTAGGTGAGAACTATTACCTTGATTGACAATTGTTATGCACTATGATGAAGTGTTATTTTGATACAATCCTGGCATTTTGTTCGGGGTAAAATTATGTAAACAGGAAAAGTAAATTTACTTCCAAATGAAGTTCCCCACTATACTTAGAAAAGGAGAATTTAATTATACTATGCATTAATGTTGTGAAATGTTATCTGAATGCTTTAAGACTTTAAAAATGACATCACAGGAAATTTTGGATCATCCGGGGGAAAACCAAATCAGAACAATCTGGTGATCAGGTGGCATCAGAAGAGAGTTGTACCTAATGTGTGCTGCTGCTCCTGCTGAGTGAATGCCCATGGCCAACTTGCACAGCCTTTGAGGAACCACACGAGCCTCTTGGTGAGCTCCAAGCACGGGCTGAGCACAGAAGGGAGGATGCTGCATTCCTCCACATGGGATGTTCACCCTCTTGCTCTCCAGAGGGTAAGGAACTCATCCATGCTGTGGTGGGCCAGTAACAAATCTCAAGGTGGGAAAGGCAGGACTGGGATATGCTGGCTCATGAAGGTGAATATTTAACTGTCTTTCCTAATTATCATCAACACCAGCAGTGGTGTTTAATAGAGAGCAGTGGTGTTTAATAGAGTGGTGTTTAACCACAGAGCTGGTTAATAGGTAGAAGTATACCTACATAAACACACAAAATTATCATCTACAGTTAAGTGCCTTTTTTTGGACCTCAGCAAAGTTGTATAAAATAGAACACAAAACTTGTGTTTTCTTTGCAATAAAGGCAATTTAGTTACCTAATTAGACTACTAGTATGAAAGAAAAAATAAATTAAAACAACCCTGGAAAATAATTTTGTGCTACTGCTCAAGAGATTTCCAAAATTTCTACCAGTCTGCCAAAACTACAATTCAACACGATTAGTTGCTGAGAGACAAACCTGGCTTTGCTGATGGAACTAATAACTTACTTTTCCATTGGCTATTGTTACATAGATACACCCATAAGCCCAGGAGAAGAACTAGAATGTTCAGAAATGCTGAAGGCACAGCATCTCCTGATGTTTCTCACCACAGTAATGCAGCAGTCTCTGAAAGCATCCCTTTTCCTTCTGCTCTATTAACCCTTCTGCTCCCTGTCACTCATGGAAATGGCCACAGGGATGATGCTGCCAATATAGCACCATTTAGACAAAACGGAGCCATCAAATTTAAATATATATAGAGATGTTTTCATTATTCTTATCTTCCACTCCTCTTTTGAATTTTTTCAGTGACATCTTAAGTGGATTTCCAGGCAGTCATTGATTAATGAAGTAATAGACTCCTAGATTACAGCCAGAAAACCAAAGTAATTAGTCTGATTTTTGGTTTTTGCAAATCAAGAGGCCAAAACCTCATACAAAAGCATCAGTCTGAAAATGGGAAGGTTTTGAAGGCAGGAAGAATCCAAATTATTTGTATTCTCTATTGTGCCAGACATGTGAGGATGACACCTGTTGTCTGTCTCAACATTACCAAGCAGAATTCATTATTTCTTTCTCTCTGTCTTTTTTTTTTTCTCTAATCCTTAGCATGTGTGAAAATGGGTCTTTCTTTAATTTGAATGCAGGCAAAAAGAAGTTTCTGAGAGAATGCAAACAATCAGGAGGAATTGTTAACACAATTCTCCTGCATGCTACCCTGACAGAAAAGCTGAATTTCTCACATTAGCAGCGCCTGGCAGCTCAACTTGACCGACCAAGAGTTTTCTTCCCAAACCACCCAACCAATTAACAAAGAAGCGTGAGTGGAATTTTTTGACAGAGGGAAATCCAAGGTTCCATTCACAGGCTCTGTGGCTGAAACTGCACACACCAACAGTGCACAGCACAAGAATGAAACAGCATCTAAATGTGGCTTTGAAAGTTTGCTTCTAATACTTTCCCTCTGGTACCTGCTATTTGTTAGTGACTCTCACTGACAGCATCCAGTCATTATTTCTGAGTGACAGAAAACACTCATTCTTCCAACCCGTAAGAATTCCTTGCCAATTAGTGGTACTACCAGCTCTGTGAAACAGGAGACACAGTAAACTTTCTGTTAGAATTAATTTAAAACTATTTCTGCTGGTGGATGCAATGTATTGGCATATATTTAATCCACATGCAAGACTGGGAGAAGATAGGCAGATATCTCCCTGCATTATCAGGTAGAAATAAAAAGGAATGGACTGAAGCATGCTTGGATCAAGGGTATAAAGCAAGCAGCTTCTGTTCTCTGATACTTCAGGAAGAGTGTAGAAATTGTTCTTGAATAGGGAAATGACCCCATGACAACCTGTTTTCCTGTCTCTTGAGAGGAGCTTACATTCCATGATACAGACAGCAAAACTGAAGTGTAAAACAACTGTGTTGGAGCCAAATAGTCAAGATAAACATAGAAGAAATATACTGTATCTTCTGGAGCTGTGCACACACATCAGTGATTTTAAAGGTGTCACTGATGTTCACAGTAAAGCTTTCCCTAAGCAGGTCTCTGTGTCCTTGCAGGGGAGCAGCATCACCAGATCAGCTCAATACATAAGGAATGTGTGCCAATTTATTACTTGGAAGCCGGCTAACATATTTCAGAAAGCAGACTACTCCTGTAAAATACTGCTTCTTCACAGTAATTAATCAGCAGCTTGCTCAATGTAATAGCTTTGTCCTTATTTTTCTAATAAATGGCAAAGCAGCTCTCCCCACAGACAGTCTCTGTTGCTAATTTAATTAACTGGAAGCACGTGACTAGTTTAATAGTGCACACTTTTTCTTGAGAGGAATCCATCAATGCTTCCTATATTCTTTTCCTGCCTATTTCCCCCTGCCCTTGCATTATCCATCAGGAACTAAATCTGCTTGTTCTTTCCCTCTCCCTGCAGTTCCAGAAGCTATAATGGCTGTGGCACACAAGGGCAAACAGAAATGCCAGCCTGGCCTGCCCCACAAACACAACCATGACTCACCACTGCACTTTCAACCTCTGGTGTCTCATGCCTGCTACCAACTATTTTCTGCCTGTGTATCTCCATAACTAATTAATTCTTAGCAGAGTGCTTACTAAGTAGATTAGGAAAGTGCAGTAGCTGCAGGCTGTAGTTATGTTAATGGAGAGGTTTAGTCTCAGGCTGGTCAGCTTCTAACCTTTGCAGCAGCAACATCTGAACAAAGAATCAATGTTCACCAGAAATATTGCCAAAATACTTTTCTGTGTTTGCCACTTCATTCCAAAACATGAGAATACCATTCCCCTGGAAGCAAAGAGTCTCACTGACCTTTGGTAGAACACACACCTCTGTGAGGTCAGAGGGGCACTAAGTCACAAAGGCTGCTGGAGATGCTGAGACACAGCCCAGGGCTACGGCTCAGAGAGGCCAGAATTGGGAATTAGGGATTTTCAGGCTGATCCATGATCTTCCCACTGTTGTGCTGCATGGCACCAAGCAAGTAATGATATCCACCATCTCTTTTGTTATTCATCTACTAAATGGGTAGTACAGCACAAATATTCTCAGTGTGCATAAAGCAACATTCTGAAGATTCAAGATGGCAAAATTGTTTAAACACAGGTATTCAACTGGCAGGCTAGATAAAACAAGCTAAATTTCAGAGGCTGTAAAAAATAATAGAAAGCACAGAGTTGAAATAAATTACTTGTCTAATTAAATTCCATTCATGTAGCTTGAATTTCATATAGTGTTTATGAATAATATAAAGCAATTGGAAAGAATTGACTTCTGCTTACATACTTAACAAGCAAAGGCTGAGTTTCCTAAAACAGCTCATTTACCCAATCAGGTTTTGTGTTAATCAGGGATAATGTCATCTGTCTGAGGCCTTATTATGGAGCCACAGTGCCTATATCAAAGTTTTGTCTTGCTTCTCTCTCAGGCTTTTAATAAAATCACAATCATTGCCATCAGGAGTGTGTGAATCCAATAAGACTACTGGGTTATGCCACCACGTCCTGACAGTGGTAGAAAAGGTGGAATGAATTAGTAAGTAACATGAAGTCCTCCTAAACAGCATTAAATGGGGAAGAAATGCAAATGAAATTATATAGGCACTTTGTAGAAACTTAATAATTTACCTAAGAGCAGCAAAGATCCCATAGTCAGGTATACAAGTGTTTTAGAGGGGAAAAAGAATTGCAATACCTACTTAATCTCTAGTACTATAAAGGTATATTTCATTCATCTGAGCATATAGCACCAAAATTATTTGGAGTTTTAATTAGTATTTATTTCAGATATGCATCTTGGGAAAAATTCTTTGTCAAGCCTTAATTAGAGATCACCTTACTCATGGCTCAAGTTTTATTAATTTAGAACTTATGTTCATTATATTTAATGTTAGTGAGGTAAAATTCAAGTGGAATTGCTTTCCCCTTACTCTTAGCCTGGAGAAGAGGAGGCTCTGGGGAGACCTTAGAGCCCTGTCCAGTGCCTGAAGGGGCTCCAAGAGAGCTGGAGAGGGACTTTGCAAAGGGCCTGGAGGAACAGGACAACGGGAAATGGCTGCAAACTGACACAGGGCAGGGTTAGGTCAGATATTGGGAGGGAATTCTTGGCTGTGAGGGAGGTGAGGCCCTGGCACAGGGTGCCCAGAGCAGCTGAGGCTGCCCCATCCCTGGCAGTGCCCAAGGCCAGGTTGGACAGGGCTTGGAGCAACCTGGGATAGGGGAAGGTGTCCCTGCCCAAGGCAGGGGTGGAATGAGATGGACTTTAAGGGCTCTTTCAACCCAAACCATTCTATGATTCTGTGATTCCCAAAATTTGAAAGCTATTTTGGTCTCTAACTGTGTATAATTTGATTGTGAACACAGAATCAAGCTGCCCTGAATTATTCAGATTTTGTTTCTCAGTCTGTGTTCCCCACATCTCTATTTTCAAACCTGTTACATCCATAGGACACAGCTCCTTGCATTTTTGTAGGCTTTGATATCTGCATGAAGCTTGCATGAAGCTTGCATTAAGCTCGTTAGGCCTTTTTGTATACAAGGAAACAATAGTGATGAACAGATAAAACATTTAAATTTACTTTGAACTACAGGTATTTATTTCATACAGTCAGAGGGAACAGAACCCCCACACATGAAGAACAAAGAGAGTTCCAAGGCAGTATCAGAGGACAGTGCAGAGTTAACAGCTGCCCATCAGGAAAGCTGTTCATGAACAACTGGAAAACAAATTGTTCTGTCAAAGGAATAATCAAAGCAAGCAGAGGCTGCTCTGTGGTGCTGGAGGAGCACTCACAGCACAGTCACACCACACCATCGTGGGAGGTTTCACAGAACGAGCTGCAGTTCCCTCTTTCAACACCATAAGACTGCAGATTAAATTGTTCTAAGCTTACGAAAAAATTAATCTTTTCTGTATTTCAGGGTGGGTTATTACATTGGTTATAAATATACTTCCACTTTTATCATGGTACTCTGTTATTTTGCATAGCCTGAAGAATAAACACCACAGAAGTCCCTGACTTCAAAAAAGGCGCAATTTGTTCTGCTGGAGAAGGTTTTCATCAAGCAGAAAAGACAAAAACCTGCACGTTGTTATGACATTATAAATAAATAAATAATTTTAAAAAATAGATCTGGAATGGCATTTAGTATTCCTAACAAGATACTAGCCCATCTGATATTATTAGATTGCCTTCTTCCTATGTTAAAAGTAACTAATGGGTCAATTTTCTCTAGGTCTCACTGTAGTGATACATGGCAGGCCTTTTGCCCTGAAGCCAAGATCAGAGAAAGGCATAAATAGCTTCTGATGAAATTAAAGTCTCTCCTTTAGGGGGTCCACTGTTAATATTCTGCCATCATAGGTTTGAGATTTCCTATCCCCCTGGCTTGAATAATGATATTGTGGATATTTAAAAGCCTGCACTGAGATGGTAATTTATATGAGAGGATGAGTTCAGTGGAAAAACAGGTTTACAGCACCTGAATCCTTTGAAGCCACTGAGCAGTGCTACAACCAGACATATTGTGCCTGCTTTGCCCTCTCCAAAACATGCCATAAATTCTGTATGGAAAGTGTTCCTTCATCCAGTTCTCAACACTCAATAAGGCTGTGACCTTAAAGTAGGATCCCTTCACTTTTCCTTTGCATGCTAATAACACTGATAGCTAATTCAGAAAGCACAGGTGTGTGAGAACGGCAACATAGGAGAAAATGTGCCTTTTACAGGAAATTATGGTATCAGCAGGTACTCTATAATGTCACTATAATGTGATCAGTTGCATTGCATTCCTTCAGCTTCAGATTCTTAAACACAGCTTGGGTTTCCTTAGCAAATTACCAATGAGAAAAACTCTGGCTTCAAGACCAGAAAAATCTCACTTAGATAAAAACTGTATTTACAGCTAAACCTGCTGATACAATAATTTCCTTTAAAAGGCACATTTTCTCATATGTTGCTGTTCTCACACACTTCTGTTCTCTGCACTGTCTCTCAGTGTTATTAGCATGCAATGGAAAAACAGTACAAACCTTACATTAAGAGCTCAGAATTATTCAGCCAAAAAAACCCCCAGTGACTCAAAGTGCAGTGCTCATTACAGACTGCATTAAGGTGCAGGGTTCTTTCAGTCAAACACATTCTATGCACAGACCACGAGGCACAGGCAGCAGAGCTCTCTGATATTCATATCAATGTATATTTGTAATATTTGGTGCCTCGATTTCACTGATTTGATCACAGCTGAGTGCCCTGGTGTATTCCTGGGTCTGGGCTACAGTTTTTGCCTGACTGTTCACTGAGTGAGGTGTTGCTAAAGGGATTATTGCATTATCACTACAAACCAATGACAGGTGGTGATGTTCAGTGCCTTCTTTGAGGTACCAGCCAGTTCTTGCTGTTATTACATTATCCTCTTAGTTTTCAAGAAAGGAACAACTCCATTGCACAGGTTTCAGTATCTTCATCACTCTTTCTGACCCTAAGGCAGTAGGAGTCTTGAATACCATTATTACTACATAACAGGGCACTCCTTTAAATCATTTGAGAGAGAGGAATGCAATGAATCCTTTGGAACATGACACAGACCTGCAGTCAGGATGTTTTTCCATAACCTCACTTGTCACCCATATAGATCAAAATGCCCAAGCCTGAGAACGTTGTGACTACTGAGAGTCCTTTTTGAAACAGGCAGTCTGGGGTGAGGGAAAGATGCCTCAGTTATTTTGATGACAGGAACCATGACTGGAAGTTCCTGTGCAAGAGTTTGTGAGGTTTATTTTACATGCTCAGTGCTACCTTTAACTGCTACCTTAACTGCTGTAAATCACCAAAGAAAGTGCATATAACTTCTGTGTCAATAAACTGTTCTACTTTGAGCATTCTTTTTTTTTTTTTTTGCAACTATAAAGATAAAAACCCCCATAATTTTAATAGAAAAGTGCAACGTGTATGCTTTTATTCAACACACTAGTTTTTTTTTTGAGAACCCTCAGTTTTTATCCTGCTTATTAATCTAGAATTGTCTACTGTGTAAAACCAAATACTCACAGACCCTCAGGAGAATGCTAATGCATAAATGCACAGTACAAATTAGTCAGAATGAAGACAAGTGATGAATAGTCACTAACAAAGAAACAACCACAAAGCTCAACAAATATTCACTGAATACAAATTCTGTTTTAAACTCTGCTATTTGTAATGAAATGCAATTTTACCAGAAAATCAGATTTTACTACAGAGCAGCATTTTAAGCATGCCCCATCTACAAATCATCTCATCTTTTAAACACTTGAATGCATAAACAAATAGTTGCAAGGCAGCAAGACATCTCACCAGCAGCTAATTTATTGTATGACTTAATTCATATAATGATGAATAATTCCCAAGACGGATTTCCATTGTAAAGTATCTATGGATTTTGTCTCTTTTAGTTAAATCCTTCTTACTTTACCACAATAAAGTGGTTCTAATTGCCTACTTGAGACAAGACTTGGCTTTACTAGGATTTATGGATGTAAATTTGAGATTAAAATTACTCTTCCCAAACAAACACCAACAGCTAACACAGTAATACACATAGTTTTGCTCCACAGCAGCAGTCAAGAGTCTGGAGTCAGAACTCCCTTGTGTCAGCAGTAATCTGATGTACTGAAGAAAACTTCTACATTTCTCTTTTCAGTGAATTGGCAAATTTGTTTAAGCAGCCTGTACTGAAGAGGCAGGGCACTCTTTATCCTAAAACAAAGCCAGTGAAACTAGGAATCCTTCCACAGACTTCGTGGGCTGATGCAGCCCTAAAGCAGAGACATCAGGACACTAAAAGGGATTATATCCTAATTAGAGTGATCTCATGGTCACTCAGGCAAACCTTCATAGCTCAACAGCAACAGTATCAAGCTAAGTCCATCTAATAATTTCTGAGCCCTGCTATCTTTATTATCTGACAATCATCTAGATATCACCTATCATAGACTACATGACAGACAAACGGGAATCCAGTAACTTTCTCTAAATTCTGAATTACTGCCACTTGAAATATTTTAAAATGGAAAATCTCACTGTCATTACAATATTCTCTCATCAGTATATTCTTTTAAATTCAAACTGTGTGCTCCTGCAGAAAGTATTATGAAATAAATGCTGCTCAAGGAACCATACCAGGCTTTTAGAACAATGAAATATTTTTTTTTACACAGTTCATGGAGACCTATGAAAACTGACCCAGAGCCTGTCTCTGGCTGTTCTCACAAGCAGCAGAACATAAAGCCCTCACTTTTGGGGTTATCAGGCAAGGGAGCAGTCCTGTAGCAACCAGCCTTGAGCAGCAAGGGGAACACCACCGTGGATAGAACTCATTGTCTCCTGCTCTGACACACGGATGGCAGCTGAGACAGGACTGAAAAGAGCAGCATTTGTAGTGTAATACAGCTTTGAAAGAAAACCAGGTGTCTTCCACATTGACTTCAGAGAGTCTGACTTAATTTGTGAATTGATATTTGCACAAAGGAATACATGAAAACAAATGCAGACGCAGAGTGAATAAAATGAGCTGAGGGGATACGTTGGGGACATGCCTTTCATACAGAAGATCAAAACTCTTATGTATGTGATGATCTATTCAGGTATTTAACACAAAACATTTGGAAAAGTGTCCCACGGTTAAGGCTCCTTTGAGAATTTTCTTAGAATATTTTTATTTTGAATGTGTCTTAGTGGATTCAAACTTATCTCTAGGGTAGAACTGCTAGACAGAGGCCGAATGGATTCTCCCATGAGGCTCTAGAAAAGGTAATATTCCTCCACAGAAAACTATTCAAGTGTTCATTTTCAAATGCCATATAGGGAGTCCACCTTTCTGCCACTCTTTATTTAAACATTTATTCTCAATGCTTTTATGGGTCAAGAAGTTTCCATAGGAAACCTGGTAAAAACTGGTCATATATTGGTTTAGTCTCTAATAAAGACTGCTGAGAAAGGTTAAATAAAAGTGGACATTTGGAGACCATCAGGCTTACCCAAGAGGAAGTGAAAAGCAATCAAACATCCAGCTCTAAAGGGGGAGACGTTCAAGTTCTGGAGTTAAAAATGAAAACCTACCAAGACGGAAGAGAAATGCACCAGCCTCTCTTTAGTCTAATTCCGTTTAGTCCTCAGTTATGACACATTCTCTGTGTATCATATTAACTTGAGAGTCAGCCCCAAGTTATTTTTATGCCCACAAAAATTTATCCCTAAAATGACGATGGCCCTGGATGAGTAATATTTCAGTAACACTTTGCAATCAAATAAACAACTCTGGCACTACCATATCCCTGAAGATACCAGCCAGAGATTTCCTCTGCCAGTTCCCAGACAGCTCATGGAAAGTGAGCAGGTGTGACAAATGAGCTGGAGTTTTCTAGACTGTGCTTTACAACAGATGTATTTACACATTTCACAATCTACTGGTAGGGATGGTGCATGCTACTGCCAAATGTTAGATGAAATGTTATCAAACAGAAGTCTCCCAACAAATTCCCATCATGTAGACTATTAAGTACAGTTTGCCACGTGTAATTTTTCATGTTATGGCATGTCCTCAATCAAGGGTTTTTTTAAGCTATTGTTATTATTTTAATTATCCTTCTCTTACTCACCAATACATGAGAAGTACCTATTTTACACAAAAAAATTGCAGAATGCCTGTCTAGAGACTTGTGCCACTTCAATTTTTAAACTACTTCATAAGCTTATTTAATAATTAAAATAAAAAACAACCACCTCAAAACCATAAATTGATCCCATTTCTACTGTACACTGCTCTGCAAAGGGCTCTCCCTCTCAGCCAGCAGCAGAGGGTTCTGTCTTGCCCGAGCAGCTGCTCTTCCTCACAACACCCGACTGCCCTGGAGCACAGGGATGGCAGGAGGAGCCCTGGCTGTCCCCGCTGCTGGGGTGACACTGTGGCCTCGGGCAGAGCTCTCAGGGGAACAGCAGCGGCTCCTGGGGAAGGTGGCACCACTGAGGAGCCCACAGGGCCTGGACATTTTGCACCTCTGCTACATGAAGTGGCACCTTGGGATGCACTGGGGCATTGGTAGTGACAGCACAGAACACGCTGGGCTCCAAACCAGCTCACAAGGCAGCCACAGTCTGCATAAAATACAGTACTACTGATGGATTAAGCCTGGTGGGTACAATATTCCTCATGGATGCGTGGTAACACCACCTACCGTGTTCAGACACAGACAGGATTTTGTTACAGCACCCTCTGAACAGCAAAATACAACGATACAGACACAACCCCACTCAGCAGAGCTGCTACAGACCACACATCCCAAGTGATGTGTCAAGCTCAGTGCACTTCACAAATGCATAAACCACAAATATTAATCTGGGGGTGCTGTATAATCAACTTGTTTCTTCATATTCTGTTCACACCTCCAAAAATACTTCTCTTTCCTCATCAGCATCTTAAATATAAATGTCTCATAAACAGTGCTTTGAACAAGGGGGTTAAAATTGCCCAGGCTATGAGCAGATTAGTTACTTTACATGTCTTTAAGAGAGCTGAGCAATTAGAGAGGAAAAAAAGGAACCAAAAAAACTCTACAGTCCCGAATTGTGGTGAGTTCTGATTTCACTGTCTTTGACACAATTTCAATAACTTCCAGAAAACCTGCAAGCTTCCAAGGTTTGCTGGCACAACTATGGCGCTGAAACTGAAGCTTGTGTATTAAAATCTGTTCTGAGGAAAAGATCTAACTTGTTTTGAATAATATTGTTTGCATTTCACTCCACGCTTGTTAGTAATGTGTTTCATGCACTTAGAAAAAAATTCCAATATTGAAAAAATACATTTATTATTAGCATTTTCAATTGATATATTTAGTAGAGAAATATGTAGATAACTCTGGATCCTGGATTTTCTGAATAGCTGGGGCTCTGGAGACAACTTGTGCACAAACTAAAAAGCAGAAGACATTAATAACTAGAAAACATTTAAATATGATTTTACCTCTAAAAGTGCATATTTTTCAAAAGTTTCAAAATGAGGAAATAAATTTTGCTCCTACCTCTTCCAAAGCCCATAATGAATCAACCACAGGCTTGATCTTCTTATTGTTATATAGATTTAGGAGTTTGTCCATCACACCCTTGATCAGGCCACCTCGATTCTGTTTGAAAAGTAGATTCAACAGGGAAAATCCAGCAATGACTTTGTTCTCCTCATACAGCTTGATAGGATTTACTTTCTCAACCTGCCACCACTGGAAGTCAATAAACAACAGCATGGTTAGAAAAACATTTTTCAAGAAATGTACATGAAAGTTCACAAGAAAACTGTCTGTGCAGATGTGATAAATGACTCATCTGTCAGGTCTGAAGCAACAGCCAAGAGAAGCAGCAAGGATTTGATCTGAGGATGAGACAAAGCATTCAACTGACTGACAAGCAGAAATAAAACACAAACTCATGTTGGAGGAGGTCAGGGAGTGAGGATGGTGAGCAGATCTGGGTTTATATGTGGGTCCAGCAGTAAGGAGTTTGGATCTTCCTTCTCCCTTCTGTTATCTCCAGGCAGCCACTCCACTGCCCAGATGTCCACAGGCAACTCTTGGCTGTGACTCTTCTCAAAACCAAGGGAACCAGGCACTGCTTATCAGCTGCCAGTTGCTTTACATCCATTATTATGTTTATGACACTTGAGCAAACATCTCAATATCCAATGAAAGGATTTTATTTCATTTAGCCCAAGAGCATCATCAAGACTGAGATGCCACTTCCTTGCAAATTTTACTTGAATGGGTAAATTTTTAATTATAATTTGCATACAATTTAATGAGTTAATTTTGCAGCATAATTAAATACAGAAGTTAGTTATACTTTTATACAACATTTTTTACGGTTTTTAAATTAATTCAATTTATTCATATTTATTCAGTCAATAAATACCAGTACCATCTGAAAAACATTTCAGTTGAAATTTATTCCACTGGGCCAACCTATCCTAAAAATTATGTGCATCTGGGTATTTTTACAATAACAGCAAAAAGGCTGCATAGCAAAGATTATCTTGATTTAGTTCACAAACGTGACAATAACAAGGATCCTCCCACTACAACTATTAAGAAAATGTAGGAGGCAAAGAACAGCTCCTTGCTACAGTCTCTGATTTATCTTCTTTTCAACCACACAGAGACTTTTGAAGCCAACTCCTCCTGGGAAGGGGTTGCTGCTGAAAGCTGTAAATGAGCTTTTGGCAGAAAGATCATATGACAGATGTTCAGACAAGACTTTTCCCTATGTTTTTCCTGTATGAAGGAATCACTTTCACTCCTAGTTAACTTATTTCTCACTGCCAATTTGGTGTATTGGCCCTTTTTTGATCTCTAGGATTTCTGTATGCATTTTTGTTGTAGTAAGCTGAGAAGAAAAAAATTGACACTTGAACTTGGAATTTGTTGATATAATCAATTAGGAAACAAATGCCACATCATTATCATCATCATCATCATCATCTCTTTGATATCACTTGAAATGAACGTGGAGAACTGAAAAATGCATTTATGTATAAAACAAACATCTGAAAAGCTGGAAATGACTGGACACAGGCCCTATCTTAAGAAATTTATCTCCTTTAATTCACTGCACTGTCCTGACAGTGCCTTCAGATACAAGGAACCTACAGGGTACAGTTATTCATATCCATGGATGTGATATTCTGCCATAAGTAAATAAATAATGCAGTCTAAACTTAGAGATCTATGTCTGATAGCCAACAATTTCAATTGCAATACAAAATGAACTCACATCCAATTCCTGTCTAGCTTTCCTGCCAAAAGAAAACATGGCACAAAACCACTCTCACAACATCAGAAGTAACAACTCAGTAGAGATAAATGAAAATCATAAAGATGAAAATGCTACAGAAAAGACTGAAGTTAGAGGAAAGAGCAGAATCACAGGGACACTTACTGATTTTGCAAAACTGAAGAAGCTTTTTGTCTCCCCAGTAACCATGTTAGATGAACCTGTAAAAGATGAGCACATTCACACACAACTTATTACAAGGTACAGCAGCCCATTTAGTATATGTAAAATCATCTCTATGATTCATATTAAAAAAAAAAAGCCCAGGTTTAAAAGAGATTAGTAGAAATACTGATATTTTGGGAATAAATAACAAAGAGACCAAGGTGACCAAGCCCTCCAGGCTTATAGGAATTCCAAGATGACACTGACAATCTATCAAATCTCCCAAAGCCAGGGTAAGTTCTATTGGGCATCTTTCCATAAATTTCCAGCAATCCCTTCAGCTGTCCCCTCCACCAGGAGCCTTCCCCACAGGGCAGGGCAGCCTGGCAGAACTGCAGGGGAGATGTGTCTGCTCCATGTGGGGAGCAGTCCACAAAGAGGAGAGGAAGTTTGTGAACAGAAGCCTGGGCTTGGATTCCTCAAAGTCATGTCAAATAAAACCAATAGTATTCTTCCTGAAATTGTCCTTCAAGCTTCCCTACCACAAAAACTACATTGCAGTTTCCTTGGCCACACCGTGATTCCCACGGTGTGCAGAATAAGAGATCTAAACTTTCTCCCACACTTCTCCTGTATCACCCAACGATATTTAACAATCTGAAACGCATGTTCAGTTTCAATTTTGGATTTACTTTTCTACAATTTTTTAAGAGTTTCTTTGTATTAATGTTTGTTTCTCAATAATTCAATCCATGCTTAGCTTAACTAAAATCCTTGATTGGAAATGATCAAACTGAGAAAGCATAGCATGTCAGTCACCAGTTCTGGAAGGAGTGACATGGATGATTTTAAGCTCTGCAAAGCTTTAGTTTTGAAATATGTACCTGCCTTTTTCAACTCACCATATAAAATATAAGTCCCAAGTGGTTTGAGAAGACTGAGGCCTTTCCCAGTGTTTTCTCCACAAAGACAATCCAAAACAATATCTACTCCATCTGTTGAGATTCTAAAAAGCAAGGACAGAACTCTTTGCAGTGAGACAGACAGGGCTGGTCAGCCAGCACCACACAGGCTGATTGTTAACAACACACTAACATTTTACAGGTGCTTTAGAAAGAACTCTAAGGCTGAGGCTTTATATGAAAACTTTATCCTCATCAAAAGACATTTCAGACTCATTCAGTGGCACAATGCAAGTTTTCTGGGCTAGCCTCTTAGGCTTTAAACAGTGGGAAACCATCTTGTTCCCACTTCTTCAGGGCTTTCAGCAAAATTACATTACCAAAAGCCAGGCAACAGATACAAAGTTTTTTTTTGATTGAATGCAAATGTCAAAGAATGTTGCAGGGTTTTAGGTCAATGAATATTATAGAGAAAAAGGATCTTTTTCTTATTCACATCAAATATTATTTTTCCGAATTTGTGAAGAAACAGATCTCATTCAAGTTCTTTTCAGACAAAATGACTTGTAAAGTTATTTACAGAGTCTTCTTCTTCAGACATTTCATCAACTAGATGCCAGGAAAGAGTTAAATCAAGCATAAAGAAAAGTCACCAAGGCTAGAAACCCAGCACATGGGTTACCATCAGGCCATATTAAAGAAAGCAGAATGTATTTATACTGTTTCAATAAACATATTTATAACTTTCCAACAGCTCTGTCAATGCAATGTCAATATGATGCTTAAGAGGAAAGAAAATACACCCAAATATTCTGATTTAGGGAAGAGGCAATAATTTATGGCTTGCAATGCGTTTTTCTGTTTCCTCACAAAACAAAGGTGAGACTCAGGCATCCACTGGTTACAAACAGCAGCAAAACCAGGCACTGTCACTCCTTGGTACTGCTGCCACATGTGGGGCAATAAATTATTTCTGTTCAGGCCAGTGGATGAGCCTTCACTGTAAAGGAATAAAAAATTTACAATCTAACAGCTTTTGGTGACTTCCCTGGTTGAAACAATTTCTCATCCACATTTATAACAGCTCTTAGGGTTTTTTTTGTTGTTCATTTGCTTGGAGTTTTTGGTGGTTGTTTTTGTTTTGTTTGGTTATTTGACTTTTCTCCCTGATGAAACCTTTTCCCTGGAATGCCCCAGTCACCTGCAATAAAACAGGTTCCTACCACTTATCCTTTCTCCATCACAGGTCCATCCTCTTCTGCTCACAGTCTTTCAAGAAATAAACACTTTAAGCAGAACATAGTATACAGCTAATATCCATCAAACCAAACAACTACAACCTTCCTCTTTCTGCCTCTGCCAAAAGACAATTTGTCAGAACAGCATTCTCAGAATTACTGCTGCACTGTTTTTAAAAATCTCTCTAATGCAAAGTGAAAATGCAAGGATCTAAGCAACAAATCAGAGTACTGGCATATTCTACAGAGTGACACTTCTGTCTTGCAGTCGGGACTATTCATTGAGCTGATATTAAACACCTCTGCACCAGGAAAGAAGCACAAACTAGCTGGTTACATCCATGTTTTATATCTTGTACCCACCCTGTTTTCTCCTGCAATACCAGCCTGCATTGCTAACAGCCCAACAGAAGTTCTGTCACCTGCACCAACACCAAAATCAACACTGAGACAAACTGAAAAACAAAGTATTTGAAAGCACATAAACAGAAACACACATGATGACTTCAAAAGGCAACAGGATGATTTTAATCTGAATGCAAACAAACAAAATCTAAGGATCTGAAATTAAAGCAGACATCATGTGCTCTAGTATCAATCCCTGGCAGAGGATAAAAACGCAGGCAGATAAAAGCACATCAGAGAACTCCAAAACCTTACAAATCCACTGAAAATATCTTATTTGGTGCATTATAGTGAGCAAGTACATATGCAAATGAAGGCAAAGTACATCCTTCTGTTAAGACCTTTAGTTTCTTTCACTTAAGTTACTTCACTCACAACAGATGTCCAAGGAGGAACATGGATTAAAAAAAACTTAAGTTGTTTATGAAGAAATAGGGAGGTGCTTGCTATGCTGTCCCTAGTGAACAGATGGAATAACTGGAATAAACTACAGCTCCCAAACTCACAAATGCAAACTCTTCCCATACATATGATCAGCCTGGTGCCTTTCATATATTTTGCCAGCTACTATACAGACCTTACTCAGGAAAATACAAGATTACCTTTTTATTTCTTGAACATAGTCTGCATTTCTGTCAAACAGGTGAGTTACCGAGTTTTTGATTGCTTCATGTTTGAAAGATGAAGCTGTTCCAAAAACAGTAACATTGGGAATGGTTGAACAGAGCTGAGCAACAGCTTGACCCTGCAAACACATTATTACGTTAGTTCACTGACATGGAAATTGGCTGACAGACTTTGCAGCTGCCAACTCACTCATGACACAGCAAAATCCAAGACCAAACATGTGCTAGCACTTCCCAAACTAATTTCTTTGCAGTGAAATGCAGTTCAGCCACAGGAAAAAAGACACTTCAATCACAAGGATATTCTGAAGACAAAGCAGTCCTACTACAGCAGCTCTGGTGCAGTCAGTCCCGGGGGGGTGCAGTCTGCCATTCCTGAGGAATCACATTTCCTTATGGCTGCAGTAGGACACAGCAAGTTGCTGTAACAAATGCTGCATAATAAAGAAAACCTGATTTACCTCTTATTGATAACAATAATAATCAAAATTGAATTTTGATTATTCAAAAGGCAGGAATAGGCCTGAGTCCCACTAACAGGTCTGCTTAGGAAGGGCCCAACCTCAAAACTGATCAGCAGCAATCGGGATAAAACAGCCTAGAGCACGTCCAGGAAAATCATTCTCCCTCCTGTTCTGGGCAGGAACCCAGTGGATCCATCAGATGCTGTGTCAGTGTTTAGGTAGGACTTGGGGCATTGAAGAATTTGTGCAACCAAATGTCTGTACTTGGAGTTTTCAGTTTTGGGCCCTGGAAGGCTTAAGTACACTTTAACCTCTAATTTTAAGAGCCTGGGAGAAGGGAATCACTACCTAACAGCTGAGCCATCTGGATTTCAAAAAAAAAATCCCAACAGGTCATCTTTTTACCACCCTGGGCTTCATTTTACTCTTAGCACACTAACAGAAGAAAAACAGACTTTTGGTAGCCACACTCTATCTCTTCATGTAACCACATTATTCCACTGGAGCCAGCACAGTTACATGGATATACCCAGAAGTTTAAAAAAATTACACTCTCATTCTAAAAATAACATCTGATTGAATTCAGCAGACTCTTACTTACATTTACAGCCAAAAGACTGCACTTTGTAAACTGTATGCATGACTAGTAAAATCACCCATGGATAAACACATTTCTGTTCACTCCAACCAGAACCTCTGATTATTAGTTGTACATCCCAGTAATTAGCACTCGGGTTTTATTTACAGTAGGATAATTAGCTAACCCTGCATACCCTGGGGGCTTGGCATCCTCACATATTCTGCTGAATGTAACTGCTGGTGACAGTCCTCCCAGCTGAACAGCACAAGAGAGGACAAGATTATTGTTTATTTATGGTGGCACCCAGGCATTTCAGCCTGGTTTCCTACTGGGTTAGTGAGTTGATGCCTGCACAGCTTAGGTGATCCTTTAGACAGGTAAACAGACACAGAAGAAACAAAAGAAGGGATCCATCCCCATTCCTACTTTGAAGATGAGGAATGGAACACCACAGCAAATTGAACAGCTTGTCCAACAGCTCAGAGAAACTCACAGCAGGACCCAGGTATCAATGCTTATTCCTAGTATGGTAAATCCAACTCCAAACTAAAATGACCTTTTCTTTTTAAAATCATCCACCATTTTCCTAGGTTGGAGTCTCCAATCTCT
This sequence comes from Climacteris rufus, assembly GCA_013398175.1. Taxonomy (NCBI): domain Eukaryota; kingdom Metazoa; phylum Chordata; class Aves; order Passeriformes; family Climacteridae; genus Climacteris; species Climacteris rufus. The sequence goes on from VZRZ01001148.1 coordinate 298,844, forward strand.
CAAAAATCACAGGAAAATCCATTACTGAGGGTCCTCATCTCACAAGATGTAATGGTTTTTCAGGGAGCAGAAAATGTTTCACTCTTCTCATACTTCATTTCTCTGTTACTTACCATCTCATTCTAAATCCCTCGGAGATTTTCATCTTCACAAATAATGTAATATAAAATTACAAGAAAAAAATTTGGGATTTTGTATCTCTTCTTTTCTTAGTAATTTTCAGTAGCAATCCTCTTTTCTCACTCTCTGTGTCTTGCAGAAACTGAACACCCACAGTGATTTAGATAAATCAGTATTTTATAATGCATGGTAGTAGAATGAAATTCTGACATTATTGATCTATTCTCTAATTAGTTTTCTGCATTTTCTATCTAACTTGGGAAGATGAGGGATAATGAATATATCCTGAATCAAAACCACTGCATGTTTAAAAGGTCAAATATTCAAGAAGAAAGCATGTTGATTCTTATCCTGCAGAAGACGATTAACATTTAACAAACTGACACTCAGATGAACAGGAGAAATGCACAAAAACCCCAGGATGTGAATAACCTATTTTCCTCCCGACTCAAACTCACTAGTACACCTCTCCCTCCCCCCATAGATAAGCTTATCTAAAATCCCAGGTCAGCTGGGAATACTTTCCAGCTTTCTGTAGATATTTGAAGTCTAAAACTGACTCATATGACCAGTACTTTTCTAAATGGATGAAGTATTTTGAAGCAATTCCACGAAACACTCTTCTACAGTTTTCTGAAGATCTTAATTTGAAGTTGCCTCTTACTTATTCCTGTGCGAAGTATTCTTAGTAGCTGTATCAGAAATCTAGGAATAAAGATTCATACTGGACTTTTCATGCTGTCCCCACCAAAACAGGACAACTGAACTCAACCTATGAACTGAACCATTTCCCTAATTTCTGTGGAATTCAGCTAAGCTCCAAAACAGCACCATGGCTGTGCAAGTCACTCTTAAGTCTCTTTTCTAATCCCTCAAATCATGTAGCTGCCTCTGGATTAGTCACCAGTGTTTAGAGGGTTACACATTTTAACTGCAAATATTGAACCCAGGGCTCAGAATGTCCAGGGTTGCCAAAGGAAGCACCACAAAGTTTTTGCTGTGGAGGGGCAGGTGAGCTCTCCGTGCTGGCTCCTGTGCCCTGCATGCTCCCAGCACCAGCACAGCAGCCCTGTCCTGGCTCTTGGATCCTAAAAGCTGCTCTGTGGTCAACAGAGACAAGAAGGCTTTCTGCCTCCTCCCTGCCCAGGCAAAACCACATCAACTCTGCTACCAGCCTTCACTGCATTTGGAAGCAGGAGCTGTCTTATCAGAAATAGTGTATGAACTCTCAAACCGTCCAAGAGGGTGCTAAATTACACCAGCATGGGTTGAAAAATATTCCTCACACATCTAATTTTTCATATTCAATGCCAATTTCTACATATAAGTACTGAGCGGATTCTTGCTTTCTGAACCCAGGAAAACTAGTAAATTTTAATGGCAAAAATTAATTATCACTTGGACAATTAATTTTACCTTTCATGGAATTTAGCAGTCTTTGGGGGGAAAAAAATCAGGCAATTTACCGAAAGGATAGACATGGTTACAGAACATTGCTTTATAGTGGAATTAATCTCCTTTAAAATATTAATATATTTTATATACCACTTATCCCTGAATCATAAAGTTATTATGGTTGGAAGAGATCTCTAAGACCATCAAGTCCAACCACCAACTCAGCCACTTCCACCATGTCTATTCACTAAATCTTATCCTCAAGTGCCACATCCACACATTTTTGAACACTTTCAGTGAGGCAGAACATCACATGTTGAATCCTCAAGGAAATTAATAGCTTGGATTAAATATCTTAAAGAAATTAATATCATGTGGAATGAAGCATATCTCCTACTGCTGGATGTCTCTCCAGCTTCACAGTCTGCTTGATGGATTCCTTTTCAAGGTATCCTGTCAATTTATAAAACCAGTATGTTGAACCTAATGTACACAAAGTATTATTACAGAAATTAATACAGATTTATGTACTTATAGTAGTTTTAGATCCAGGGGAAAAAAAAAAGGAGATTTCTTCACCTTCCATTGCTTTAAAATCCACTAAGCCTGCAGGATTGGAAACTTCTCATGCCAAGATAATCACATAAAAGAATAGAAAAGTAATTTTCTAAGAAGTAAAAATGAAATAGACTGTTCTGTGCATTTAAAAATTTCAAAGAAAAAAGTAATTGATATTTAAAAGTCAATATATAAAGCACAAATAGAACAAAACTTATTCATCTAATTAGCTTGCTAACACAAACTTAATGCTGGATGAAATATAAACAAATTGTACAAGTTAGTGGCATTTCAAAAGGGTCTGACCTAATGCCACCAGGCAGGCCTTAGCCTGATGTTCCAGCTGCATATTGAATTACAGCAGGTATAGGGCAGAATCCTTACAAGAAAGCATCTTTTTTGCTATTTTGTAAACTGAGGCCAGCCTGATAGCAGGAGAGAACAAACCATGTAAAAGATACCACCCTGCAAAACGACATCAGTGAAGAATTACCATTTCTATGTTATATTTCTGCAGCCCAAAGGTGTTACAGCATTTTTAAAAATAGCATTCAGACTTAATCTTGCACAAGAAACTTGTCTGGAACCGAACGTGAGAAGAATTCAAATTCCAAAACGCTTTGATTGCACATAACCGTACCTGAAGGTGGTGTGAAGTACTCAAACACAGTAACAAAAGCGCAAGAGGCATCATCTACTGATCTCGTGGCATCAGGAAAACTCTTCTCCGGTGTTAGGTGAAGCCTGATACACAACATTTCATCTCCTGAAGGTGTCATTTTCCCAATTACAGCAAAGGAAATTGGAAACTAAACACTAGGGTGAACATTGCAGAGTGGACAAACTAAAATGTGATTCTTGGACAAGCGTAAATCGGCATCTGCAATACTCAGTGCACCACAAAGGAGTTTTGGAGCACAGGGAGGTGAAGTGTGACCCTGAGATAATGATCTCTCACCCTCCAAACATTTTCTGCAACAATTAGCAGGGTGTGCTTTGCACAATTGTGCAGCTCAGCTGCAATCCATAACTCCGGGGCTGCATCTCCATCTGGCCCAAATCTCCGCAGTCCAGCGGAGCTACAACAATGGACGAGAGCAAACTCTGCCCGGCCGGGCAGAGCGGCCAGCGGGGCGCTGAGCGCTGCCTGTGGCCGGCCCCGCAGGCGGCTCGGGGCAGGACGTGTCCTCTGGGCAGCGCAGGGCTGGGAGAGGCACAAAGAAAGGCCTTCAAAGGCTGCAGCTTGCTTTGGTCAGGGAAATTGCTTTTCGTGCACGGCCCGCCGGGCTTTTGTGTTTGATGAGCAGACGATGCTGTGAGGCGGTGCCTGGGAGCGGGCTCGGCCGCGGGCCCCTCCGGCGCTGCTGAGGGAGCACGGGCACCGCCTCAGAAGCCTCCAGCAGCAGCTCAGGCTCCTGCCCGGCCTGAAGAGCTTGGTGCTTACAGCAGCCTAGACTTGGTTACACAGAGCTCCATTTATTCTCTTCCTTGGCTGCTGGAGATGCAACAAGAGGAAAGCGCTTCACCAAACGCAGAGCAGCTACGAACTGCTAATATGAAAATAGCAAGTGCTATTGGTAGCAGGTAAAGGTGTCAGCAAAGTGGGCCGGATTCATGCCATGGCACAGTGTGCTGCCCAGGACCATCACAGGAGAAGAGTCAGTTCTAATTACTCACATCCAAGGAGTTCTGACTCAAACACAGGAGTGCTATTTAATGTGCTCCTCCCTGCTAAGTGCAGACAGAGCAGTCTACCCATACAATATTTAAAAGGATCGGGAATGCTGTGAGACCTATATTAAAAGGATCTGGCTTTCATACCATCTTCCTGCTGCTGTGCTCCTAAACAGCTCAGAGCCCAGGAAATGCATCTGCCTGCAGCAGGACCTGCCTGGATGACCCAGGAAACAGACTCGAACCTTAAAAAAAAGGGTATGAGCAAACAAACCTACTTTCAGTCTGAAAAATACAGGCCAAGGAGAGATTTAATTCTGAGCTTGTTGTAGCCATAAACACATACATATCCTACCAAAAAGATCTGAAAGAATTGCCCCAAGAGGAATGAGGAGCTAATTTTAAGTAATGGACAACATGAGTAGAACAATGTTAACTGGCTATGAATAAATTCTGGAAACTTTCCTCACTGAGCAAGACAGAGTGGAGAGAATCTGAATGGATAAACACATAGGTATTTTTTCAAGATGAAATTTGACCGTTCTCTTGAAAGGGTTCCTATATGCTGTCTGTGATAGCAGGTGACTAGATTTACTAAGAAATGCCAGTTCTTTGTCAGATAAAATATCACCACTTCAGTGATTCATTTGGGAACACATCCTCAAATATTTGCAATTTTTGCAGGGGAGACACAATAAAAAAGAAGGTTCCTGCCAAGCAGTAACAAACCCTGTCAGGATGGCCTAAATCTGTTGCCAAGTCAGACTCACCCTTCAAATTCAAACATGAGAACTGCATCTGTAACTTACTCTGCTTGCACTTCTTCTGCTGCTGAGCCTGAAAGGGAAGGTCAGACAACAGCTTCAGGAGAAGAAATCAATGCTCCTGCATGGAAGGCAGCTTATTTTTAGCAACTGCAAGATCAAAATGCTAAAGAACTGGCTTATAATTCTGCCTTGCTTCTGAGGGGTTAAGTGATGAGACTGAAGTGTTTAGAAAAACTTGGAAAATAACCAAAGATTTGTGCTCTAAATATTCAGAATAGGAAGTATATGAAGAGCAAATAAATAAGCAAATGGGCATAATGGTTCTCTCTTACAAATATAAACCCTTGGAAGAATTAATTTTCAAAGTAGATGTCACAGAGCTAGGGACTGGATTTATTGAAGCTCAAAAAGAAAAGCCTAAGGTTTTTTTTCCTTTTTTTTTTTTTAATACAACAGTCCTGTATTTATACTAATTCAACAGTTTACATTAATGATTTTAAGTGCAACTTTATGATCTCATACAAGCCTGTGCTGTGACTTGCCCTGAATACGCTGACTTAGCCAGTTTCCATTTTAAAGAACTGATTGCCTCCCAGAGCAGACCAGTCCCAGCAGGGTGCACACTACTGCTCAGTTTTCTCAGGGTATTTTCTTCTGTCATCACTTTGCTCCACTTTAAAGAGATATGGAAGTGTATTTATAATGGGAGCTACTCTACCATGGTTTTACAGTCACTTCAAACATTAATTAGTGTTATAGACCGATTTATGTCCTACAGTAAGTCATATATTCTTGTAAACTCATTGTTTTGAGCATTAATGTCTACTTATAAAGTTCAGAGTTAGGTGGCTTTCTTCCTACTTTAGCAATCAGTTCAGGAAGATACTTAAACATATCTGTAGCTTTAAGCATTTAAACCCTATTTGTATTAGACAACTCTATTTCTTGTTAATTATCAAACTGCCCTGCTACTCAATTTAATAGTTTAATCAGAAGTCCTAAGTGTCCTGCCAAGCAGAGGCCTGGAAGAAAGCATATGACAACCTTGTCAGCAGCAGGATTTGTAAGGTATTCATCTCTTGTCAGAGCCTGAGGGAACCTTGGAATGCAGCTGTGAGCCTGTGCTGTGCTTGCTGAGAAGGCTCCTGGAATTTCTTCAGCCTCCTTCACTGCCCAGGTTGAGAGGTGAGTTGCTCTCTCTCTACAGCCCCTGTCCCAAGGAGGAAAAAGAGACAGGAAAACCAAAGCAGTCCCCTTTCCAAGCAGACAAAATCAACAAGCTGACCCTAGGAAAACCAAACGTCTTCTTTCAATCCCTCCCTTGTAAGCACTGCAGCAGCTCCTCCTCTTCTGAGGGAAGGCTACAGTACACCAACAGTGTCAGAAGCAGAGTGTGTGTCCACCTCTGTGGGGAGACAAGGTGCTTCCCTACAAGTGACCACATCTCCTTCCATGACCAGGGAAGAAGTCATGATGCCCTGACCTGTCCAGGGAGTGGGTGGCAGGGAAGGTGCTCTGTTGGTATATGGAACACAAATCAAGCTTCTAACATAGAGACAGGTATGGGAGACTTCTTTCAAGGCAAGTTATCTTGGCACATTTCTTTTTTCTCTCCCTAATCTTCTGATGTCCACTGGAACTTCTGGAATAAATAAACTGACTTATCTAAAGCATCCTGTCAGACATTAAAGGATACTGTTCCCTACTAATCATACTCCAGGCACAGATGGGAAGACAATTGCTATAGTTACCTCACTACCAAAAATATCTATAAACAAAAAAGAAGGCCACATAAATAAACTGAGATAATACATAAGAGTAAAGGTCCTAGAGAATTTTCTCTCACTCCATTTACTGAAAAAGCTGCAGGATCCTCCTAAAGAAAACCGAGTAGCCAGAACAAAGAACCTCACAAACATTTTGAAGCAACAAGTTCTTTTTCATAAACTGCCCGAAGCAGCTAAAATAATGATCTTGCATAATGAGAAATGAACAATTAGAAACTTCTAGTCCCACAGGGAGCCTATTGTCTCATTAAAGTGTTCTGGAATTTCTCTGACATTTAGAAACAAACTGGACAGATTTCCCACTTACTGAAAGTGGGGAAGGGCATTCTATCTATTAAAGCAACAGCACAAAAAATAACTCTTCCTATAGCAGTTTCAGTGCCAATTTTCTGTTCATTAACAAAGATCTTTGTGAGAATGATTTGTTCAATTGAAGCTGTCAGATTTTTCAAAGGATTAGCAGACAGATTATCAGAGTAACACAGACTCCTCTGAAATCTTTATGTCTACTTAGCAGAAAGAAAAAATTCCATGCACCTCCAGAGTGATATTTTACCTGTAAAACCCATCAAGCAATGGGAAAGCTCCTTCCAATTCTAGCTACACATGCTCTTCCATTCCAAGGAACAAGGGGCTGTGTGAGACCCTCTCCCCCAGGACAGTGATCAGCATCCTGGCTTGCAGGCTGCCCAGCCCTGTCTCCCTCTTACCTACAGCCCCCCCGGATCCTACACAGCCCCTGAGCACTTATTGTCCAGCCTGGCTGCTCTTCCTGCATGTCTGGTCTTTCCCTTGGAAACTCTGGTTCATTTAATTACTTAGCAAGTGATGGATCTGATTTCTTCTTGTTCTCCTGGCAGCCAAGCAGGGTCCATTCTTCCTTTAGCTTCACTCAAAGAATCTGAGCAGCCACAGCAGAGGACCAGCCAAAAGCTGCCCATTGAACAGCTGGAATAAGAGAGGAAGCCAGCAGCTCCTTCCAGGAACAGCCCAGCACAGAGGCTGGGCACTGGAACAGAAGACTACGGGAGAACTAACATTAACAGAGCATTAACAGTCCTTCAGGAAGAGAAGGAAGGAATAAGAAGCAAGTGAGGTCAGAAAGAGAAAGAAACAAAGAAATCTTGAAAAGGAGGATGAGTTAAGTTTCTCTAGATACACAGGTACATGCAGGGATTTCTCTGGGGCTAATTCTGTATGTAATTAGCCTACACAGGGTCTGTACAGTGCCAGGAGGGCAAGTGGCCTTAGAGCTACAGCTGAGACTTCAAGTCCTGTAGAATATTTCCCTGAATGTGTGGCCTCATGTTGCTTTAACAGGCTTGAATTCCACATGAAGAGATTTAACACTACAGAACAATAGTCAGCCATAACACTCTGGGTTGTACTGTGCCAAAGCATAATACGATTATAAATTCCGTTCATTTACATGAGTATTCCAACAGGACCCTTTACTGCCAGTAGGATTATTGTTAGCTAAAAATATCTTATACAGGGAACTCATGAATTTATTCCTTTGATTACAGCCTTCATTTATATGAGAACCTGAAAGAAGGTCTAAAGGCACAGAACTAAGGACAGAGTGTTTGGGGCTGCCCACCAGGCCTCAGTAGAAAACAGAATATTAATTTAGCATAAATAAGGCATAACAAGAACACAGAAGAGGTACTCCAGTTTCAAAGGCTGATATCTGCTAATGGTCTCAGCTCATAAAATCTGTTTTATGAAAAAGGATTGAATAATCTCAAATGTAAACAAACTCCCTGTCAATATCTTAATATTTTGAACAAAACTTTATTATTTTCCAAAGGAGAGAGATTTTCCTAAAATATACTTCAAGGAACTGGTAACACAAAATGCCAGTTCATTTCACTGTGTGGTCTGGTATTCCAACAAATTCAGACTTTGCCCATACCACACAATGCCTCCTTAGGAATGGTCCAAGCTATGACATGCAGCAGCCACCTCTGGCTCCAATTCAGCATTTGTACCTTGAGGAAAAGGTTCACATGAGAACTTTTCACTGCTTTCAATCCCTCTACAACAAAGGGGGAAAAAAAGTCTTTGACAGTGAAAGAATCACACACACTCACATGTTATATGTGCAGGAGTATTCCAAGTGGGGCATTTGCTATAAGGAGGATTATGGTTACCTACAAATACCTTGTGCAGGGAGCTTATTTATTCCTTTAATTACACCCTCCTTTTACACAGAAGAAGTACAAAGTGTGTAAGTTTAGGAATGCAGTATTTCGGACAACACTTGATCCTTCATCTGCTGACAGCCGATAAGGGGTTTTTGGTGGAGTTTTTGAGTAAAGTTTAGTGTCACAACATTTTTATTTCACCAAGAGCTCCTGCCAACACATCAGCATTTTGATGGGAAAACAGATGCAGTTCCTTCCAGTGTAACCCCTCACACACAGGGATATCAAATGAAACTGCAGGTTCTGGCTCATTTCAGAAATCAAGGTGCATCAGACTCCGTGACAGGAAAGCTTAGAAAGGTTCCAACTTACCACCCCACCTCCTGCCGAGTGAACCAGCACAGACATGCCTTCTCTCAGGTTGGCAACCTCAAAGAGCATCATGTAGGCAGTTACAAAGTTCATGGGAAACGCAGCAGCTTCAGAAAAACTCATGTCATCTGGGATCTTGTAGACAAATTCTACTGGGGTACACACTACTTCAGCCCAGGCATTGTAGTTTACAAAAGCCATGACTCTGTCTCCAATCTACAAACAAGGAAGAAAACAACACTGAGGATCTGACTGCAACTGAGACTGTAGAGAGCAACTTGTAAGACCTGCAAGTCTCCTGTTCAAGGTGTGGGTCACTGGCTGACCAAGAGGAAAATGGTGTTTCACATCTTTGGCAAAACAGCATTGAAGCTGCTCAGCTTCAGCCTTTTACCATTTTTAATGTAACAAAAATAACCAAAAGAAGTTAAAGGCACCTCTTCTTCTTCTTTTTTTTTTTTTTTGCTACACTTTTCTCTGATAGAGCAGTCTTCCACCATCATTAATACAGATCATCTTTTGCCAGCACAGCTCCTGAATAACAAATGTAAACAATGCAAACAGCATTCTTACCAATAACTAGGAATTTTGCTTAAAAAAAAAGAGAAAGAAATGAGGGGGGAAAAGTTGTAATTATACTGATGAGAAACATGGAATAAAGAAAATGATACCTAGGATAATTTCCACTTTGCTTTCTCAGTCTTCACACTATTTTAGAGCTACTTTTCCTCTCAGTGGATTGAGAGGGAGAGGCCTTGTACTCTGGTAGATGGAGCACATGAAAGGGTTCCAAAAGGTCTCATTCAGATGATATCCTATTCACATCTCTATCCACTCTCTATTTTGCCTATCTTATTAACTGATTCTACCAAGGCATAACCATGATTGTTATCTCCACAGCCATGTGTCAGAGCAAAATTTGATTCTACAACTTCAAATAAGTCACTTTAAACATCAAACATATACCTCTGGATTTTAAGGCACTATTAAATCTGCAAAGTGAATTTGACAGGGTTTAAAGGAGCAATGAGATAGTATCTTTCAATGCAGCATTTCTCTACTCAGTTTCTTTGGAAAAATACATGGCAGTGAAAGAGCAATTCACTGTGGAGAAACAAAGGCTTTCTGTAAATATTAGATATAGTTGGCTGCTCATAGGAACATAGGACATTTCAGAGGTCCAGGCACATAAAGCTCAGATGTTTGTATCTGGCCTTCATTGCAGCTTCAGGTTGTTAAATCAGAGATACTGACTCTTCTCAGATGGACAAGAATAATAGCAAGACAACAGGAGCTCTGAGGCTCCTGCAGGGGTACAACCAGACTTGGAAAGCAACACTCACCTTAAAGCAGAAATTGGGCTGCTGGGGCTACAAGGGAGAGCCACAGTGAGCAAATGTTTGGCCAGTGTGTATTAAAACCTTCACAGGCACAACCCTTACAAACTCTCAATAATGGCTTGTCACCAGCAGCCCCATGGCATCTTTTACCTTGCCTTAGACCCTTTGCCTTTCTAGAACACACTAACAAAAACAGCATCCTTAACCATGAAAGGAGCTCTCCAGTGGATACACTCTAAGACAGGAATAGCATCAAACTCCAGGCCTTCATGTTTTAACTGAAATGAGCAGCAGCTGTCCTTCTGAAATAACTTTGCTTATCTGCCTGATACTCTTTTACATTCTACTAATACCCCCTAATGCTTTAGAAACACTACAGGTATGGAGTAAAGCACAACACTCTTGCCTTCAGGCAAATGTTTACAGCACAAGCACATTGTGGTCTCTTGAGTACTTGTCATCACTTTGGCTTTGGGATATTGCAGGTTTGCTAAAAGCTAAGGTGGTGCTGACAGTTCTGAAGGGTTTGTGGCTTTTCAAATGCTGAAACAGCTGTCATTCCAATTCAGTGAAATGCCTCCTCCTTTTGAAAAAATTCAAATTAATAATGCCTCACTGGTAATCACTCTGTGGCTCCCTTTTTCTCCATGAGAAGCATCTAAAATAGAAAGTCTGCCAGGATTAATTAGTGCAGATGTTAATATGCCCTATATCCTTGCCATAAATCACAAATGATTACCAAAAAGAATGCAGAGAAGTCCCTCTTGGTGATTCCCAGGGGATGTCTTGGTAACAATAAATAGTGCTCTTTACCACAGACACTATACAGATCCTAGTCAGATTAGACCTATCTTCCTGAGAATTATCCCTAAAACTGGAGAGAGATCAGGCCTGATACATTTGAGCTCATCAGAAATCAGCTTTTTCTTTTACTGGGAGAAGGAATAGGCATTACACCTATTTTCAGAGGGCTTGCATTGGAAGAGGTCTACACAGGGAAAGAAGGTCAGAAGATATAGGGTGCAGTCTTTGTCATTGCTGTGGACAGAGGTAACAACATATGTCAAGGAGTCAAGCACCTGGTGTGCTCCTATTCCGTGCAAGAATTCAATGAAGAAACCAACAGAATGTTCTTGCATCATCCTCATGGCATATTCTCCTGCTGAATGATTTCCACCTATGCACAGCTGTCACTCTGAGTGTTGACCCTTTTCTAGATCACTCCAACACTACCACGGCTCTGCAGATTATAGGCAAAAATCCAAATACTATGGCTTGTTTCAATTACAGGGCGTACACCAGTGCACAAACGTGCTCCAGAGTCAGAACAAAGATGTCACTTTAAAGAGAGACACAGTATATTCAGTCAGGTACAGTGTTATTCAAACAAGCACCATATGCTGTAGCCTCATGATGCCCTTTAAAAATAGCAAGAACTTTAAAAATGAGAGTGCTGACCTAGAGCAGAGATGTGCTATACTCCTTTCATAGAGTATTCTTTGATGGAGCACAGCTATGAAGTACAGATGCTAGAGCTACTAAATACTAGAGATGCTAGAACTACTGAAGCAGCAGAGTTTTTCAAACTGCAAAATTATTGTTCAGTTATTGTGGTAACAAAATTGTTCAGTTATTGTTTGTAACAAAATTGAAAGATTAGGACTTGTTTCAGGGCAGAGATGGGGCAGGAAAGGAAGAGAAATCCCCTAAAAAGACCTCATCACTGAAACCCTGCTTGAAACTAAACTGGCCATTATCTTAATTCTGACAAATTTTAGCTTTTTCAGAAGAGCAAAATGTTACACTGAAATAAAAATATTTATATTTATTGATAACTTCTTAAGATCCAGATATAATAAGAATTCAGAAAATGTGATTACTTTTTGACATGACTGACTCTGCAAATAACTAAGATACGATTGACGTGTATTAACTCGGGATTTATTTCAAAAATTTTCAACCTACTTAGGCAATAAAGTGTAAGATTGGAGAGAATACAGATCTTTAATATCAAAAATTGAATAGGAGGCAGGACAAAATGCTGGTTATATGCAATAAGAGATTCCAAAGGGTCCATAACCAGTTATGAAAGCTTTATTACATACATTAATTATTTGTCATTTATCACATTCTGTTAGGTGAAATAGATGCTTTTTCTGCGCAATCAGATGAAGTCCTATACCCAGAATCAGGGTCCCAATTTAATCTGCACCTCATTAATGCACACAGTTATAAGAAGAAATGCTTACTGTACTCAGGGCTCTTGTTAGCTTGAGATAAAAAACTGGAACTAGAACCAGCAGCACCTGGGCTTTGAGGAAAAGAGCAGTGATGACAGCAAACACAGCCAAGAAAAGAAACTTAACAAGTTAACTTAATTTCTTTCATTTTATTAAAGGACATCAGTCATGCTTTCCAGTTCCTACTTAGCCATCAGGATGTGCACATAGCACAAGTGATTTTTCAGGAAGGATTTGAAGGAGATCACAGTGGTGGATTCAGAAACTAATTCAAGAGGTCATTCTCATGCTTGGGAAGCAGCAAGGAAAAATTGACCTTTTAAATCTCAACAGGGTGGCGAAGGCTGCTGTCACTGGCAGAGCAGATGTGATGAGGAACTGGTGATTATTTATATGGGACTTATAACTCTCACTTTGAAAATAAGAAAATATTACCTCAAATCCTTTCACGCTGTCTCCAAGAGCTTCTACAATTCCAGAACATTCAAACCCAGGAACAAGCGGCGTCTTAGGAGGGTTGTCGATGTTCCCCTGTCGCACCATCAAATCAATAAAGTTCAAACCACTGTAAAACACAGGAAAAAATCAAATCAAGACTATTACCACAGATCAAAGCAGAGGAGGAAAACTTGATCCGAGTGATGGGACAGAAAACTCCAGGGCAGCGTTGAACTCCAGGCTGGGTAAGAAGGGTGCAGCAGACATTCCCACTCTTGGGACACCGGGTGCACGTGCCAGGCAGCCACAAGTGCCAGCAGCCCCGAGCTGACCAGGCTGTAGCTGCCCAGGGCCGGGTTGCCCAGGGCTTCTTTTGAGAAAGTTGTCTTTCTCATGCAAGCTATGAAAAACAATAAGATAAGCACCTGCTGTTTTCCATGGCTGTTTTGATTCAAGGCAGAATATGTTTCAATTTAGGCGGTGTAGAACCCATCCAATCATACTGGGGGGTGGATGGATACTGATGAATCATCTAATTGGGTTCCTACCATATATAAAGGGAAAATAGGACAATAAACCCTCTCTGCTGCTGCCTTCACTGAGCTGGTTGTGTGCTATTCACACATCTAAGTGACATCCTAGAGCGACATCAGGCTGCTTAGCAGTCACACAGAGCATTTAAAAATTCAATACATTAAGATTTCTACGAATGCATTACTAGCTGGCAAGTAAACCCAGGTTAATTTGAGGAGAAAAGCCCAAGCCTCACATATGGATATTTTGGGCTAAGAGCTACATGATCTAACTGTCCTAATCTCTGATGTGACCCCAGGAATGCATCTTGTGTTTGTCCCAGGCAGAAGTCCAAACTTTGGCATGAACTTACTAAGTACCCAATAGGCTCTTGTTTTAAACTGTTCCTTCCTGGATCATGTTTGTACAATTTTGCAGAAGTTATTTAGGTCTTTGAAGTCCTCAGGTTTGTTGCTCAAAAAAAAATACAGGTCTTTCCCTGTAGTCTCAGCTTTGCAAAAATCCTAAAGCACCTTTGACTTGCCTTTTGTATGCTATTCAATTTTATTAAGAAAAATTTTGTGGTTTTCTAGGCAGCCTCAAATGTAAAAAAAGAAAAGCACCACTTATCTACTATATGCATATATTGATTACTAGCCTTAATGCCATAGTTAAAACTTTAAAACTCCTAACTAGCTAAAATACACTTCAGCATTAATCCATTTTTCCAAAACACAGCCCTGTTTTTATGGTTAGCCGAACACACAGCCAGTCCTACTCACACACGTGATACCAGCAACTGCTTGGATACATCACATTATTGATGTGCACAAGGATGTATTAGATGGAGCCTTAGTCAGATACTAATCAAGACACAGAGAGACTGAACAGACCCAACAGATTAAAAGACAGAGCAGAAACACAGCCCCAGCATGCAGACAGCATTCATGGGATGTAGGTCACTGGAGAGGGGGGAGGAAATCCCACCCAATGTAAGCATTCAGAATTGTGGTGGAGGGTTGAAGAACAACCTGAACCCACAACTTTCACCATGCTCATGCACGAAGCTTATAATATCAACCTTATGGAAGGTTAGGAAGGGTTTTCACACAGTTAAGCTGGAAAGTTTAAAATCATTTTGGAAAGGTCACTGCTTACCCAGTGGCTAAGACCACCTCCTATATCACTACTGTAATGTTGATAATGAAAGAGAAATTCCAGATAGCAAAATGCCTGCAAGGCATTGTTTGGGGAAGAGGAACAAACAAACAGACACAAACCCCCAAACACACTGGAAACCCAGAAACCCCACAGCACTCATGGTGACAACCAGTCTGTGTACATTAACTTCAGTGACAGCCTTTGGCATACATTTTTCCACACTGTGAGCATTTTACAAAAAGTTAACTTTCCCCTCCATTCCTGCACCAAAAGGCAGCTGGAGGCAGGACTGTGATGTGGGAACGTGGGCAGGAACACACACCAGGATGTCATAACAAGTAGGCAAGGAGGAGACAGGTGGATATGCAAAGGCTGTAGCACCTTGCTAATGACACATGCTCACAAATACATTCCTCCTCATGAAATAACTTGTCAGACAATTTTAAAAAAGGCACATGTTCAGTTCTGCATCTAATGACATAATACTGGCAGTTCAGTTCTGTCCTAATTCCATTTCTTTTTTATCTCTTTCATCCCCAATGAAGGGCTGCAAAATTATATTGAGAGTTCATCTCTTTTACAATGAACTTACAAGACTTCACACTAGAATAGGTGTGATAAGGAAAGAAAAAACACTACACAAGGTACATAATCAAGTCGTGTTCTTATAATTTTAATTAATAGTTGAAACATGGAATGTTGATCCAGCTTTCTAATAATTTCTAGTCACTTTACAGAGAGTTTCTTCTTCATTCACTTAATCTTTCATCTCCTGTATACCTACATGTTGTCACATCCCTGTTACACTCAAACATGCATTTATTCCTATCCTTCTCCACTTTCACAGGACAGAAGTTTTATTTTACCTGATAAATTTGAACATCATAGATCTGAAAGCGCAATTATGTTGTATAGTCAACCCAGCCATATTTTTTCCCTTTGAATAATCCACAGGACCTAAAGATGGCTAGTTTTGTAACTATATCCAAGACACCCAGGCCTTTCACTGGGATTCAACTGACAGGAGACTCGGGAAAAGTCTGGGTGCACAAAACATCACAAGAAAATATGTCTCAGGAAGAGCAGTGATTTAGAGATTAAGCACAATTTATTTCTTGCACCAGTGCCAACCAGCATAGCCTGTTCTGGTGTGCAGCCAGAGAAAGTGACTCCTGAACTTTAGGTAAGGGCACATGCAGAGGGAGAAGTGAAAATGCAAAGCAATCCACTGAAAAAAAGTACTTGGTGTGCTTTTAATCCTAAATCGAGAGCTGGATGCAAATGAAGATAGGGAAGCATATGTGTTACCAGGATCAATACATTGACATAGGGGCTCTGCAAGAACCTTCCTGTGTCAAAGCAGGGATGTCTCTGTGACCTGCACAGGCTGGATTAACCGTGCATCACTGGAGGCAGAGTTTATCAAATATGGAATTATCCTTGAATCTGACTTTCTAAGTCTGCAGTGCTCAACCTTAACACTAGGTCTTTTTGAGGCCCTTGAATATTATTTTCTATACTTGTGGTTTAGTTTTGCTGCATTTTTATTTCCTTTTTTTTAAGTGTGGGAAGTCCTGTGGAAAGCAACAGTCTACTTGTTTCTCCTTGCTCTGTCCCACACACTTGAGGATGCCCAGTACCTTCCACTGCAAAATCCCAAATCATGCAAACTACCCCCTGACACTTTGGTTCAGAGAGCTGCTGCTTTTGATCTTTCTTATTTCACTGTAAAAATCCACTGAAATTAATTACTAAAATTAATGAAATGCCATAGAGCAAAGAAGAGGACTACTGAGTCTTGCATTCTTAAAATCCTTCCTTTTACCCCAGCCAGCAAACTGCTCAATCTTTAAAGTAAAAAGCAAAACCCCAACCATATATATACACACACACATATATATATATATAAAAGAAAGGTTTAAAATTATCAGGTCTCATGCTTTTAATCCAGAAACAGCAACACTATAAGAACAAGACTGCCTTTAAGAGCAACACTGCTTCTGTCTGCTACTCTGTTACACTTAGGATTTCTTTTATCTGCTCCAGTTTTTTTAAAGTGCTGTTATCTCACAGTCACAGAGTCAGAAGGGTCACTTTTGCCTCATTCCTCATGACGCACACGTACAGCAGCACAAGGAAGAAATAATTACAAGAGAGAAAGGAACAACTGAGAGGTAATTAGAGGACACCATTGCTTATTCACACACCCTATCTGAAATTCAGCTTCTGTTCGTTCTAGCCACTTGTCTCATCTTGTAAACAATATGTATCCTAACGTTCTGCTGCCTGCAAATTACAATACAAACAAATATAGGAATTTCAACTGCTTCATCATTATCAATCAAAAATTATTTCAGGAATTATGCAGAAGCTGTGACTCAGCTTGGACATCGATGGCTTTTCCATTTCTTAGTCACTGAATGAGGCTAACACATGACTCATCTTAGCTGTCACATTTTCAATTGGATCACTGATATTCCAGACCTTCAAAAGAATTATTCCACTGGCTTAGTGCTAATAGCAACATATCCTCCATCTCCTCTATTTCTAGTACCATACTACAAAGTGTATATACATGACTTAATAGGTCTAGACATATGATTCAACTGGTTTTATCCCCAGGGAATTCAGAGACCACACAGAACTTGCACTTTTTACTGGTGTATACTGTTTATTATGCATGTTCATATCCTTCTTAAAATAAAGATTATTTTTCTCCATCAACTTGTTGAGAAAAATAATAATCATCTATAGTGACAGTCAACTACAAAACTGATTCAACTGAGCACATGATTTGTAACAGGTATTGATGACTGGAGCAGCCCATCTTGGGTGTGTTCAGCACTGCCTGCATCACCATGTGCACGTTGCTCTGGGTAAAGACAACACCTTTCTCACTCAGTCTCCCACGTCCATCATCATCCCAATCAATCTCCTGCATTTACAGGCTCGGGTCAAGAAGATCAGCAAATTGATTTTGCCTTGCCTGGAAGCACACTCTGGTGACCTGGTCACATTTCAGCCCTAGGGCCATTTCCCGTCAGGAATGACGAGCAGATGCTCTGCAGCCTGCAGGCTCCTCCGGCACAAGGGGAGCTCCCAAAGCACCGGGGCATTGTGCAACCCCACGGGGCTGGCGGTGTCAGACCGCACCCGTGCAACTCACACAGCTCTGCACCGGCACTGCAACCCTGGCGAGCAACTGCAGCTCTGGCAGAGCTGAATAATTCTATTTTACAGCCAAGTGTTCTTGTGAAAGTAACCTGCTATTTGTGATACATACACAGCTACTGCTCTGATGAAAGCGGAATTCATACAGGTACTGGAGAGCGTTGCAAACCTTTCACACATTTAACGGGATATGTTCATGTGTTAGATTTTTTAGTTTTGCATGTTAACTTTTGTTAACTCGGTGGCTGAAAAAACTCAGGAAACAAGACAGACTGTTCTCAAATAGAAATACAGCCCTACTTGACAGCAAAATGAGCTGCCCAGCAGCTACTACGCTATCAGTAGCTCTTGTATTTACTTAGCACAGAATTTCTTGCATTTCCCATTGTGCCTAAAAAATAAAAAAACCCAAATGCAAATGCAAAAAAATCCCAGCCCTTTATTTATTAGTCCTCATTCAGATTGATGGGCATCACTCTTTTTCATAGGCAACGCTTTGGTGGGGGGAATACTCACATGGGGCACAAACTCCACGAGCTCCAGTAAGAACAGGATAGAAAGCACAGCACCTGAACAGGTCAAGACACTCAGCTACAGTAGCCTACCAGGTTATTCCAAGATCAAAGCAGCTCCACTGACTACAGCTTACTGCCCCATACCAGTAACATTTTTAACACAAGTTACTTCTAAAATAAACAACTTGGCCTTCACCTTGGAATTTATATTCCAGAAGCACCATGTTTTCACATAGCAGAAAGGGACAGCAGAAGATAAATCCCTGCCTAGGCAAAACTAATTCTGTCTTTGGTAAACATCAAGTTGTGTAGTAAGATCCTAATGTTGCTTCCGTCACTCAAAAAAATTAATCCTATTTTCATGAAGAAACATGTGTGCTAAGAACCAGCAAACTAGGAACCAGCAAACTAGGAACCAGCAAACTAGGAACCAGCAAACTAGGAAAAACAATCTGCTCCGATTGTCTGGGAATACTGAAAAAAAAAAAAAAAGCCATCTAGTAAAGCTCATTTCAGGATGCTGAAAGACAGTGGCCACTTGTCACCTGGACACGGGGACTAACACTGGGAAATCATCCCAAGCTCTGGCCACGCTGCCACACCAGCTCCGATGAAAAAGGATGATGACTTAAGTAAGTGATTCCCAGGAGACAAACAACAGCCAGTGTCAGAAGGGAAAGAGACAGGTGCTGAGCAACACACACAAGCTGGCATCCACATTTCTCAAAGAAAACCAAAACCTGAACGCAGTTGGCCAGGCTTTCCCCCCCATTTCTCCCGGTTGGTACCGTGAAAATCAATGACAATTTTCTCCCCTTCGCATCCTCCGCTGGGCGCACGCAAACCCCGCTGGGCGCCCTGCACCGGGGCTGCCCGGAGCTCGGCGCTGCCCGGCAGGTCCCGGCGCCGCCGGGGCAGGGACGGGCTGGCGGCGGCTGCCGGAGCGGGGCACCCGGGGGAAGCCACAGGTGAGGGAAGTTGGCGCA
>VZRZ01001148.1:328030-345292 GCA_013398175.1 Climacteris rufus
TATATATATATATAGCATCTATACAGTCAAAAATAAAAGCTGTGAAGAACTAACATGGGAAGTCAGGACAAAGGAAATTGAGCTCTTTCTTTCTTTCTTTCTTTCTTTCTTTCTTTCTTTCTTTCTTTCTTTCTTTCTCTCTTTCTTTCTTTCTTTCTTTCTTTCTTTCTGTTGTTGTTCTTGTTGTTGTTGATGTTCCCTAAAAAAAAATATACAGAAACTTTTTGGTTTGATATTTTAACCATGAGCTAAGCAATGTCCTTTCAGGGTAGGTAACAAGCCAGAATCTCTCTTTAAATGTGGAGATGCTGACTACTATCTGGAATCTCAGCTGGAGAAGGGGGATTATGTTACTAAATCAGATCCAAGTACCAACACTATCTTGGTTGAGGTGCAGCATCATAATTATTTCTGCTGAATGTCACCCAAGTTTCCTCAGAGACCTTGAAATCAGTGGGATTGTCAGGCTTGTGTAGTCCAAGAAGTAATTTTTGCAATATGAGGCTAGATCTCTAATCACCTTGAAGTCACCTCCTTAGTAGGAAGATGGAAGAGGTTTACACTACTTTCAAGTCTTTAATTGAAGGGTTTAATTTAAATAAAGATAAATTTACTGTTGAGTTAATCAAGTTAAAAGAGAAGCAATTATTAGCTAGAAAAGATGAACGGAGCTCCAGAAAGTCAACATTGCAGGATATTTCTCTTATTTTAACAAGGTGGTGGTGGCAGGGGTGCTGAACCTTCTATATTTTGAGAGAGAAGTGTGGGTAGAAACATGAAGGAATGAAGATAAAAGGCAGTGCCCTACAGATACACCTAAAGAAAAAAGTGGGGTATCCGCTCATGGGAAGCAAGCACATCAAAAGAGAAATCCATGTGAAGCCATTCAAAAAGGTTTGTGAGTTACTTCTGAAAGTGTGTGCCCTATCCAAATAAAACATTCCTTTAGGACAGGCAAGAAATCTTTTAAGTGTTTGATGGCCTGAGGTACTGCGGGCGAGAAGCATCAGGGACACAGAACACACTTGCTCCAGTGATGTTCCAGCTTCAGGGCTACAGAGACTGAGCTCTGCAGAAGACTTCAAAAGCTTTACAGAAACAACTGAATGGCACAAGTATGAGCCAGCTCCCTGGATAAGCAGGCAGCCATGAACTGGGGCAACATAGCCCTCCTCAAATAAATACAGAGCCAAGTCTTGCCAAGTTTTAGAGGGAACTGCCAAGAATTCTAGCAAAGATTCTGATGGACAGTTACAGTGGTCACAGCCCCTGCTTCTGGTGAGCAACATCAGAAACGGAACAACTGAAGTGAAAAAGGAGGAGTTAATCATTAAAACAAGAGAAAATTGAGGCCTTTAATTGGGAAACTGTGACACAGACACAGCAGTTAAAGCATTTTACCATCATCACACAACACTGCAGCACAAGAGTAGGTTCCTGCCAGGCTCTGATTGTTCTGCTCAAGCACCTCAGCCAGGAGCTGAGAACAGGGAGATTCCTCCATCAGGAAAAAGCCATTCTGAGCAGGTTAGTCCAGTGTAATGGCAGCATATCCTAATCCTGACCACGAGGGCTTAATGATACGCCCCGATGGAAACTCCCCGTTCCCATCACTCTCTCTGTTGAATTGTGCCATCTAAGCACAAGTGCTCATGCAGCAGACTTTGTCATACCCCATGCTCATGCAGCATGTTCCTGTTGCCTGAATCCCAACCTACACACCATGCCTATGCTGCTAATCAGTGACACAGCTCAAACCAATCCCTAAGTCACAAATACCAGCCCTCCTCTTACTGATTTATGCCTGTGATTGATATCGAGCCTGCTGAGTTACTTCCTATCATTGGGGCTGTGGTAATGGATTTTGCACATCCACAGATCACCCAATCTGTAAGGCAAACCTCTTTTTCAACCAGCCCTCACAGCAGGGTAGGAAAAGAGCGCATTATCAGTCCACAGAGAAGATTAGCTGTCAGGAACTAACTAACTATAAATCAAGCTGTAACTCATGAAGACAAAGTTTCCAGCAGTTTTTGGCATTCTCATTTACCCCTTGTTCAGCAGCTCCCTGCTCATTCCCACAGCCTGTCACAAGGTGTTGCCTCTTTAGCTGGGCTGACCCAGACGCTTATGTGGCCACACTGAGACACAGCAGGGAACTGCTGGGACTGAAAACACCCCAGTGTCAACTATGGAAATTAAATGGCCATGCAACAAGAACCTACAGGAGCAGCTTCCACACTTTTCACTCAATGATCTCTTACCCAGACCTTTTCATTTCCCATGCAGTAGCACAGACCCTCTTGCATAAAATGTCACTTTATGCTCCAAGTTGTAGACAAATAATTCAATATGGGATTCCTGCTGTTAAATGTTTCCCTCTGTCTTCAGTTACAAAGGTACCCTTCAGCCAGGGCTCAGCCTGATGCTTGCAGCTCTTCCTCTACCTTCTGGACACTTTCCCATCAATAATGGGATTTCAAACTCCAGGAGAGCAGCCTCAGTGAGGTGTGCTCCCAAAGGCAAGGGTACTCTAAAGTGAAAATCACTGCCCTAACTTGTGCCACTTGCTTCTGAGTTTAACAAGAGGAACATCCCCATGAGCAGCCATTTTTGCAGCTCTCTGGCTCCAGACTAACTGCAGACGTGCCAGCTGTGCCAAGGAATTGGAATTTCTAGCTGTGATCACATAATTGCCAGATTGTGCTATGATGGTATTTCATTTCTTGACTCTAAACTACTCTATCTTTTCTTCAGGTTACAGTGTATTTCACATTGAGCATTCAGTCATTAAATGCTCAGAGGCTCTTCAGTGTATCATCAGTGTCTTACAATTCTTCAGTGGCTTATTCTGTAGGTTCTGAACAAGTCTCCATTGTTCCAGACTTTGTGGGTTACAAGTTGAAATGCCAGCTCTTCTGGGTGAGCCAGAAGAGTGCTTCCATCCTGAAGCTGAACTCACTAATTAAGCTGTGGTGAACTACTAGTAACAGATAAGCCTTCCCCTTATCCCCCACCTTAAAACTATATTCTTTAACACTATTTCTAAGTCGAATAAACACAGTTTTCTGTGTGTAAAGTTTAATGATTTGTGTAGAGTCATCAGGTGCCAATGACAATTTATGTGATGTAGCAGTTTAGATGATGTAGTTGTCATGACAACTCAATTAACTAAGTAAACATATCTCTAAGCAGCTGCAGCTCATGTCTTCTGCATTCTCTTTACTTCCACACAGATCATTTTGAGTATATGTGCCAACGAGTCTGTCCTTCAGCCCTTTGCCTCTCCTCCCCTCCCATCCAGGGGAATGGAGGTACCACGCAGTGCTGCTCACTCTCAGCTGGAATCTGACAGGAGTGTAGCTGCTTCTGGCAGTGCAGAAATCCAGGTCAAGTCGTTGGTATCCTCCTCTTCCTCCCACTCCTCCCCATTCTGCCCTTCAGGGTGGCTGATTGGGTCAAGAATTGTCTTCTAGTCCTGCTCTAACTAAAGGACCATTTGTAGATAAATACCTGTACACTTGTTTGCCAAGAAAATCTGTTTTTAAACAGATAACTAGGACAATCAAATATGACAGCCAGTCTTAGGTTGTCTTGAGATCAGCAGGTTTTGACAACCTCTTTTAGAAATAGGTACCACAGCAATTTAAGTTACCCACATAGCTTCACACACCCAAGACAGATCTAAGTCAATGCTTAGGTCACAACTGAGTTTTAATTGCCTTCACTACTAAGGGATGTAGTGTTTCTTCCTAAAGGAATAACTGTTCCAATACCTCTCTGAAAACATAAAGCACCAAGGAACAGAAGAGATGAAAAGGAAAGGTTCCTTATTAGAAAGTTGAGGTTACTGCAGGTTGAGGCCCTAAGTGCAATAGAAAGAACAGACAACATCCACCTGCAATCACTGAGCATCAATGGCCTTTTTCATGTTTGACAGCATCTATTTTCACATTCCATCTTTTACCCTCTCTCAGAACATATTGTGAGGGACTTGGCAATAGCAATAAATAGAGCTCAGGTAAGTAAGGCATGAACCAGAAGGAAGATAGATGAGAAATAACAAAGAGAAAAGGCACACAGTCTGAAAATAGCACTTGACAGACTTTAACTATGAGCACTGTCAGCATTACTTTCATCCCTGTCACACCCTGGTTGTCACACCCAGCCTGATTTTTGATCCTGCAAGAAGCATCAAATCTATAACAAAGTCCTGATTAGCCCAAGGAAAGGTTTAGTGAAACCACATTTGAATTTCAAGGCGAGACTAAAGTGGCCCTTGTTTGGGTTTCCTTATTTTGTGCAGAACAGTGTGCACTGGGAGGAATTTTCTCTACTAGAAAATCTTACAGAATATAATATAGAATCTCATTCAGGAAAGTAGTTAAGTCACTTAGTTTTGTCCTTCTTGCCTTTGGTGTTTTTCTAACAAAGTTCATGCCTAAAATTAAAGCCTAATTTTTTGTATTAGAGATTTTTTTTCCTCTCAAGTCCCTATTGCTTCAACCAGTAAAGTTTTAAACAGTCTGGCATTGTGAGCTTACCCAGCATTATTTTAATTGTAATTTTAAAAAAATCATAAAAAATAAATAATTTTACCTTTAGTAATTTTCCTGCTTTAAAAATGCATAGAGAATACATGCCAAGTCCTTCTTCAAAAGCCCAGCAACAATCATCCTCAAAACCCCACACAAAGCTTAAATACTGTATTCTCAAAAGATAACATTTCAGTATCATATTTCTGGGCTGTCGGATTCAAGCAAAGTATGATGCATGAGCTAAGCATTGACTTAGGATACAACCCTCAATTTAGGAGAACAGACATTTGCTATGACTGTTTTTGAGGTGCATCATCCCACTGTACTACTGCGAAAGCTTGAAGCCTCAGGATTCAGATTCTGTTTTCTCAGGCACATAAACCTGAAATTCAACAGAAAGTGACAAATTGAAGAAATTCAGTCCAGAGAAGGTTTAAATAAATGGAGTAGAAATAAAAGACCAATGATTATTTTATAGAATTTCAGAAATGTTATGAGAAAATGTGAAAAGTTTTAGTCTTGCTGCCAGGTTGCTGGGAGGGAATTGGGTGTTCCTCTGCTTCTGCCTTTGTGAGGCAGCCCTGGACCTCCTGATGGCTGAAAGACACTGACTTTGGGCAAAAGGAATGGGATTCATCCTGACAGGTGCTGGGAGAACACCTGGATTACCAATCCACAGCGTCAAAGAATCAATTAGGTTGCAAAAGTCTTCTGAGTTCACAGAGCCCAACCTATGCCCGATCCCCAACTTGTTGCCCAGCCCAGAGCACTGAGTGCTGCATCCAGTCGTTCCCTGGACACCTCCAGGGGTGGGGACTCCACCACCTCCCTTATCAGTCCATTCTAATCTAAGGTCTATTCACCCTTTGGTGAAGAAATTCCTGCTGCTGTCCAAGCTGAGCCTGCCCTGTCCCCGCCTGAGGCCGTTCCCTCTGCTCCTGTCCCTGTTCCCTGGGAGCAGAGCCTGACCCCCCTGGCTGCCCCTCCTGGCAGGAGCTGTGCAGAGCCAGCAGGGCCCCCTGAGCCTCCTTTGCTCCAGGCTGAGCCCCCCCAGCTCCCTCAGCCCCTCCTGGGGCTCCAGCCCCTTCCCCAGCCCCGTTCCCTGCCCTGGACACCTCCAGCCCCTCAACGTCCTCCTGAACTGAGGGGTCCAGAAGTGGACACAGCACTCCAGGTTCTGGCAGAGCTCTGGTCCTCTTTATCTCATTAATCTCACTGCAAGCAAGGAGAACTTCTTCAAGCTTTTGAACAAGGGACATTTTTGCTCAGAATAAAGCCAGAATTCACCATGCCTGCTTTTCTAATGGACAACTCCACACAGCAGGATCCGTATCTCTGGAACTAATTTCCACCAGCTGCAGATCTGACTCACAGTCCCTAAATGTAACTGAAATGTCTTTATATCCTGAGCTCCACAATACATCTCCAGCAGCCATATGACTGCCCACCACACAAAATTGTGAACCATCTGCCTGTCCTGCTTAATAAGCCTTAATGTTTAATAAGTAAATTAAATATTTAATATTTGCAGAAATCAGGCTGTGCCGCAGGCAAATGCAAAACAGCCAACAGAACGTACACAGCTGCATTTCTGCCTCTGTGAATGTAGCTGAGGAACTCTTCTGATGCCAGACACTTTATGAAATTAGTATTTCTTAATGAGCAACCATCAAGAGCAGAAAGTTTTCCTATGCTTTTAGAAAGAAGGAGGCTTTTAACTTAAGCAGGACCTCTGGACACAAATGTAGGTATTAATAAATAGGACCAATAGATCAAGCAACTAAGAAACGTTTGTTCCCTCTTTTTTTGTTCTCATCCACCATCCTCCCCTGCTTGTCTTTTTGAATTCTAAATTCAGTTATTTTTCTTCACGTAACACTGTCAAACATAAACTGGTCAAAAGGCTCAACTAAAATTTCGGCTCGGCTGTCTTGGAATGAGCAGTTCAGTGGAGAAGACTCCACCTGGAGGATGTCAAAGGAGGTTCCTTACAGACACAGGACCCAAGGCACATATCTAAACGTGTCCTGTTAGCAATAGGAGATACCAGCCCTCAGCTGGCATAGCTGGGAAAAATTCTAACAATGCTACAATAAAGTCTTTCTGGAGCATTTATTTTGACTGATGCTCTTAAATTCAGAGCAAGGCTTTATATAGAACATAGATCAGTGTGGTGGTGATTGGTCATAGCTAGGATAAATACCACAGCAAATTCTAATCATTAAAATCAGTGTTACAGATTCAAATAGCAGGAATATATTCAGAAGATAGCTCTAAGACCAAACAGATCGTTTCCTTTCCTTGTATGTGGTCAGTCCTGTCTTGCTGATGAGATCCACAGTTCCATGGGGAATAGCTGTAAATTCCTGTCTGGGTAACCTTCCATCTGCTGCTCCCCAGAGCACAACAGCCACTCCACAGCACTTCTAACCAGTTGTCACCTTTTCTTTGCAGCCCTCCAGAGCTCCTTCCAGGCTAAGAGGCTCTCACAGATCCAGAGGTCTCAAAGGTCTCTTTTAGCCCTTTTCGACCTGACAATTGTAGAGAATGTGTTCCATCCACTGGACACAGTTTTTTTTTTCTTTTTCTAAAGTAAGGAACCACTTCATGCAATCTGTATAAACTTCCTTTCTTTTAACAGTATTCCCAGTTTTCCAAACACTGGCAAGCCTTCTTTTACATCTGTTGTTAATTCATCAGTAAGTGCATTTCTAATTTAACAGTTAATAGCTGAAGTCCACAAATAATACATTCTGTAGGATTTCCATTTTTAGAAATGAAACCTGGCAAAGAACCATAGCAATCACATTTTATACAGTTTGCTTCCCATAAATATCTGTGAATCAGTACTGTGGATGATCTAGAAAGAAATTGTTCATAGATTTAAAATTACACCTTAATATTTTTAGATCAACTAAGAAGATAGTCTAAGTTTCAAGGTCACTTCCCACCCAAACCATTCCATGAGTCTGTGATCTTTAATACAATATATGTCCAAATGTAATAGAGTGCAGAGCAAGAGACACAGGTCGATAAATAGTCATGAGTGGACACTCTAAAGGATTACAGGTCCCAGAACCAGCAGGGGATATGGCCAAATACCAGCAGTAAATATGGCCAAAATAACAATTCTGTTGCTATCCAGTGAACAATTGTTCCCCTGCAGCAGATTCAGACAAACAGGACAATTATTCTTCATTAATGTTGCATTATTACTTAGATGTTTTCCTTCCTAGCACTTGTACTTTTAATTTTTAAAAACAAACAGAACCTACCCTGACTCTGAAATGCTAAGTAACAGGCAATCATCCAACACAGAAAATTTCATAAAGAAATTTATGTTAAAACTCAGAACCCACGCAGTAAGTGAGCATTCTGACTACAGAACGAGAGATTCTGCAAGCAATCAGAAACAAGCACGATTCCTCTCTTCTTTCTTAGATTACATTTTGGGAAGAGGCAAGGTTAGAGGGACAGAGGGGTTAACTAATGGTCCTTTTGACAATAACGACTTTTTTTAAAACTGGAGATGATTTAACATGTACTGTTGTAAAAGCTGCATTGCCATGGCAACCTTCTAAAAACAAGAATTACTGTAAGGCACATCACATACATATGGATGTGTAAGCACTCATGGGAAGTTTTTCTTGAAAGACAGAAACATCTCCAGATTTTCTATTTTATACACATGAATTGAGGCACAGGCTGAATAGAAGTAATCTCCTTTCTTTAATATTTACAATGTCATCTAACTAGAACTTCCCTAAGCCTGCATGTTCCTATGTGTTCCATGTTGCCTGTGCTGTACCTTCTTACCATCAGCAAGCCTGGTAAGATATTAGAAGATATCCTTGCTGATAGCAAGGAATCATTTGCAGGGCACACAGAGCCACTTGTAGAGTCGGAGCAATTCCAACTGGCACTGCCAACGAGGATGTCAGACAACTGCACTCAGCTCCTGGAGAGGCTGAACGACAGCGGAATCACAGTGGCACACAGGCAGATGTGAGACGTGGGGCCTTTTTCTGTCTGGAGAAGGACAGAGAATTCAGCTGAGAGTCCAGGTGACATCTCCTGCCGTGCCCAGCCCACTGCCTGCACCAAGAGCTGCGGTACCTTGATGGGCAGCAGCACCTCCGTGGGACCCAGCGGCCGGGTGGCACTTTCGAGACACACTTCAAGCATCTTGGTGCAGCTGTAGGGCAGCTGGAAATATCTGTGGGCTTTCAGCTGAAAAGAAGTGAAGTGGGGATTATTCTGGGACAGTCTCTCCAGCTACAGTGACTGGAAGCCCAACTTCTTCCCTGGGTTGTTGTGTGGAGTAAGCAAACTCAGAATTGTGAGGAATGAAATGTGAGTCTTGTCTAGGGTATGTCATACAAAAATGGTTCTAATATAATGTTGCTGTAATACGTTTAAGGATTTTTGCCAAAGTTGAAAGGTTGTTTTAATAATCAAGTGAATGGGGAGTTCTTCTGATAACTATTGTGGTGTGGGGCTTGGTGCCGGACAGTTGCTGGCAGTAGAGTGGATGGGGCAAAGCAGTGGCTGGCAGCAGAGTGGACGGGGGAGCGGGGACTTGTCTCAGCCCATCAAAGACCAACCAAGGACCAAGACCGAGCTCGAAAACGACAACCACTGAGTGTGCTCTGACTAGCCAGAGCAGGGGAGGAGCAGGGCAGGAGCAGGGGAGGAGCAGGGGAGGAGCTACCTTTGCGTGAAGGGGATAAAAGGAGGGCCATACCCATGTGGTATGTTCCTCTGGCTGAGAGCTAAGCACGCAGTGTTGTTATCCTTCTGGTTTGTTGTGTTTGTGCCTTGTTGTTTTTTATTAAAACTAAGTTTTGACAAAAGAGTGAGTTCACTTCTCACAGAATGCCATACAAGTGACCATTCTGACTACAGAATGACAGATTCTTCAAGGAATCAGAAACAAATGCAATTCCTCTTTTTAGGTTTCGGGAGGGGGACAGAGAGGTAACCTAATAGCCCTTTTGACTGTAACTACTTGCTTTTAACTGAGACGATTTAACATGTACTGTTGTAAACGCTGCATTGCTATGGCAGCCTTCTAATAACAAGAATTACTGTAAGGCACATCACACACATATGGACGTGTAAGCCCTCATGGGAACTTTTTCGTGAAAGACAGAAACATCTCCAGAGATGAAATAATGAACTGAAACTTTATCAGTATAATATTAAGCCTTTATTAGTGGGACAAAGGCAATTACGCAGATCTGCCGATGCTTAGCAAAGGAAATTTCCTTGCAAAAGCGTGCCCCATTCACTTTACTGTGATCTTAGGTACTTTTTTGAACTCGTTACGTATTCATTAGCTCAGGAGGTAATTTACACTCCACTCAACTCCCCCTTTTCCATTCCTGCCCTCCCCTTTCACCAGTAAGAGCCTTGTCGGGGGTCTGGGTCTTTTCAGAAGTGAAGGCTGAAAAAAGTCTTTCCCTGGTGTTTTTTGACCTTGTCTCCGTCTCGGTGTAATTTTTTGAGGAATGTGAGCTTCAACGAGATAACTGCGTTTTGGAAGACAGGCAGTGGTTTATGTTCTTCTCAGTTCTGTGTTTTGTTAACTTGAGAGACATTTATTACCGTGTATCTCTTACAAGCTTTCTAACATGTTACAACTATTTCAAGTCATAATTCACCTCAATTTAGTTTCTATTTAATTGTATTTTACTTTAACACTTGTTTTGTATAGTATATTGTTGCTTACTATTTCTACATAATACATAATTATCTAAACACTATTGCTACATAATACATACATTATCACTTGCAAATGCCCTATTAATATACACCAAAGCCAACATTATCATCTATTCATTTATCACACTTATCAAATATATATGTGATAAATGTTCACATAAATGTTAAATAGCACAACTCTGATTATTTGACCAATCAAAAAATACAGAGATGGTAAATGCTGAAATCCTGCACACTAACTAAAAGAATGGCTAAAACTGTATGCCATGTATTTTTTAGTTAGTTTTATATCCTACCAAGAATTTTCTTGATCTGATACAAGCCTTTGCATCCATTTAAATGTCACAAAAGCATTAATTACACCATAGCGAGAGAAGGCAATCTGGAATTTATTTTTCTTACCCTTTCTCAACTGATCAATGTCCTTAGTGATTTGTTTGTAAGAAAAAGTGCAAAGAGTAAACATACGTATGTACAAAATACTTTTTCAGATTAGAAGCTATTGAAACATACTTTACCTTTAAGTATAAATCCATTTGCAAACAATAATTCAAAGTACAGGAGTCCTTTAAAATGACCACATGCAAAGTAAAAGTGCATAGAAATAGATTTTAATAGTATTCAGCTATAACACAGGACTAGTAAGAAAAATCCCTTTTAGGATAGTTTGGTTTGGAGGGGTGTCCAGGTTGGAGGATTCATGTTCCAGTTCCTGCCTCAAAAACTGAATTTTATTCAAAGATGGCCTAAGGAAACCGTTTCCCATTAGTAAATGTGGGAGTTGCAGAATTGCAGTTTTAGTAACGAGCACTTAAATTTCCTTCTATTATTTTTGTGCTTAAAGTAGTTTTTTGGGCACTCAAATCCCAGGTGGATATCTAAATAAAGAACAAGTCTTCTGAGTTAAGAAAGTACTTCCTAAATATCCAAACTAATGTCAATAAAATTGTGTAGGATGCAGAGTGAGAAGCATGAAGCCCCAGTGGCTTTACTGCAAATCACTCAAGGATTTGTGGTTGGACCTCTGTAACTTTTGTTTTTCAACGGGTCCAAATGGTTCATTTGATTCAAAAGTGAACACTATTTACATTTGCTAAAAGGAGCAACAGCTGAACTGCTGCTGTTGTCCTGACAGTGCCACACAATAATGTTTACAGTAGAGAACTAAAACCAAACAACCATTTGAATCTGTACAATTTGTACAAGTTGAGAGATGAACACAAAAATCAGCTGGGAGCAGAGGAGGATGCTAAGTTAGTAATTATGTTTCTTGGTCTCTGTTTCGTTTACTAATCAGAGGTCTAATTGCTTTGCTCTATTTTAATTTTAAAGATTCTTATTTTAATTACTTACTTTTCCTGCATGCATTAGCAGTGAGAGAAAGCACTGAAGCTGGGTGTAATATGATGAAGAGTTTAAAGTCAAGCTTTTAAAAATGTTTTAATAATTTCACAAGTGTTTAATACTGAAAAATAAAGCTTTATTTCATACATGTGGCTACTACTCCAAGGATTTCATCTTAGCTGAAAAAAGAAGCCTTTTAACTTAATAAGTCAACTGATACAGAATGTAATGAGCGCAGGATATTAATAACATAACATCAGCCCAAGGAGCTACTGTAGGAATATGGAAGGTTTGATGGCAGTACTGCATGAGCACAGGAACTGCCATCAGGTTTTATTTATCACACTTGCATCTCTCAGTGTCTGGAGCAGGGGCAGCACAAGTGCAAACACCCACAGGAACAGCTGAGGATTTTTCTTCATCTTATTCGAGCCTTGCACTTGGGCAGGAGATTCTGAGAGACACCAAATGCTTTCAGCTCACCTTGGGACTCAGAGATCAGCTCTTCAGGCCTGGTGACACCCGGAGCTGTGCAGTCCATCTCAAATCCAGACTCAGTCACTCGAGCTTTTACAAGCTGCACCATTTGCCAGTAAGGTCACGACCGCTGTGAATGAGCTGCTTGTTCAGCAGCAATGAGGGAACAAGGATTCCCAGCACAAGGAACACCACGTGTCTGGCACTGTCTGGCTGTCTGGCACTGCCAGGATGCCTGGTCAACTACACCAAACCATTTCTGTCCTTGTAAATCCTTGCCTCCACTTTTCTTTCCTGGACATGACTTCTGCCAGGAGCTGAGTGAGGGTTGATAAGAAGATGCTGAGGAACAAAGTTCAGTTCTGTTGCCTGTATCCTATGTTTTCCATAGTCTGCAGAATTTCCTTGTGAGAAATCCTAAGTTGGGCAAGATTCATTGCACGTATTAACCTGCTCTCTTCTCTCCATAAGCCCAAGAGAAAGGAAACAAGATTGTGAAAGCACTTGAAACCTTTTATATTTTTATTATGCATTTTTTAAGTGCTTAAAGATACCACACAAGACTGAATGGATTGTGTTGTCCATATGTAGTATGGCACATGTAAGACACAGACAGACCCCCAAAAAGTTTTCACAGGCTAACTCATGTATACAGAAATTAGATAAAATAGTAGTATCTCATCATAAAGGTGGCAAACCACAGAAAGTATCTCAGATCACACAAAACAAAGACACTGAAACTGAGAAGGAACTAAAACAGACTGTCCAAAACTCTGTTTCATAAAAAATATTGTGTGCTTTTAGGAACTTTGAGACTAAACATTAATCTAGTTAGGGACTGTCAACTTAAATTTCCCAATTCCAAAGAAATCAAGTGTAACTTTCAAAAAATAGGTACAAAGGGAATAACAATCCTCCTTTTTCCTCTTCCAAAATAAATAGCCAGCCCATTTTCTCATAGATTACTCTTCTTTCTTTCATATATAGATGCATACAGATTCATGAAGTTATTCTCGGAGGATGACATTAAGTTGTCAAGATCATAATCCACTTCAAAGGTAGGTGTCTCTCCAAAAATTACAAGAGCAAGAAATACAGCAAAGTGTGCAGTCAGTCCCCATATCCTGAACGACCTTTTATGTTCCTGGTCATCATAAGTAAAGCAGTGTATCCGAGTTAAGTAACCTGATGAGGTTTTATAAGACAAGGTCTTGTAATTTAAGGGCTTGACAAAGTACTCCAAAGGCACAACAAAAACCTCGCTCACTTCAGCTGCATTAGGAGTGGCCTGGAATGTATCCTCTATAAATCCTACAACTGGTGTCACCAAGTTATTCATCTAAAAAGAGAGAAGAAACCCAATAAGTAAAACAAACAAACAAACAAACAAACAAAAAAGAAAAAGAAAAAAAATGAAAAAACCCTCAAACACTTAACTTTGTAGCAAGTAGAAATGTTCTTTATTTTAAAAACATTTCAGATGTTACAAAATGAGTACAGGAAGCCTCTGAACTACTCTTAACTGCAATGCAATTTATTCCCTGTAATGGCAAGCTATTTAATTTGACTGTAACAATTTAAAATCATCTTTTTGTATTTGTTAAGCATGATTTTACAAATACTCTGTTCATCCTGTATAATCATCAAGCAGTTAAAAAGGCTTGTCAGTTTGCTACAGAAGTACAAAGCACGCATGCTTTCTCATGGGTCTTCCTTATTTATTTTTTAAGTTCTGATTTTAATCCAGATTTTCCATATCACCTACCCTTTATCATATTTCTGTATTATTTACCCAGGATATAGGAATTTTCCTAGAATATGGAAGAGTTTTCCTATAGATACAGAAATATGACAGAAGTATATTTAGCTATAAAATACGTGCACTTTTTGAAACTTATGGACGTTTTAATTCTAAATGTAATCCCTTCTTCCATAGGAAGGCAAAATCTACTGAAATCGTAGTTGGCATCAAGGGGACACCGAAATTCTTTCAGATACTCGTTCTATTTATTAGAACTCGTTGCTCGTTCTATTTATTCACACTAACAAAGACCACTGTTCTGTAGAAAGGAGAAAGAGCAAAACAGTGTTTGCAGTATTTGATGCAAGTCTGGAGAGACTCCATCCAAGTCAGAAGCACCTGGAATGTATGTACTGAGAAGACGAAGTAACATCCAACATGTCAAGTTTTTGTGGTCCAAAAACCACAAAATGATCTTTTCTACCGACTGAGGCAATTGGCTGGAAAACACTGAAAATTTGATCTTTTCTACACACTGCCTCTGAACTTTGAGGCTTCAAGGTTATCTGTACAGAAATTATAATTTAAGAAGTTAAATAACGCTTTTTGCAATACAATTTCAAAACTTGTTCTTTCATTTTTTAACAGGGAGAGGATATTGCTAACAGAGTAACAGGATGCATAGTAATAAAGTGTTACCCGGAGAACAAAAACAGTCTCCAGAAGCAGCAACGCCTCTGTACCATGGGAAAACTGATCCTATGTAATACTGAACTTGTAATACTGAATACTTGAACACTGCTGTTGCAACTGAGAACCTGTTAATTCACAAATGGTGACCTCCACTCCAAAGACACCTGGGGGAGTCTCCCTGCTAGAGACACAATCCCAGCGCACAATCCAGCGGTGCCTCTCCGCCTGCAGTCAGCAGGACACGGTGAGGCCACGGCAGCCTGCGCGGGTGAGCTCTGCACAGCTCCAGGATGAGATGATGCAGCCTGTCAGGAACATCTGCTCCAGCTGTGGGCTGACCTCATGGTGAAGACTCTTGCACCTCACCACAATATCCACATTGCTGCTTGCGTCCGTTGCCTCAAGAAGAGTTCTGTGTCATCCTCTCTGCGACCACCCAGGAGAGGAAAGCAGCTAAATCCCCTGGTAGCTTTCAAGCTGAGCAAGCCCACCTCTCTCAGCCTCCCTGCTCGTCATGCACACACTGTAACCCCTGGCGATGCTCGTGGCTCTCTGCTCACCTCTCCCCAGCACAGCACTGTCTGTCTGGTACTCCAGTGAGTCACTAACCGGCACCCCAAAGCTGGGCTCACAAATAGCACACACAGAGCAAGAAGCTCTTCCCTGGGCCCTGCTGGACACAGGGACCGCGCGCTTGAGGGAGCGGCGCCTCTCAGCTCTCACAGGTTTGAAAAGGTCACAAAGAAAAGCACCCAAACTTTGTAATGATATGCTGACTTACTTTATCAATCCCAGGCATCAGCCTACAGATGACTTCCACCTTCTCTGGCTGGAGTCCCACTTCTTCTTTTGCTTCTCGGAGAGCAGTATCAATATCATCTTTATCAGTGGCTTCACTCTTCCCTCCTGGAAAACACACTTCCCCTGGTGATCTTCTCAGCTAGAATGTAAAAGAATGCTACTGTTAAATATAACTGGGTTTATGTTTCTTACTGGATCCACACAGACACATGTTGGTATTTCAGCATCACTTTATGTTTCCAGTCAAAGAAGCTGGCAATGGTGCTTAAGGTTTCTGCAGATCAGAAGAAACATGCCTCAGCAACAGCTACACAAGATAAGCCCCAACTAATCCATAAACCCTCGCTATTGGAAATACACTGCACCTGCACAATGTTTTGTAATTCATACTGTAACTTCTGCTTTAGTATGTCAAAGTTTACATTTCGTCATCTTGTTTGCATAAATGACTGACAGATGAATCCAAACGACTTGTATCGCAAAACTAAAATACTCAAAGCGCAAGAAAGATGCAATTCAATAATGCACCTTTAAGTACGTGCCAGTAACAGGCTTGTGCACCAAGACTCAGTACAAAATACATCTACAACCAGTTTATCTGTTGTGTAACTATGATTATTTGGGTCTTCTTAAGCAAGACCCAGCAACAGAAAACCTTACAAGTCAGTAATTTCTGAGTACAGGCAGTTGATGGGCGACAGGGATGGAAAACAAGAGTTGTAAAAGGAAACAAACTGCTGACAGAGGAGTTCTGGGAACCTTAGGTTATTTCCTTTAATGTATTAAAGGGAGAAAAGAGTGACATTAACTGCAGACTGAAAAGCTTCATTAAAAAAAACTGCACTGCATTGTCAATTTCCTTATCTAAGTCACAGTAAACAATCCTAACTTCGCTGCCGGCTCTGGAAATTCTCTTTTCCTGTCACGGGTTTCCGGGGATCCGGCACGTCCCTGGCACGCAAACACCAGAATCACGGGAGTGTAAAAACACCTGGTCGTGCCCTTGGGAACAGAGGTCGGGATGGGGCTGCGCAGGGCCCGGGAGGGCGCACACCGAGCGCTTCCCGGGAAGGATCGCGCCCCTCGGAGCCGCCCCGGTACCTGCATGGAGCGCACGGTGAGCAGCAGGTGCAGCCGCCCCGCCCGCACCATCAGCGGCAGCAGCACGGCGGCTCTGGGCAGCGGCAGGCGGGAGAACTTGTCCCCGACATCGAACTCCCTCAGGCGGCGCCGGGCGTTCTCCTTCAGCCCCTGCCCGGGCGCGAACAGAGCGGAGCGCCGGGATCCCCCGGCCGTGCCCCGCTCACCCCCCGCGGCCTCCGGCCGGGGACGGGGACAGGGACCGGGGCCGAGCGCTCGGAACCGCTGCCGCTCCTCCTCCCGCTCCGCCGCCATCTCCGCCACCGGCAGCGACCGTGCCCGGCCCCCGGCCCGGCCCCGACGCGCGGAGCCGCCAATCAGCGCAGAACTCGTTCCCTTTCCCTTCCCTTTTCCCGCTCCCGGCCGTGTCCCTGTGCCGGGAGCTGTTCCCTCCCTCACCAGCACGGGGCCCCATTGCTGCAGACGTGCGGCGCTAACGCTGCTCGGCTCCATCGATTCAGTCCGGTCCCGGCTGAACTCCGGGATCGGAGCAGCTCCCGGTGGGAGAAGGACCGTGAAAGTGCTGCACTCCTGCCCAAACAGTCACTGAATCAGAGGACGTGAAGGAGGTGGACGGGACCTTAAAGATCACCTTGTTCCACTTCCCTGCCATGGCCAGGGACGCCTTCCACCAGACCAGAGTGCTCATGGCCTTACCCAGGCTGGCCTTGAGCACTGCCAGGCTTGGAGCATCCACAACCTCTTGGGCAACCTGTTCCAGTGTCTCACCACCCGTGCAGGGAAGAATTCCTTCACACAGTCACAGAAGATGCACAAGGCTTGAGTCCATCTCCAGGCCCTGCA
>VZRZ01001149.1:3325-63038 GCA_013398175.1 Climacteris rufus
GGCCCCGCGGTGCCCGGTGCGGAGCGGCGCAGACCGGGCAGGACCCGGAGCGGGGCAGCGCGGCCGGGCGGGGGAGCCCCGGGGATCGGCTTTTGGTTCGGGCGTTTTGCCTTGCGGCGCCGGAGGGGTGGGAGAACAAGTTGCTGGGCGATGTAGCGCCGGGGCCACAGGGTTCAGGCGGAAAATACAGGCAATCTCGCCTCTGGGTATATTCTTGGGGGTTGTTTTGGCGCTTTTGTTGGGTTTGGGCTTGTTTGGTTTTGTTCTGTTGGTTTTTGGGGGGTTTTGTTGTGGTTTTGGTTTTTTTGTTTGTTTTTAATAGGGCACAGAGGAAAACGTTAGTGCACAATGCTGAAATTGGTGATCTGGTCGCTGAGGCAGGTATCCAAAAAGCAGCAGTCGCTGGAGCAGCTACATTACTGTCGTTCTTCGTGCTAGCGTGAGGTTTATGTGCCTTTGCGAGGAAGGTCACTTTTTACCCTCTTCCCCCCCCCCCCAACCCACCCTCCTTTTGCTAAGCCGTGCATCAGCAGCATGAATTCCAAGAAGCAGTAGGTGTTTCTTGGCATTTCAACTGGGATTTTGGAAAGGGAAGCCGGGTATTTAATGGGAAAAAATTGCGATGGAAGGAAAGGATGCGGAGGCTGCACACAGCCCTGGGTTTGCAGGCATGTGGAAGTTGTTGAAATAGGTAAAGGGTTGAAATTGGCATTTGGAAAACGGTGGCTATTTCTTTAGTTACTTGTGCACAGATGAATATAAGGAAAAACTGGGCCACAAAGAATTTTTCCTGTTTTGCAGTTTGCTGTCAGCAGAAGGTAAAACATGTCCTTGAAGATATACAATTTTACATAAACAGCTGATGTTTACATAAGCCTAGATAAGTTTGTGAAAAACGCAGATAGGAGAAGATGCGGTGTTAGCTGAACTCCGCTGTCCTGTTCTTTGTCCAGTGCAATAATTTATCAATTTTTTTGTGTTGTTGCAGTGTAAGAACAAAGTGAACAGCTGCACCTTCACTAAAGCAACCACCTGCGTTTCTCTTCTCCTCTGGAATGGACAATGGGATGGTCTCTGACTTTATCATGATCAAAAACTTCTTGCTCTTCTGCGTTTCCATGAGTTTAGCCAGCCACTTCGGGTGAGTTGCCAATTACATTTGAATTTCTGCTGTGGGTTTTTTAAGGAAATCAGAAACCTTGGCTCCGTGTGGTGAGGAGCAGCTGAACAAAACAAGCAGGCTTTGCATTTCATCTTAACATGCTGGTGTCAGGGGGAAGGGAGTCGTTTGCTCTCCTGTTCACATTTGCTCACTTGTAACAGTTCTTCATGTCTGCAGTGCTGTTGCGGGAAGCCTTGGGGGGCACAAGGAGCTCGGACCAGGCCTGCAGCTGCTGAGTGCTCTGACCTGGGTTTAGCACAGCCAGGAGCTGTGGTGCCCTCTGCCCCTGTGTCTGTAATGTGGGGGTCTTGCACCTCCCTCTCACCTGATGGGTGCAAGTCATAGGCAGTAGTGCAAAAAAACCCCTAAAACTGGGACTTGATGCATTCTGCTAGCTGGTACAAGCTTTCCTCCTGAGTAACCTAAGATACTGACTGCTCAGAAGGATGTCTGAGTCTGAAACTTGTTAGAATAATTAGAAATCATGTTTCCCTGAAGCATAGAGCAAGGAATCCTGTTTCCTTATTTTTGTTTTGGATGCTTTCCTGACGATGATATTCTGCAAACTGTATCAAAGAGATACTCCGACTATAGCTCTTAGAAAATGAAAAATAAAGTCAGAAACGCTCTATTTTTATGTTTTTCCTATACCCAGAACTCTTAAGAACTTTCGGAGTCTGAGCTATACAATGGAATATGGAAAAAGCATTTTGCAAGTGCTTGGGAAACGTAGGTTGATTCTTCTTTGTGGAGGAGAACAATTATTTATGATTTCACCAGAAAAAAAAATGAATCCTCCCAACGTGCTGATTCACAAGCACACCCATCAATTCCTTGCTATAAGAAGATACAAAATGGAGATGCAAATCAGTTTCTGATTTCAAGCGAAGTGATTTGTTCCAGATTGGAACTAGGAGAAAGACCAAACTTTGAGTGATGACTGTCTATGCTGTTACCAAGGCTTAGCCTGATCTCCAGCACGTGTCCTGCGTGGGTAGGCAGAGACCTGTGACCTCAGAGGTTTGTGTGGATGGTTGTAGGACTGCACTCTAACAAAGGATGCGAAGAGGTGCACGCTCCTTTATTCACCTTGTAAAAAACTGGTCCTGCTTTCACTGTGGTCTAAGGTAAAAGTCTTCCAGGACTTTGTGACAGAAATTAAGAGGGCAGAGATAGTGTGGGACTGGCTTTAAACTTGTCTTTAAATTGTTGTAGTTTGGCAAAGTATTTCCACATTGAGAAAATCTTGATGACTATAACCTTAAGTCCTCCTTGACTGTTTGTCATCCCTGCAGAAGGCAGCACATTGCACCCTGCTTGGAGTGTGGGTCTTTTAACTGTGTTTCTCCTCTAACAGAAGAATAGATAGACAAGGAAGCAAAAAAACCCCAAACCAAAACCAAACAAACAAAAAACCAGAGAGTTGAACTCCCTTTCGACTCCAAAGCAAATACTGAATCAAAGTCCCAGGTAGAAATCAGTGTGACCTGTAACCTGGCAGATGACCAGAACAGGACAATTGGAGGAAACTAGGACGCATGTTTTCTGCAAGTTAGTCAAAAGGTTCTGTGCACTAAAATGAGATCATCACAGAAATCCCCCCCACCCCCCTCACCCCCCATTTCTGATCTAGTAATTTTAGTCCAGGCCTGCAGAGATAACCAGCTCCAATTCACTGCACCATTCACACATTGCCTTAGGGCTGAATTTTGACCCTGCTCAAAAGACAGAGGATGCTCCAGCGCTTCTGTTTCAGAGGCAGAAGCAGTTTCAGAGTGTAATTTGCTAAGTGCTTTGGGACTGACTCTGCAGGACAGAGCGGTACAATTAACATGTAGGCTGCTGTATTAACTGCAGGAATCTAATACTGATAACGCTGTTGCTACCAGGTTCTTCTTTATTAGTTTCATCCATGTTTGGACTGTGCTGTTATATTGCACTGCGTTTTGCAGTGTGCTAGATAAAAATGATTGGTCAAAGGAACACAAAAACCAAAATACTGTAGGACATTACAGATGAAGGCAGATATTTTTCTACTGTTCTCCATAGTCATTCCATATTTATATTAAGTCATAAATACAGTTTTTGCTGACATAGCCAGAGCCACCGTGGGGGATTTTGATGCACAATGCCTGGTAAAATAAACAGAAATTAGTTATCTCAATCTACTAGGCTACTTGAGAAATATCAGCAAAAGACTGTGATTAATGTTTAACATAAATGTGTAATGACTGTGGAGAATTACCCACAGTAGTAGGCAGTAGAGGAGGACTGTAGACATAATTGGTAGCAGCTATCTAAAGAAAAATCACTGAATTACAATTCAAAGATATAGATGAAATGAGAAGAGATTGTGAAGTCTTCTCTCCCCCATTGCTGGTTTAGCAGTTTTATGAATCTACTTCTGCAGAAATGGTCTAGCACGAGTCAAAGCTTTATCAAGCTTGCTTGAATTCAGCCTTGAGTTGTATAATGCTCTAACAAGTTAAGGTATTTTACTTAAGCATTTCAAGGTATTTCACAGTTGTCTCAAAAGTAAACAATAATAAAGCTAGAGAATGATTAAAAGTCAAATACAGCCATGAAGAGTATTTTCAGGTGAGATAAAGCACTGATTGCTCGTGGGCCCTGGGTGAGCCGGGGCAGTGGCAGCCCCGTGAGGGTCAGTGCCGTGCGTGGCTGCTGGCACACAGATCTCCCCGAGATGAGGTAGCCCACGGTAGCTACGTGCTGGCCAACCTTGCTGTGTCCTGGCTCTTGTTTTGCGAGTCCCAGACCATCCATGGAGCCACGATGGGGATGCACAGCCCTGGTGTGTTTGCATTTCGGACGTGCAATTTCAAAAACCCATCCAAGAGCCAAAACCAACAGGGATGAACATTGTTATGTACCCACAGTATAGTTGCCATCTGCTAATAATATTTATAATAGTAGAAACACGGAGAACAGAAGATCCCAATTATGTGTAGCCAACGCAGTATTTCTCTGTACACTCTGGAGCATTCAGTCCATGGTTTGTCTGTAGTTTCACATACTTGTTCTCTAGCTCACAGCTCTTATCACTAAGACCATAATCCTGATATTTAGGCAAAACATACCTCTCCTTCAGGCTGTTATTTCAAGTTAGTCCCTGCAGCGCAAAGCAGTTACTTCTCCTGGGATATGTCTTTCCAAGTATTTGTGATGCTAGGCAGTTCTTCCTTACATTTTTAAACACTAATTTTGTAAGAATTACCATATCCTTATGTCTGTTTATTTTTTTTATTCTGTTTTCCTTTCATTCTCCATATCTCCAGGTAGCTTTTTGAACCCATTAGACAATTTTAATAACTAGAAAACTAAGCTGATATCTAGAACTGCTTGGAGGAGGCAGACAGTCATCAGTCCACCCCACTGCTGAACAGGAGACTACAGCTTCAGAACCTGTGGCCTGCCAGCTGGCCAAAGTGCAGGCGTGTCCCTCAGGCCATCCAGCTTGTACTTGGTGCAGGAGCAACCCTGGCACGCAGTGTCTCCCAGTGAAGCTGCAGCTCAGTGACCTAGGGAGCTGAGAGTCCTGGAAGGTGTTTAGTGACCCTGGAAGCAGTTCAGGACATTGAAAGGGGCATTAAGCTGCCAGGGTGTGAGGCCTGTAAGATGTCACCCTATTAAAAACAGGCTTTCGTTGCACTGCTCACAAATTGCTCCTTCCCAGAAGGCAGCAAAATTCTGCTCTTGCTAAATAAAAGAATTATTCTTTAAGAATCTGAAAGTAGTGTTAAAGTTTCATAATTTTAGTCAGTCCTCTCCTCTGTTCTAATCCAACTTGAAAGAATTGAATCGTCAGTGCACAAATTCACAAAATATCAACATTTTTAGGTCTCAAGAACCAGTGTGGAAGGGGTGTCAAGAAGCTGACTTAGAAAAGTAAATCTATTTCCTTTGGTGCCTGGCCAGCTGGCTGTCACCAAAAGTTTGCAAATGTATTCTCCACTGTCTTATCCCCAGACTGTTAATTTGTCTGAAGTTCAGTTATAATTGCAATCCTATTAAAGCAAGTTATTGGAAACACTACTCTTAGAGAGGAAAAAAATTATCTTTTAATAGCAAAATTATCTTCAGTTATTTTTTTCAGAAGTTCTTATCTTTTTAAAGAAGTTTTTGGAAAATCATTAGATATCTACCATACATTTTTCTCTTATTACAACTAAGCTATAAATAATATCTGCCGTGATTTTGACTAGATGGCAAAAAAGATAATGATGTTTAAAGTGTTAAATGATGGACTCATTGGAAGAGGTAGCTGAGCATCTTTGGAGAGCTACTGCATTTTACACTGATGGGCCCCTTCTGTGGCTTCTGATTTTTTCAGTTAACCTGAAATTGCAATATTAAATAAATCTAATGAGAAGTATTCCTGGTTGATTTGGTTTATGTTCAATAATGAGCTTTAAATGCAATTATCTCTGAATTTTCTTAGCATTTCCCTAAGATTCTTTCCTAGGTTTATTTTTATCCATAACTGGAAATTTTTGCTATAAAAACATTTTTCACTGCAGAGAGGCAATAATGTGCTTACCTACTAATATGTTGATAAAGCCTAATCTGTAGCTGTGTGGAAATAATT
Source organism: Climacteris rufus (assembly GCA_013398175.1). NCBI lineage: Eukaryota > Metazoa > Chordata > Aves > Passeriformes > Climacteridae > Climacteris > Climacteris rufus. Next base: position 9,094 of record VZRZ01001149.1, read on the forward strand.
AGTTTAGGGTAGGTTGCACTTGTATTCGCTCTGTTCATTGAGCTATATAGTATCTAACATATGCACGTAACTTTGCAAGTACAGTTCTCATGTCTTGTGTCATGACAACCTCAGCCCTCACTCCAAAACCTGCATTTCACCAGCAATCTCAATAACAGAAATTAAACAGTAGCTTTCTGCAAAAGAAAGACATTTACATACGAGCAAACAGCAATCCGTCTACAAATGCAGCTTCGCAAAATACTGACATTTCACTGAAATTCAGAATCAGATGCCTTCTTTCTCTGCTGAAGCATTCTGCCGAATCTAAATTGGATTGCAGTTTTACAGAAGTGTAGACTTTCTATTAGTCTTCACCATAGTTGTTTCTCCATCTTTTTCCTCTATTAATTAGCTTTTATTGTGGAGAAATAAAAGTATTTCAGTATATGGGCTGTGTGTACTATTCCTGTGAAAGATGTGTATAGCTGAGATAGAAGGAAGCAGCATCAATCACTCTTGTTAGATTCAGAGGAGCAGTGATGAGACCGAAGTATATTTTGTCCCATCCCCACAAAAATAGTTCAATGGAAATCCTCCCTTAGAGTTCAAATGGCTTTGAATTCAGCCATAAGCACTAAAAATAACAAGCTTTTTCAAGAGCAGAGAAACTAGTGAAGCTTTGTGTCCTGTGCCCCCAGCACTGTATCTGCAATAATCCCAGCTCCACATTTGATATCCCTTGTTCCCATCTCCCATTGCAACTGCTACGTTTTACCTCTGCTGTCCTTTTCTCCCAAGATCTTTCCTAATGACCCTGCAAGTTTCCTCCAGATCTCTTAATTATCAGAGGTGGGGGGGAGGCTGGTCTTGCTGAGGCTGTTTCTGAGCTACATGCATGCTGAGTGGCCCAGTCAGCGAGCCAGAGGGAATAGATGACTGCTAACCTCACATTTTTACTTAATGAGGCACTAATTTAGATTGCTCTTCCCTTGTCTAGTCACAGCTTCTCATGAAACTTGTAGGAATGAAATGAAGTTTGATCTCTCTGCTTCTTTGTCAGATGCAATGGAAAATGAAAATGGGTTCCTACATTGATATGGTGTAGCAGGCAGACAGCATGATGCCTATCTCTTTCTTATGAAAAGAAAAGTAGATAAAATAGATGAGAAAAGTTGAAAATAGTATTCTGGGTGTATTGGATTTTCATGCTTTACATTAGAATTTTAGCAAAGTGTTAGATGTGGTCACTGCATGTAGAAAATGTCTGTAACTTCTGTCTTCTGTTTGCATTTCTTAGGCTGCTACTTGTAAATACTCACTTTTACATGGCGAATACTTTCGTACAGTCTTTTTTTCTGGAATGGTGCAGCCTGCAAAGATGTCTAATGTTTCTGTAATCAGTTTGCACCTTCTGGGTTAACTGTCTTTCATTACAGTCAAACGTGTCTGTGATGTTGTCTACCTCAGTTGCTCACTAGAGGTAGTGGTCTCAGCATAGAAAACAGAATTAATTTAGTGTTTTGACTGTGGAGAAATGAAAAATAGGCATAATTTGTGGCTATACCTTCACCTGCAGTGAAGGAGAGATCCTTGGTGGCCTTGGGCTCTGCAGTGTGGAGCTTGCTGAGAAGTCACAGCAGTGCAAACTGCACTGTAAGAAATCTCCTCAACCAGGCATTTTCATGGGCTTTGGTGTTTCAGGGAATCAGACCTGTTCTCCCACTGCCCAGCCTTACTCCCCTGTCCTGAGAGGCTTTACAATCCATTCCTGTTTCAGCAGAAGCACACAGGCTGTCAAGGGAACAGGAGCATGACTGGGGATCCCTATGTCCATGAGGGGATACATGGCCAAGAGCAGCTTGTTCAGAGCTGGGTTTGGTGTCACTAAGCCTTCCAGATGCATCACAGGGGTGTCAGTGAGGTCTCGTTAGTGGAAACCTTGTGCAGGTAAAACCAGGTTGAGGTGCCTTTGTCTTTCTTTGTATCAATCCTGTTCTGTTAGGTAAGGCGAACACATATGTTACAAGCATTCTGCAAGGCAAGCTGTTCAGAGGGATGCTCTGAGCTTCTCTATTTATTTAGTGATTTATTTCCCCGGGGACTGCTAGCAAATAAACATGGATTGTTATTTATTTATTTATTTATCTCTGTGTGACTGTCTTCCACCGAGGTCTCAGTGGAAGCTCTGCTGGTAGGATGCACAAGGCAGGGTATGGTTCCTGGTGGGGTGATGTGTCGCAGCTGGAGCATTTGTTGGCAATTTCAGCAGAGGCTGAATCTTGAATAAGTGCCAAGTGTGAGCAAACTTGCTGTCTTAACTCGTTGCTTGCTGCAGGTGAAGCATGCTTATGGATAATCTCCCATGTCTATTCTTTAGGTAAGCAAAGGCATTAATAAGCAGGGGATTCTCCTAAGCATCTTTAAATGAAAATCAAACAGATTTAAAAATGCAAGTTGCAGCTGTGCTGGGAGCTGCGAGCAGCTTCCTAGGTCTGTGGCATGGATAAAATGATGAAATAAAAAAGAGTTCAGAATAAAAACAAATCTGGTCCAAAAGATATGGAATAAGGCCCACTACACATTGCTGTTATTTGCATACTACAAGGGAGAACTAATTTATGCAAAAGAGAGAGGAGGAGTGAAGAACTGTGTTTTCTGTACAGCAGTATGTTTTTCAGATACCCCAGTGATACCCCAGTGGGATTTTTGAATGTGGTGGGACTTTGTTATGCTCAAATAAGGTTAGAGTTCATCCTTTGTTCTGGCAATAAATTACATAAACTTTGAAAATTAGAAGCTGTTTGGTATTTAAGGATTGAAAAGCACCTTCAGCAAGACTTGAAAGTGCATCCCCAGGCAAACCTGTGCTGCTCATGCAGCTCCCCTGCCAGCTGATTTAGTTCCCAAAGAATGGAGAGTTAACCTGGGGAAAACCAGTAACATCTTTTGCTGGCACTGTGAGCTGACCTTGCTCCTGCAGCTGATGGACCTGTGCCAGCGCTGGGGGAGTGGTGGGGCTGATGTGGGACAGGGTAGTGCAGGAGACAGGGATCTACCCCTGCGCTACGGACAGAGGGTTAAAGGGCTTGGGCGTCCCCCGATCCAGCACCCCAGGGTTGTACCTCTGTGGCATGGGCGCTTCTTTGAGTCCTCCTGCAGGGAAAGCTGTTCACAATTGTTTATAGTGATGATGAAATAAATGGCTGCAGCTCCCTGTGCTGTTCAGGAGCAGCAGGAGAAGGCAGAAGCTTGGATGCTCCTTCTCAAAGTTCCCTTGAGACTGAAGCCCTGTGAAACCAGCACGACTTTTGACATGTTTCCTTTTGTTTGCGTGAAATAGCCTCTCACAAACGCCAACAGCATCAGTAAAAGAGGACGCCAATGATAACATCACTATATTCACCAGGATCTTGGACGGTCTCCTGGACGGCTACGACAACAGACTGCGCCCAGGACTGGGAGGTAGGATAGCGCCTTGGCTTGGCCCGGCCCCGCCAGACGGGACCGTCATCCACAGGATGCCCTCTCAAGTGGGTACCTGCTCCTGGCCTTGACAAGGCACTTGTGTTTGATTGACTAAACTAAATCCAGAAAGTAGATTTGTCTCCTAGCAAATGGGGCACCAGAAAAAGATGACGGAAAGTCGTGGTCTTTCAGTCACTCAGGTCATCTGAGGTTGGGTTAGGAGAACATCTGTGATACAGTTTTTCCTGTGATTGGATACAGTTTGGGGTTTTCTTTCTGGTACATCCTCAGGTGAGCAAGACATTAAGCTAGCAGGTTGCTGTAGGGTTGCCTTACTGGTCAGCCTGTATAAAATTATTCTGGTGACACATATGTCTTTTAGAAACAGATCCCCAAACTATCTATATTTAGACAAGTACAGCAAATCTGTATTGGTATGTCATTTTGATAACCTCTACAGCAGCTATTTTAAAACCATAGCATGTGAATAGTGGTTGCCATCCTAACCTTGGTGAGCCCTCCTTCAGCTCTCTTTCCCCCAGATTTCTCTCATCTTCTACCCATGTGTAAACCATCTGTTATGTTTCTTCCTGGCCCTTTTTTAATCTGGCTACCCCCACCCCTTCCTCTTGTGAGACCAACACATTGCTTTCATCCCTTTCTCTCCTTCTCCTCTCACTTTACACAGAGATGCTTGAAAATAGGGCTTGATGCTCTTATCTTATATAACGAACTTCTGAAATTTCTGCCCTTAAATTAAATTAGACCTGGATTTGAAAAGATGCCAGAAGGACTTAGAGACTTGAGGGTAGAAATAATTTCACCTAACTTCGGACTTCTCTGATAAATGTCTGAAATCAGGCAGATCTCCCAAGTCAGCAGAGGGGAATAGGTCCTTCCAAGATGCCTTCATCTCATCCTGTGGTTGATATTGAGTGGCAATATATGAGTGGTATATATGCCTGGCAATGTGCCCTCACAGCCCAGAAAGCCAGTAACAGCATCCTGGGATGCATCAAAAGAAGGGGAGCCAGCAGGCTGAGGGAGGAGATCCTTCCCCTCTGCTTTTGTGGGTACTGTGTCCAGCTCTGGAACCCCAGCATAAGAAAGACATGGACTTGTTGGAGAGAGGTGATGAAAGGGCTGGAGCACCTCTCCTGTGAAGACATGCTGAGAGAGTTGGGATTCTACAGCCTGGAGAAGAGAAATCTCTGGGGAGACCGTATAGAAGCTTTCCATTGCCTAAAGGTGTTTAGAGGAAAGATGGGGAGGGACCCTTTATCAGGGAATGCAGTGATAGGACGAGGGGTAATAGTTTTAAAGTGGAAGAGGGTAGATTTAGATTAGGCATTAGGAAGAAGTTCTTTACCATGAGGGTGGTGAGGCACTAGAACAGGTTTCCCAGAGAAGCTGTAGATGCCCCATCGCTGGAAATGTTCGAGGCCAGGCTGGATGGATCTTTGAGCAACATGGTCTAGTCGAAGATGGCCCTGCCCATGGCAGGGGGTTTGGAACTAGTGATCTTTAAGGTCCCTCCTACCCAAACCATTCTGTGTTTCTATGATCAAAACTTATCAGTTAGAAGAATTGCACCCTTGAAGGGCCGGTTTCTTTCCGATTGTAAGAACAGAGCCTGGACCCCCAAAGGCCAACAACTGCATTTGATCTGGCATGAAATGCCTCCTCAAACATGCTCTTAATTTCAAGCTTTCAGGGATTTTTGAGTGATTCAGAAATTGCTAATAGAGAAATGCATCACTAGTATGTATTTGCATCTTAAAGCAATTACTAATGCATAGCCTATATTTATTACAGAGAGAATAACTCAGGTGAAAACAGACATCTATGTTACCAGTTTTGGTCCTGTGTCAGACACAGAAATGGTAAGTTAGCATGTGGCTGCCAGCTTGGTTGTATTTACTTTGCTAAAGTCATTTTTGGAACCATTGTTTCTGTTCAGATCCTGCAATACCTTGAGTGTTTCTTTGTGCCAGGAATACACCATTGACGTTTTTTTCCGACAAAGCTGGAAAGATGAAAGGCTGCGGTTCAAAGGCCCTATGCAACGCCTCCCTCTCAACAACCTGCTCGCCAGCAAGATTTGGACCCCAGACACTTTTTTCCACAATGGCAAGAAGTCTATTGCTCACAACATGACAACCCCTAACAAACTTCTGCGCCTGGAGGATGATGGCACTCTGCTGTACACCATGAGGTAATAGCCAGGATTGATTTATTCTGATGCTGATTCCCAGCTAACTCTACAATTACTTGTGGGGAGCATCACTTTCACCACTCCTAGTAGAGCCAGGCACCCAATCTTTCACACCTATTTGTGTGAATATCAAGAAAAATGGAAAACATAATTGCTGCCTACAAGTACCAATTAATTTGTAGCTTCTGAATACTGCTAGTGCTTAAATATTTCTTTTGATTTAATGGGAAGCATATTCTCAACAGATTTGATGATTCAGTTCAGCTTTTTTATGACGATCTGTTCTCTCTTACTGTTTGTATTTGCAGCTGTAGTGCAGACTGCAGGAGAACAGTCTCCAAGATCAGAAACTGAGACTTTGTTCTGGGGCAGTACATCTTGAACCCTTGGAGCTTTTGTTATGTTATTTTATTGATTTCACTAATAGTGATAAAAGGCAAATGATCATAGGGATAAATGAGATCAGGTAGCAGCACTGTGAAGCTGTTTTAGCAGGTACTATCCTGAAAACAAAGTTGGGACATAATACTGCAGACAAACAAATTAGTGTCTCAGATCTTCAGAATTGTACTTCTCATCTGATTAGAGTATACTGTCTAGCATCACCATTGCATAACATACACAGAAGATGTAATATCAATGATTTTAGAGGATTGTCTGAAATTCTTTTCAGGACAAATCCCATATCGGTGTATGGCAATTTGCTCATTAAAGGTAATTAGCCTGTAGTAATTAAGACTACTGTCTATCTTCTCCAAGAGCATACTCATATGGACAACACTTGAAAAACAAACAAACAAACAAAGTGGAGCTTGAAAAAGAGGTGAAAGGAAAAACCTACTGAGCGGCAAAGTGTTTTTCTGAGCTTTTCATATACGAGCCCAGAGTGGTGCCTGAGATGCAGCAGATGCTCAGGAGCCTGAAGTTGGGTGCTGAGATGCTTGGGTCATCAGCAGGCAATCCCCAGCCACGCGTGGGAAGCTGATTTCTGGCCGGTGCTGTGTCCTGCTGTGGGGCCACATGGTCCTGCACGGCGGGAGGGCAAGTCCCAAGCTTGCTCTTGGGCCCAGTGGTTTAGACTTTTTGAGGCTCAAGAGGGTAATGCTTTTGTACACAGGCACCTGGAGCTTCCCAGGTTTTTTTTCAGGTGTTTTAGACCAGTTTTATTTTTTTGGCCCCAGTCTTATATCCCTTCTTCTGGAAGGAAAAGGAGATACAATATCCTTACCTATGTCGTTACAGCTTTAGACCATCCCAAAGGTAACTGTACTAGCACTAAAAAGACTTAGACAGGATAGAAGTCGTGTTCCAAAGAAGAAAATAACACTCTAATTTTCTCTTCTGCTATGTGTATCGCTGTTCTTACTAGCCCCAAATTAGTGATCACTGCAATAATAAACTGAAAAAATGTTAGGGTACACAGACACACTTTAAAAAGTCTGAATAGCTATCAGAGAAACTTCTTTTCACAAACACATTAGTAACGCCAGCCTTAAAACCAGTTTCACTGCTGCCTGGACTACATAAGTACCACTCCAGAGACCACTGCAGTGGCAATTCCCAAATGTCTGTAATTTATACAGTGTATAATTGTGTAAGTGAAGTCCAGATCAGACTCGCATTCATCCTGGAGCAAAATATTACATTGTGTGGCAGATTCATAGCTGAGATGCCACTTCTTTGCAAGCCCTGGTTTTTGCAGTGTTAAAGAAATGCAGGGAAGCACTGATTCATGAGGTGAGGAGCTAAGCCAGCACAGCTGGGAGAGTGAGACCTGGGTGAGCGAGACCTAGGCGAGCTCATCACTGAATCTCAGTTACTCTGTTGAGGTGCCTCTCTGGTGAAAATGGCACAGTGTTGTCAGGTGCCACAGGTACCCTCTTGAGGAAAAGCTCAGCATATGCAGCTGGAAGAAAATATGAATTTGACACAGACTTTCTCATCGTCCCGCTCAGTCCCTTTTCCCCTGATTTTTTGGGACTGATGATTTTGTAGGTTGCAGAAACAGAATGCTTTGGAACCTGAAAAACCATGCACCATAACTTTTTTTTTGTTAGAGGATTGTATGTGGAAATAAAATTTCCACTAACCGCTGCATATGTGATCAGAAATAGAGTGCAAAATTTTAAAATAGCTTGCCTTCCACCATAGCAAGTAATAACTTCAAAGTGTCTATGCTGTTCTGTTGAAACGTGAGTCAGGAGCCTGTTTTTGTAACATGCATGGAGCTGTGCTCCTTTAGAAGCAGCAGCTTTTCGTGCAGGGTATTTCAGCAGAGTGCGCGATGCTGTGCCACAAGGTGGCTTGAGGATCCCATCCCAACCTGTTCAGAGGTGACTGTGACAAGCAGCCAGCCCCTTCAGCTGCCTTCAAATGTCCTGACAAAAGTAACAGCTGGCAGATTTACCTAGGATGGCTTTACTTGAGAGGATGGGCAGCATTGGCCTTTCTCTGGGGAGAGCTGCTTGTCTCAGTGGTAGATTGTTGTGAAGGTCCTGGGTCTCAACTGGGGCTTCAGCCCCATTTCCTGCAGCTCCCATCAGGCTTACTCAGTTCTCAGGATCTGGGCATGTGTAGACAGCCCTCTGTTAGCTCTGCATTCTCCTCGTTTCCAAGGAGGAATTGCGAGCTTCCCAGACTGTACGTAGGAGTATTCTGTGCGGGGAGGATTGGACACTCTGTCATTGACAGAGATGCCTGAATTGCTTTTGCAACCTTGCATCTGGCTGCCTGAATGAAGAGGAGGGAAGCAGCCGAGCCGATGCTGACCTTCCATCCTGTTTCACTTCCAAATATACCAACTATGATCAGCTGAGCAAACTTCCAGCTTTAGCACTTGTCAGGACATACGTTTTCATGACACACGTGTTTGCTTACAAAGACAAATGCACTCTTCGCATATTGCGTTTGATAATTTGTTGTCTAGGTCAAAAGTTGATGGGATGTGTGTTGCTATGGAAATCTGATAAATGGGCTTCTGTATGTGTGGCATTAAAACCCTTCTGTGTGAACACGGGAACACAACACGTCCTCTAGACCGATCTCATAGACAGCAGAGTTCTCTGTGGGGAAAGACTTAGTGCTTCGGGAGGAATTGGGAGGAGCCATTAGTTTTATTTCGCTAATGTGTTTTACAGATGATGCGCTGCTGAATGGAATCTTGCAAATTCTGTTTCTGCCCCTAGAGGGGAGTATTGTCCGTAGCTCCACTTCGTTCGTTCGTTTTTAAGAGCACTAATATAAAAAGCGCTAGAAAAGATACTTCATATTTCATTAACATATATAGGAAATAACTTTATGAATGGAGGCAAAAATTATATTCTTTCCCTTTAAAAACTTAAAATATATTTAGTTTATCTTATCTGAAAAATAAATGTTATAAAAAGTATAAAATTCGTTTATTCCATGAAGCTGCTCTGAAAAATTGGAACAGTGACTTAGGCAACATTTTCAGGCTGAGAACAGAACCATCATGTTTCAGTGAGCTGCATCTTTTCTTTTTTGCTCAGTGGGAATTGGCTGTAAAGACAGAAGCTTTGATAAACTTTGCTGTAGAATGCCAGGAAAAAATGCTGTGAAGAAGCCAAAAATTATATGAAGTACAGCATGCTCACTAGAGCTAAACTTTTGGACCATGAATTAACTTTTCACCAGCCGCTCATAGGTACTTTTTAATGATTTCCTATCAGCTTGAAGATAGTAAAAAACCTTTCTTGTGCCATCACAGGGGCTAGGCTTCTAAGAACCCCATTCTCACTGTCAGTTTGTAAAGACCCCAATCCCCTTTTGTTACCACTGGGACTTCCATGCATCTGATACATTCTGAAATTTTAAATAGGACACAGTCATATATCTGAGGAGTGTACAAACAGACTTTTTTGCATGTTATTATGGCAACTGAAGGTTGCCAGAGAACCTAGGAGGCCTTACATTAAAATCTCTCCCAGTAATTTGCATATGAATAATTTACCAGCTGGAGAATGCAAACATTTTTCAGGATGGTTTTTAAAAACTCCAAAATTTTAGTACAGCCCTGAAATACTATTATCGTTATTGCTCCTGAAAGATATCTACCAGTCAGCAATGTGTAGGGTAGATATCCACTTGATGGCAGCATAACCACGCTGCTTGTTCTGCTGTAGTGGACACAGGCTTACCTAGGCTGAAAATATTGATTCTTACATTAGCACTCAGCATTAAAATTGTATGTGCAAGTGTGCAAATGTCCTGAATGCACGTTAGCACAAAGTCTGCGCTTCCATGAAGGACTTGGATTAGCAAGCTAACTGTTTTATGCTGTAGAGCTATTGATCATACAACCTGTTGAGCAGAAGATACAGTGCTGCTTTCAAGACTTCCAGTGGGAAAGCCAGGTTTTGTTTGTTTGTTTGTTTTGTAAGAAAAAATTATTCTGTGAAAAATATGTAGGTTCTCAAACTCTGACTTTGCCAGAAGGCAGCCTTTCCCAGATGTAGGTTTGCTAGTGTACTCTTGAGCGACAAGTGATCAGCAAATCTATGATTTAAAATGAATCCTTAGTTTTCCATCAGCCAGCTGTCTAGATGGGAACATTTCTATTCAATTTGAATGTGTTTTTTTCTTATTTCACAGGGAAGATTTCATTTATACATCCATTTATATTTACAGAAATGATCTGTCAATGCCTTTTAGGTACTATATAAATATTACAAAACTAATTAGAAGCTATGAAGCCGTAAAAATATGCATTTCCTTTCCCTGTGGTAGACTTGCTGCATTTTCTTTCATATTCAAGCTTTAAACTGCCTCAAGCTGGAAGAAAAAAAAAAGTAATTTCTTTGCACTGGGCTGAATCTTGCAGAGTGATGAAAACACTGCCATGGTGGCAAGGAGACTCTCAGCTGCTTTTCATCAATTCACATTTTGACAGAGCAAGAGAAAATAGGGATATATGAAGTGAAGGGCCCATCCCTGAGGATAGCAGCAGGAGTCTTGTTTAAACACCAAGTCTGTTGGTTCCCATCTTTCTGTTTTGGTTGCACATGGCCCCATTTCTCAAAAGTTGTTCTTCAAGGAACCAAGATTTGTTGTTTTGAAAAATCCAGGGCTGGAGTTATCCACAGGGAGAGAAAGGCATCAGAGGAGACTGTGGTGTAATACATTCAAAACGGGCAATTATGACCTGTCCAAATATAGTCCCTATGTACAGTGTGTGACAATGGCCTATTCTGCTGGTAATAAAAGTGGCAGAGCCCCGCAGAGATCTCCATCACAAAGATGGGAACTCACACAGCAAGGGCAGAATTGATTAAAAGACAAAACCCAAACGAGAACCAGCCTGTCCTTGGATGAGGGGGATGCTTGCTCGGACTTTGAGTTGTTACAAAAGGTACAACTGCAGCTGCAGGTCTGTTCTGAGCTCAGAGGCAGACCCAGCTTTCCTTTTGGGTTAGCTGGTACAATTGCTGCAGATTCCTTTGTGTTCCCCGGGCTTCATAGGGATGAACCAGCAGGGCTGACCTGATGTGCTGGGTGTGCATGGATGGGGTGGCTGAACAGAAACTGGAGGGATGCAGTGCCTTGACAGGTGCCCCCCAAGCAACCCCAAGGAAAGCACAGCTGCCTTGGTGACTCTGCCTAATAAGCAGATGGCTCCCAGTTTCTGAAGCTGGGGGCTTTGAAAGTACCTGGTAGTTGCTGAAGAATTGTTATGGCTCTGCTGTCTTTTTTATCATCAGGGGAGGATAACATTACAGTGGACTCCCTAGTCATTGCACTTAGACTGAAATTAAAATCTTCATCTTTCTAATCAGAAGTACCATCCCCTGAAGTACATTTATATTTGTACTAAAATATCCGTCTGCCAATGAGTAATCTAAATACACTGTGGTGGAATGCACCAGGCAGGATGGGTGGGATTCACCTAATTCCATTCATCTGTAATGCTGGTGACTGCAGCTGAGTCTCTTGGCTCAGAATTGCTCCCAGTGCAGGAGAGGGACTTTCTTAAGGAGTTAGGAGTCTACATTATTTCAAATGTCTGCTTTAGTATGAAAGATGCTTATTTCTCTCCATTCACCCTTTAGGGGGGGTTCCTGTTTTTTTCACAGTGGCAGAAAAGGGAGTATAGCATAACCAATGTCTTTGTTTAGTCCCATGAGTCCCATCTTAGTTGTTTCCTTTGGTGTTTCCCACCCCAATACTCATGTACTCTGGAAATGGGCAGTGTACCAGTGGCCTAAAGCTGTGGGATGTGCTGGCCAACAGTTTGTCCTGCAGCTGTTTTGTGGGGGACTTGCACAAAAGTCTCCATGCAATATATAGCCCAAGTTTGTGCAAGTGTAGCACATCTGAACACACAGAAATTGGGTTTAGTCCTTCGCTTTTGTCTAGGTAGGTGTAGGAGGGAATACAGTGCACCTTAGGAGGAGCTCAAGAAACAAATGTCACCAGGACATTCGGCCCTTCCTTCTCTGAGGTTGCACTGTAACAAACAGGTGCTTATGCTGTAGCAGATGCTAGCATTGGTGGTGGTATAAATAGCAAACAGATGGTAAATTGGGGCCTGTTAAATGACTATTTATGGTGTTAAACAGCTGAGGGATCATAGGTTTCTTTCCCTGGAGCAGTGAACACGCACAGTCTGACCCTTTACCTGGCCCTTCATGGCTGTATTGATCAGAAAAATGTGGCATTTCAGAACCAAGGCAAAAACCCCCAGATAATAATGTCCTGCTTGGATAGCTAAACAGCCTTTCCCATGTACTGATAAGGTACATACACACAGGCATGTGCACTCATTTCCCCGTGAAAGACCCTCTCATCAAATCTCTTGCTGCTTCCCTCTTCCACAGAGGTGTGGGGAACATAAAAGTTACACAAAAGGCAGGAGATCCTGGTGAGGAGTGACCTTGGAGGTGGACGTGAGGTGGATAAGAGGAGGCTGGGGTTGAATCAAGCGGTTGAAAGGAAACTGTGGTGAGATGTTTTTGAGCTCTAGATCATTCATCTGAATTATGGAAAATAAGCAAGAATTTCAGCTCTGTATTTTGTATTGCCAGGTCCTGATCCTTCCTACCTAGCCTGCCATGTCTGAGCATCCCAGTCCAGATGTGAGAGACCCCAAATGGGCTGGTACTGTCCATGTGTTGTCTGCCCCTTTCCCCCTTCCCCTTCACACACCCCCTCATTACTTTCTGAATCCAGCTAATTTTTCTCAGTAGAAAATACTTTGTGTAGTTTGTGCCTGTCCATAGAAATATAAAGGGTGTGTGAACAGGAAGGAAGCAATAGGATGTCTGTGCAGCAATGTAGCCCTCATCCACAGGGAAACACGTGCCATACTGACAGGCACAAATGGAAAAACAAAAGCCCTTTTGGCCAGTCAGAAAATTTGTGCTGATCAAATGACCTAGCAGGTGATACCAAAATTGGAGGATGACTGAACTGTGTCCATCACAGCATCACTTAGGGTGCTTTCTGTGCTCTCTTCTTTCTCCTGTACTTGGGTTTTCTTCCACTGAAAGCCAAAATCAGATGTACAGTTGACTGGCACCGGGTATTGCTATCGCTGGCTGGTTCTGCCAGTAACTGGGACTGGCCTCTCTTGAGAGCCAAACAGGAGCTCATAGTTCAGTCTTACACAGCACTTCAAGAACAATTGTACTTACTGTAGTTAGCACCTCGTTGAGTATGCTATCAAAAAGCCACACAGATAGAGAGATCATGGTCAAAACGTAGAATGTGCAGGCTCGGGGAATATGTGACATGGCACAATAAAGTGTGGGCTGGTTGAGATGTTGTTTCCCATTTCACTGGTTATCAACAACTGCTTCACCTTCTCAGCGTTGCCAGTGCTAGTTAGATTTTCGGGTTTTAATTCAAGAATTCACTAAAAAAGGAAGTTACTGCAGAGGAACAGTTTGGAAGCCTTCCTCAAGGGATGCCAAAAGAGAATTCATCATGGATAAGGGATTGTCAAGTAGAGAAAGCTGGGAGAGGTTTTTAAGTGAAACTATCAAGGAGATGGGTGTGATACTGTGCCAGAGCATTCAGAGCCGCACAGCCATATTGATCTAAAGTTTCTATAAGAAAGTAAAGTTTGTAGGAAGAGAACCTAGAGAAGGAATTGTCTACCAAAAAGGTTGGGTTTTTTACTGCACCAGTTAGTCTGATAAAAAACAGAGCTTCTTCCAGCAAGTTGTGCCTTGCTTATGGACTTCATTAGATAGTTTGCATGGCAAGGTTGGATAAACATAAACTCACTGCTTCATCCATTGGTTTTGTACGCATAACAGAAGTACTATAGTACTGTAGGATGTACTATAAACGTCTGTTTTGCAATTCTTTCTGTAACTTCCCAAATCTGTATCATATAATTTGTGTGTCCTATTAGTTATTTCATTGCCTTTTTCTGTTTTTCCTGTGTCTAGAGGCTGAACATCTCCCCTGCCCCTGTCTAAGAGTGTGCTCTGGGTATGTCAAGGTATTCCACATGCAGGGAGGTCATTCCTATAGTGGCACAGCTTTTGAGATCAATTCTGTCCACCTCAGATCATCTCAGGATAACTTAGTCTTCAGCACAGTTAATCTAGGCAATTTAAGTCTTGTTTTCCTGCTTCAGCATAAGCTATGCTAAGGACTTTGCTTGAAATTAAGAGTTTTGCTGTCAAGTACACCATGCATCTGAATTATGTATTCACAGTTCCCAAAAGCATCAGTAACTGGAGCTCTTAGTCTTCCACAGTCCCTTCCCTGTAGCATTTTAAAGGGCATTCTGGTGTCACATAAACACAGCACATCTCAACATCACAGGAAAGTTGGTACATGGTAGCATTCTTGGTGGAGTGATTCTGAAGGAAAAATGAGCTAAGACAGAAACTTCTGCAGATGACCTCACTCTAGTCTGAGCTTTACTTTTTGTTCTCTGTTCACTTTAAGTGGTGTATTCCGAGGAAATGAGTGTTTATAAATAGGAAACAGTGGTGAGCTGCCTCCACATCCCATGTGGATGTGCAGATCAAGGCCCTAGGTCTGTGTTTTGGTCTCTTTTCCAGCATAGTGACGGAAATTCATAAGCAAAGCAGTATTTGAGTTACTGAGAAAAATCCTTCTCTCCCCCTGAGCCAGGCTGCAGACAATCACCAAGCCAGGGGCTGGTTTCAGAGTGACTCTTACAGCCATTCACACCATGAGTGAATATCTATCCATATTCTAACACTTCTGTGTGGTGTTCTGTGACCTGCTACCACCACCATCAACAGCGTTTGTTAAGACTGTATGGCAATTGCTTCAGAACCAAGAAAAGTCTTTATATATATATATATATATGTGTGTGTGTGTGTGTGTGTGTGTGTCTATGTGTATATATATATATATATGTATGCTTGTATAGGCACATGTTGCATTTACTTAAGGATCACAGGGAGACATGAGTTCCCTGGACTATACACTTTCTGTGCTGGGTCCTGAAACAAGTCTTGCTTTAAAATCCTTTGAAAGAAATAATGGTTTGATTATAGAAGTGTTCCCAAGACATCACAGTGGGAGAGCAGCTGAATAAGGTCAAATGAGTAATTTCACAAACCTAACCATGTGTTCACAGTTTGCAGAAAACAACCCAAGCCATCAGCTCTGTTATTCTCCTCTTCCTGTGTGTGCCACTGTGCATACTGGAGATGCCACAAGGGCTCAAATTGTTCTGCCAAGGTCCTGTTGGAGCAGATACCCAGCAAAACTTCTCCTGGAGTTGGCTTTTAAAAAGGGTCTGACCCAGCCCTGAAGTTGCCCTTCTCAGTGAGCCATCAAGCCCATTGGAGTGGGATACAGCCTGGCTAAGGCTGGCTCCATTTAACTCCTTTTTGGCATGTTGGGGAGATAAGTTGAAACATGTTGCTCTTTATTAAGAAAAATGGTGATGACTGGCATCATGCTGGGAAAGGCACTTGGGCTCACCTGAGTCCCATAGCAGGTACTGGTTACCAGCATGAGTGGGGTCAAAGCACAGCATTAACATGCTCCCTTTAATCAGGGGTAAGGGTAGTGCACAGAAATAAACAACTAAGAAGATGGAGCTGGTTTGGGGATTAGAGAAAATAGGCAGAAAAGCTTCGTATCTCTCTGGCCGTAGTACAAACAAAGTTCCCTGTGTCCTCTTCATCAGTAACTCCTATTATTCAGCCTTTTTCTTGAATTAACTTCTCCCCAAAGCCACTGGTGACTCTGCCTTTCTGCTCCTCTCTCATTCTAGAGCCTCTGTTTTAATCTGTTTTCATATTAAAGTTAGTAGCTGATAAGAAAAAGGAAGTTTTGCAACTGTCTGTGGGCTCCCTGGGCAGGTGACTGCCCTCACCTCCTGCCTCCTAGATGCAGATAATAACTTTGTAAAATATTTTCTGCACTTCCGGAGTAGGAGAAAGATGCTCAGTACGCCCCTCTTTTCCCACAAGTTGGAGCAGATGGTCCTTGCGGAAAGGAGATCATGGGAACAGCTGGGGGGTCCCTGCAGTGCCCTGAAACAGGGTCTTGCTGGACAGGGTGCCTTGTGTCTTAGGGACTTCTACTGATGGTCTCTCACCTCACCTTGAAGCACACTTACTGCAAATGTCTGCCTCCCTAATGTCTGAATTTATTTCTTTGCCATATCCTTGACTTCAACACCTCCTTCTTTTCCTTCTTCCTAAAAAGGAACAGTCTCTTGAAAGCATTGTCATGCTTAATTCCCCTGTGGAAATGGTTGAAGGTGACTTTTCTGAAGTGAACAAGTCTTGATGCTTGAATTGTGCTTTTCTTAGATGGGTATTTGCTTATGTGTCTTGAAACAGAACTTCAGTAATCACTTTATGTTCTTAAAGTAAAGGCTATACATAATGATGCTTTGATAAAGCTTTCATGTGCAATTATAGGTGATAGATTAAATAATTTGTAGACCTAAAATTTTTTTTCAGATAGTTAAGGTACGCAACAGCATTTTGTTGATTGATTAACACTTGGATAGCAGTGTGAGTATTTTGAGCATTATGAAAGCAGAATTTTGTCATTAATAAATCAGCAACTGTAATCAGGGTTTGTTACTTGAACAGTGGCCCTTTTCATGTCAGGGAGAATCTTACTGTTATCTTCAATAAAGTCAGAGTTTCATCCTCCCA
Source organism: Climacteris rufus (assembly GCA_013398175.1). Classification (NCBI taxonomy): domain Eukaryota; kingdom Metazoa; phylum Chordata; class Aves; order Passeriformes; family Climacteridae; genus Climacteris; species Climacteris rufus. The sequence goes on from VZRZ01001149.1 coordinate 25,882, forward strand.
TTGCAAAGGACCTTTTAACAGCCGCTTATAATCTTGTCATAGACTCTGTTTGAGTGAAACTAATCCCATAGGGCTTTTCTTAAGACAGAGTGATGGTGAAGGAGGGAAGCTTTTAAATGCCTCTGTTGAAAGGAAGTGCCTTTTGAACAACGAGTGTGCTGTGACAGAAAAATCCTGGTTTGGGGACTATCTAGCTCAGATAACTGTGCTGCACTGGGCACAGCAGGATCATTCTGGAGTCACCATATTAAAAGGATTAGGCAAAGGCTGTTTCATGTATGCATGCCTAGGCCTCCTTCCTCTTCTTTAAATAAATGCAAACTGGAAGTAATTTTGTTGTAATCACAGAATATGCTGAGTTGGAAGGAACCCACAAGGATCATCAAGTCCAGCTCCTGGCCCTGTACAGAACCATCCCCAAGAGTCACACCGTGTCCCTGAGAGCATTGTCTTGAACTCTGTCAGGCTTGGTGCTGTGACTTCCTTGAGGAAGACTGTTCCCTGTGCAGACTTCCCTGAGGAACCTGTTCCAGTGCCCAACCACCCTCTGGGTGAAGAACCTTTTTTCAATATATGACCTGAACCTCCCGTGACACAACTTCAGGCCATTCCCTTGGGTCCTGTCTCTGGTAACCACAGACAAAAGATCAGTGCCTGTCCCTCCTCTTCCCCTCACAAGGCAGCTGTAACTGCACTGAGGTCTCCCCTCAGTCTCCTCTTGGACAGGCTGAACAGACCAAGTGCCCTCAGCCACTCCTCATACGGCTTCCCCTCAAGGCCCTTCACCATGTCCATAGCCCTCTTTGGATGCTCTCTAATAGCTTTATATCTTTCTTACATTATGGTGCCCAAAACTGCACACAGAACTTGAGGTGAGGCCGCCTCAGTGCAGAGCAGAGCGGGACAATCCCCTCCCTTGCCCGGCTGGCGATGCTGTGCCTGGTGCACTCAGGACATGGTTGGCCCTTCTGGCTGCCAGGGCACTGCTGACTCAGATTGAACTTGATCAGGACCTCCAGGTCCCTTTCCATGGCACTGCTTTCCAGCCTCTCATTCCCCAGTCTGTACCTATGTCCAGGGTTGCCCTGTCTCAGGTGCAAAGTCCAGCACTTTCCCATGTTGAACTTCATATGGTTGGAGATTGCCCAGTCCTCTAATTTGTGGAGATCTCTCTGCAGGGCCTCCCTGATTTCCAGGCAGGCCTTCAACAGCCCCTTCTAGTTTTATATCATCTCTGAACTTTCTTAGTATCCCTTCCAGTCCTGTGTCCAAGTCACTTATGAAGATGTTGAAGAGTGCAGGGCCCAAGCTGGAGCCCTGTGGACCTCCATCAGTCACAGGTGACCAGTCTGATGTCACCCCATTCACTGCAGCCCTTTGTGCCTGACCTGTGAGCCAGTTGCTCACCCATCCCATGATGTGTTATCCAGCTGTGTGCTGGACATGTTATCCAGAAGGATATTATGAGAGACAGTATAGAAATCTTTACTGAAATCCAAAAAGATTACATCAACTGGCTTCCCTTGATCAACTAGATGGGTTACCTTTTCATATGAGGAAATCAGGTTTGATAAACAGGACTTTCCTCTCATGAAGCCATGCTGGCTGTGATCAAGGACTGCATAATAATCAGCCATGCAAACTAGAATATACAAAGAATACGTAAGTTTTATCACAGTGTTAAAAGCCAAAGTGTGCAAATGTCACTGCAGGTGGTATTTGGAGGAGTAGACTCAGATACCAACTTCTTTGTGACTCCTGGAGCTGTGATCTGAATGTATATTTGTCAGAACAAATCTGTATGCAATGACCCATGCTTCCAGCCCCCAGAGTGTAGATGTCTGCTGTGCTGCTTTTATTCTGTGTGTAGTAGAATATCCAGTCTCTTTGAACCAGGAGTCAGTTTAGGGACTTTGTTTTTCAGGTCCTCACACAATTATGAAGACCAGCTCCTGGTGGGCACAGAGCACCTACAGAAACTCAGGGTGGTGACATTTATGCTGTGTATCAGAACTCACAGTCAAGTTTTCTTACAAGTTTTCTGTCAAGTTGTTTGTGACATGGGCCATTACAAGACCGTTCAAAAGCCTGAGGAAATGCACATTTTTGTAAGAGCTTTCTAGGAGAGTGTTCACTGAGCACTTTAAAATCACCTAGGAGGCTCAACTACATAGCTTTTAATAGCATCTAACAAATAGGTAGAGCTATTTCATTTGTTCAAGATGGACATCCTAGGAGTGGTCCTAGGATAGAGGCATAGGAAAAGAAAAGAAGCATGCAGATATCATTGACAGAGAGCAAAAGGAACTTATTTATCCTAAGAATTCATGTTAATGAAAGGAAAGGCTGTCCCCAAGCACATTAACAGCTCCTAAACTTGGTCCTCCCACGCCCAGGCCAGACAAAGAAGACTCCAGCAGGCATCACCATTTTAAGGGATACTCTGCCTTTTGCAGGAGGAGGAATTCAGAGGGAACAGAGGAATAGCCCTGGCACCACAAGATTCTTTGCAGCTTCTGAGTCAGGTAGTGACAGCCAGATGCCCTCCAGCCTTATCCGCTACCCTTTTATTTAAGACAAGCAAAAATAATTTCTGGAGGGACTTAATTAAATTCCACGAGGTCACACTCTCTGTTTAACTCATCTTCACTTCTCTAACATATTTGCAGTTGATGAATGTCTACAACCTTCCTCATTACACACAAGGGTTTTTTCCTGAGATGCAGGCAGCAGGATACGATTCATAGGACAGTGAGATGAGACAGAAGGTCTTATGCATAATTCTGCACTGAATATTCCTTCACTTCCTGATTCTACACCTGTTGTCTTTGTAAGATGGATATAGGCATCCCCTCCTTCGATGTTTGCAAATGACAAGTGTGTATATTAAAGTGTTGTCAAGCTGCAGCTTTGAAATGACATGCTTAAACTGTTGGTAGACAAAGAGACAAGAGATGGACTGCAGTAAAACACACCAGCTTTCTTATGGGCTCTTGGAGCAAGGCTTCTGAATTTATTAAGAAAATGAAATTTGCAATGCTTAACACTGAAAATATACTGATGCATTGGAGGGATGGTAGCCTGGCTTACCAGTTCCCATTAGAGTGATTTTTGTGAAAAGATGGAGGTTCTGGGCAGAATGCTACTAGAACCAGCTTGTTAAATACATCCACACAGCACTCTTGGTAATTTTAGCTTTGCTGGCTTTGGTGCCCAAGGGCAGTCTCCACTGCAGACAACTCCATATCTGAGTTTTCTTAAAATCTCTTTTACAAAACTAAAGCTTAAGAACAGTTTTGCCTAAGTGCAGGTACCTCGGGCCTCAAAAATTTATTTTCTATGCTGTAGTCTACTGTCTGTTCTTACCACATGGTACATTATCTCTGTACTGAATGGGATTGTTTTTGCTTTTGCTTTATTTGGCATATTATCTTTACATTTTCTATTACTGTGTGCAGTTTGGCTTTTTCCCTTCTTGTTTCCTAGCCCATCCTCAGAATATGATCTCTAGCCAATGATGCTGTTGCTTTTTTCTATGCTTATTTTGCCATTTCCAGCCATTGGTACAGCTCCAGAATTTCTGTGTGTTAGCAAAGTGGAGCTGTTTCCCCCAGTTTATTGCCTCTGTAGCTGCAGTGCTCTGGCAAAGCATCACTGTGTTGTATTGAGCTGGACTGGCTGAACACTGTGCCACCTGTACGTGGACAGATTGTTACCCCCTTCAACCCCTTTGGATAGAAGTTCTTATGGCACTCTGGCATGCTGATAGGAAGCAGTGAGTATATATAGCTAGTATATATGGATCTGTGTTGCTATTGTGATAGAAGAGTGTACTTCTGCATTTTGGTAGTAGGGTCTTATGCATTTCTTTGTAGATTTTCACTCCCCAGTCAACAATTTGGGTAGGAGCCAGGCTGCCCTCCAGCAGAGCCCTGTGCCACCCCAGCACCAGGCAGTCTGTAAGGATTTGGGTGTCTCATGTCTGTTGCCTCTGAGTTGGAATAGCATAAAATGAGAAAGCCATAAAGATATTCATAATGTAAAATGAGATTTGCATCCTCTCTATCCTGAGCAAAATATCTGTATTATGCAAATATCAAAATGGCATGAACAAAACAGATTCTCCTTGTCCTAGAAGTAAGTTTCTGCTCTCTTGAGATATTTGATGTATTTGATGCATTTGATACCAATATAACTGGTGTTGCACTGCTCAGAAATTTACCTCAGACTTTTCTTAGTGTTCGGTTTGATCTGTCAATCATGCAGAACTTCCATGGGACACATCTATATTTAGCTAAGAGTTTTTCCTTCCCTACCCGTATGTCCACTCTAGATGAAGTATTTCCACCTAGTGGCAGGGTAGTTCAGGGTAGAATTGCTTTCCTAGGAGATACGCTGGGGAAGGTGAGCCTGTTGTTTTTTCCTGACAAGATGCCCTGGTAATTCCCAGGGTGTTGAACAGAAATGGACTACCCCAATACCAGGTGATTTCCACAGAAGCTAACTGTAGTGCTATATAAAGTGATTCATAGATGTTCTTGATAGTATATAATTTCATATGTGCTACTAATAGTTCTCTTATATACTTTTATTTATAAATATTTATTTTACGTATTTAAATAGTTACCTCTACATATAAAGTCAATGATTCTTTATGTCTGTAACAGTGCTATACCCAGGAATCAAATTCCTAGTCCAGTTGCAGTAGGTACAGAGCAGGTAAGTAGAAGGTGTATGGCAGAATCTCCATCACAGGAGTTTCTTCATGTACTAATAAGAAAGAATGATCTTATTGTGACAAATTACATAAATAAAATAATTTCCTGTGTCTCAGGGTTACTAGCTAAGGCCTACAGCATGCACACATAGTGGTCGACCTGGCTTATCTCACACTCAGTTTAGCAGGGAGTGGCTGTGATTTCAGCAGGAGCAAGGAGCCTTCAGGAAAAGCTGGCTTGTGTCAGCATTCATGTATTGCAGTGAAGGGCCTAAAAGGAAGGTGTGGGGAAAAAAAATGACACATTTTCTTTTTACTCTCCCACAGATTGACCATCTCTGCTGAATGTCCCATGCAGCTTGAAGATTTCCCCATGGATGCACATGCTTGTCCATTAAAATTTGGAAGCTGTAAGTTCTCTTCTGGAATAAGAACTAGAAAAATACCTAGTTTTCTAGCTTTTCATGTTCAGCTATGTCTTGTACAGATCTTTCACCCTCTCCCCCAGCCCTCCCCTTTTAACATTGCTCATTAGCAACCCCTGTGCTGCTACCCTGCTTCTCCTTTTCTATGACTGTGCTTTATCTGGGCCTGTTGCTTTTCAGCTCATGCCTACATCCTCCCTGATAAATGGTGAGTTGATGGGTGATACATCTTATATATCCACATCAAGTGTAGCAGCCACTGTTAGCTGGAATTGTAGATCCAGACAACCAAATTGATAACTTGGTTTTACATTTGTAGTAAAACAGAGCTTTCACTGGACTGATCAGATCGATGTGCAATTATTATGGTATTTACATGAATCAGACTGCAGTGCAATATCTCTGTCGCGTATATTAAAAGAGATCTAGAATACTAAAGAGGAAATAACTTTCCATTTGGCTTTAATAAATCCAGTCCTGTATCCTGTTACATGATGTTTCATACACATGCTTTTGTATATATGCACACATTATTCTAAACTGTATGCTGAACGATGATTCTTCCTCAATTCCAAGCCTCTAATCCACCACACTGCTGCCTTGCCAGAAGCTTACTTTAAAAATAACTCCAGGGAATCAGATGGTTATATTTAAAAAAAAGCTCTTAATTAAAGTACAAATAAGGCTACTACACTAGACCTTTTTTTTTTTTTTTTAATTTTGGTAATCAAATCAGAGTTTCCAGGTGCAATCATTGTCTCTGAAGACTTTTGATAATTACAAGGCAAGGCATTTTGCTAGCCCCTGAAGCCACCTACCTTCAGCATTTTCCAATGTTTTTCAGCCATATCAATTTAGTCACTAATCCTAGCAAGATTAAGCTTTGCCTTTATCGTCTGTATCTGCCCTGATTTAATACTGACTATACATTGTCTTCTAGTAATCATAGTAAGAAGTAAAATCACTGTTTACAGGAACTATTACCACATTACCATTAAGATGAACTGATTTCCCTTCCCTCTTGCAATCCAGATAGACTCTGTTCCATCTGAACAGCCACTGGTATTTTACAAGATCACTGCAGGTTCAAGTGTGTTCATTGACTTTAGCAGCACTAATTTACAGAAAAGCCAATATAAACCTGAAGGTTTATGCACCTTTACACACAATGTAAAAAAATATACACAATCCATCCATGTAATTCCAAACTTAAAAATGAGAAAACATATCACAGCAAACTGTAATTGTTTATATATAGGGTTAAACAAAAGCCACTGGAAAGAATGAATAAGAAAAAAAAGTTATCCTTCCTGGTATTACGTATCCTTTACTGTATAAGTAGAAAAAGTTGAAGTCACACGTTGGTCTCTAGTCTAGACTGTAGAACTGGGATGTTGCATAGTTCTATCAAATCCCAAAAATACGCAATATAATACTAAAAGATACATTTTAAAACAAAGAGCCTGATGCTGCAGAGATCTGAAGCTCAACCTTAAAGTTAAATGGATGCTTTAATATATTGTAGATTAGGTGCAGTAAGGTACAGGTTCTAACTCTCCATATTGTAAGACAGAACAACAACAAAAACAACAACCCCCCCCAAAAAAAACCCCCAAAATGAAACCAAAACAAACAAAAAAACACCAAAAAAAAAAAAAAACCACACCCCAATCAATCATGTGGGTGCATGAGATAACATTACAAGATAAGATACAAATGCTCAGAAGGAGTGCCCAGTAATCTGTCTGAATGTAATTATATGCTGTGCTTGTGCCAAATGTGTTACACATTAATCACCTGTTAGTACACAGGTAATTTTAATCTGTGTCAAAACCAGCACTGAAAAGTTATATTTTAGACATGTGAGGGTTGAATACAGTTTTAGTTTATGCTCCTTGCCATGCTCAGAAAAAAACAGAGTACATTTTATAAGGTATTACAAGACACCTTTAAGTTCTTTCAGTGTGTAGACATGGAGCCATTTGGTCTGTGCTAGCCACACCTGTGGCCTTTGCAATAAGTAAATATATAAGGACAAGCTGTAGACAGTCTTTCAGCCTTGGAAATATCTGCATTACTGATCTGACAGCTCACTAAGTAATTTTTTAGGATTTAATATGCATACGTTTGTACAAGTAGCAGCCAGTAAGTCAGAGTTTATTGAACTAGTCCAGGTGTATTTTAGGAGAGGACAATATTTATTCCCTATTTACAGCAGTATGAGTTTGCATTGAGTCATCTCCAGGCTTGCAGCAAGACAAAGCCTACAGGGGTATATGATACATAAGCACATATCCTTTCTGCTTTAGCTTTCCTCACTGTCTTTCCCTAAGGGGTTTCTTTTTAATGGCCTTCTTTCCAAAAAGGTTTTTGAAAAGCCTCAAGGAATAGCATCAAAGTAAATGTTAAACACATTATCAATGGAGCTGGGAGGGCAGTGAAACGAAAGAGCCAGCACACAGGCAGATCAGGCACAGAAAGGATGCTGATCAGTGTTGCAGTAGAGGCAGGAATAGGTTATTAATGTTCTGGCTGCATGAGCATTCACTATGCTTGCTGTAATTCAGCAAGCAAAAGGCAAAAAGTGCCTGATGTTTCCTTCATTATTAAAGAGAAAGAAAATTAATCTTCCTCACAGAAATAAAGGTACATGTTGAATTCTTATGTCCCATTTGACTGGGTTCTTGCTGTATTAGACATGTGGGAGATTTAATGGGCCTGGGCAACATTATATGTAGCAACAGAAAGTTTTGTAGAAATAACTAAGAGCAAGGTCAAATACACAAAAAGTGATATCAAGTTACCTGTGCATGCCACCAGCTTAGATTCCTGCTGGGCAGTTCAAAAGACAGCTACAGAAGTAAGACTCTAAGGGCATCATGAAAAGCCCTTACAGAACAGAAGTTCAGCGACACCTTCTAATGAACTGAACAGACCAGGTTTTAGTTGTCCTCTTAAGTACAACTCCCCACTGCTCCAAGGTGGCAGGATTAGGTGGTGCTCCAGGAGGTACATGTATGCAGCTACTTTACCTGCAGGCTTGCATCCCTGCTAGGGCTCAGGACACCTGTAGAATTATCCTTCATAAGACCCATTTGGAGGGAAGTGGGAGTGGTGCTTAGCACAGGCTCTGGGGTCTCTGCAGTAAGCTCTGCTCCCTTTAAATCCGGGATGCTCAGTGGGGATGGCTGTGACAGTCTGTTCATTACCTCACGGTAGCATGGGAAGGAAGCTGTTTTCTTCCATGGCTGAATTTCAAATAACTTTCTGTTGCAACGTTAGTGCTGAACTGTACTCTAAATAACTGTGCTGGTCAAACAGGATGTGATGAAAATTCCTGATGCCAGAAGCAGTTTCACTAGGAGCACCTTAACGTAAGAAATTCAGTCTTACTCCCAGGCTATTTCTGGTGTGGGAAGGAGGAATTAGATAAAATAGCAAGGACATTAAAGTTTCCTAGCTTTAAAGTTTCACCTTTCCGCTGATAGTCCCTAAGAATACATTAAGAGTATAATTCAGCACAGTTTCCAAATGCCCATGTCTCACCAGGTAGGTAAGCATCATTATCTCTAGGGCAGCTGAAACAGAGAAGTTAATTGACTTTCCTTAAGGTCACTCAGCAAATCAATGTCAGAAAAAGGATTAGACTCAACTTCTTTGGTTGGAGAGGCAGATGTCTAATCCACTAGACCATGAAGGCCTCTGTCCAGGCAACTGACTTAACTCCTAAATCTCATTTTACTCATGTGTTAATTATATCGGCGTTACCTAGCTCACGGGGTTGCCCTGAAGATGAATTAGTTAATTCCTGTTAACTAGCACTTTGACAATGTCAAATACTGTAAGGTGGAGTCCATTTATGATAACTGTCTGTTGAAGACACAGTGCCTGAGTGCATGGAATAATCAGATCTTGTATTGTGGAATGGATAAATACATGAAGCAGCTGCCCACTAGTCACTCAGCAGCAAAAAAAAAAAAAACAAAACAAAAAAACAAAAAAGTATTTTTAGAGTAAGTAGAGAGTTTAATGAATATTCTGAAAATAATGAGATCCCCAAGCTCATGAGCAGAGGAAAAACAGGTCTGGTGTTTATTGCTGATGAATTTTAAGTTGGCCATGAAGATGGTGCAGGTTGATCACTGTTGATCAACAAGGGAGCTTGCCAGCTGTTTGTAAGGAAACAGCACTGGGTCACTTTGTAGTGTCTGGAGAAAGGAGTTAACATAGTTTATGTACATGTTCCTTTTTAACAGCTCAAACTAAGTCACAGTATGACTTTTGATAAAGGAAAGTGCCCAGGCTATATCTGTAGCAGGAGGTAGGCTCAAATTATTTTCCTCTAAGAAGCATGGTAAAGTCAGGGTAATGAGGAGACAGTAATTTCACCAGTATCCCAGGATTTTATGGCAACACTGAACATCAAGGCACTCACTGTTCACAAACTATCCATTCACTTGCAGCCACTGAGAAATTTCTCAAAAACAAAAAAAGTCTTTTAAGAAAATTTCCTTTATATTTCTTTATAACACAGAGAAGGCACTGAGGTGAAGGCAGCTACAAGGTGTTTTTTGATTTTGTGCTTTCCTCCATTAGCACCTGCAAGAGCTGCAGGAGAACTGCAAGTCTGGAGGGAAAACTTCAAAACAGAGTCCTTTTAAACAGACTCTAATTCTGGTTTAGTAAAATGTGATAAAGGAATACATTCAGCCTCTCCAAATCTGTGTGTGAAAGTTTTGTATAATAATATAATTAAATGAATAATAAATAAAAACAAATGTCAATTTTAAGAGACCTTGAAAGGGGGAAGTGGCTCTTTGGAAGCTTTTCATAGATTGCTCTCAGGGACTGCAGTCTCATGTGTAGAGGCAGAGCTTTTCTGTTACTCATCTCTACAGCGGATCAGGAGAGGCTCCTTGAGTTTATTCCTGAGAGCAGATGGTGCAGCACACCTTGTCTGTGTGAGGTGGCACAGTTTGTTGACTCTGCTGGGATGTGTTAGTGCCTTTCTTACAAAAGGACACATGGAGAGAGCCAAGGAGGTCCTCTGTGAAATTCTGAGCAGCCAAGTTCAAGACTAAGTTGTGATTTTGCAATTTAAGGCAGAAGCCAGCTTTTCTTAGACACTGCCATTGCAATGGATATTGAATGACTAAAACAAGGTGAAGTTAAGTGAATACTAAAATTAAATATTTCTAAGACATTTGATGTATTTTTCTTCTCTCTCTTCCAACCCTATATTACCACTAGCTACCAACCACCTCTTTAGTCAGCACAGTTTTCCTCTAATTTTTAGAAGTGAGGTCCCCAGACCCAATGAAAGGCATGCTTGTGGCAGCATCAGGAAGGCAATCTAGACAGCTATGTTGCCATCATTTTACTTCAGTACAGTTAGCTAGTAAAGCATAGGTGTCTAGCCTGAACTGATTTTCCATACAATCCTTAGAATGCATGGAGGAGGTGGAGACCACCTAATGGTATTGCTATTATTTGCCTCTCATTTCCTTGGAATCATGGACACATGACTTGTCATGGGACTGTGTTGTTTAAAAAATTAAATCTTTTAGTGAAAAATGAGCACACGGATTTAGATATCAAAAGTGTATTGAGAGCAAAGCCTTAGGGAATGGATTGGATGGATCTGTGACAACTTCTGATAGAAAAATATGCCCTGGATAGTTGTCTAGAGTTCCTCTATGGCCGCTGAAAGGAAATAAGTACTTCTGCAGTGAGGTTCATTAGAAATATTTTTGATACCTTCCTAAGGATGAGGTGAATCATATTTTAGAAGTACTTAATTTTCTGCAGTGCTAGCTCAGATGTAGGTAAGTGTATTGTACCCTAGTCAGAGTAATTTAGAAGTCCATTTTCCTCTGCATGGCTAGCTCAGAAATACAAAACCATACTTTGGTCAGAATAAAATTACTGCTGTATATTAGTCAGGTGTTAGGTTATGTTGGTGGTCAGCTTTTGTGTCTCTCCTAGTGACTATTTTAGCTATTTCAGCTGGAAGTCCCATTTTTCAAAGGATCTCAATGAAACAGTAAGTAAGGCTCTTCGGTATAGAGACAACTTTACCATTTCTGCAAGCATCTTGTCTGAGCTGTGTGCTGTTTCTCCTACAGCAGGTTATAACAGTGGACACTTAAGCCCTCTCACAGGTGTTGCACCATAGCCTGTAATCATTCCAGATACACATGTATAGCAATACATCTTCTTTACTTCAGTGTTTTTGGGGCAGTTAGTGCTGCCAATACCTTCATCCTTCCATTGAGTACCACAGCCAGGGTGGAGCGATGCAGCCCAGAACTCCCAAAGGACAGGAAATTCATCAGGAGTGGTCCATAAAAGAAAAGACTGTAAGATTCAAGTATTCCAGAGATCTCAGGAGACTTCTTATCAGGAATATACTTAGAAATTATAACACAGGCTTCCGGGCCTGGATCGTGTGGTGTGAGTTTCTGCAGCAGGTGTTGTTTTGGGGTCCCAGTCTGCATCAGAACTTGCAAATGAGTATCACTCTAAATAATCACTTTTCTGGTAGTTCTTCCATAGAAATATACCTTTTAGTTTGATAAAAGGGGAAAGGACTCCCTAAAATGATCAGATCAGTCAAGTTTTCTTCACCCATTACAGTGACACATATTCAGGACTTTCTAGAAAAGGCTGGAGAAACTGTACTAGTATATCCTTCAAGCATTTGCAGTCACTGTCACTATTTAACTTTTCAAAGACTTTGCCATATACATGGTTACTGTCTGCACTGAGAAAATTTTAAAAATGCATTAAAACAGCAGCATGGACTGGTGTGTTATGGTGTGGCCCCTGGCTGTGTGATGGTTTTCCTGAGGAACAGTGCCCAGTTCTGGGTCAGTCACCTCCTACTTCTGGTCACCGACTGCTCAGAAGACTCTGAGGTTCACAGCAGAGTGGAAGAGGGAGGTCAGAAAGAACAAAAGCTGTTGTCTTCCCCATCTGTGTTGCAGCCAGCACTGAGCCCAGTCCAGGGTCTTGGCTCCCCACCAGCCCAGAGCAGTGTCCATGCAGGATCGTCCTTAATGAAGCCCCTTTTTAGGATCAGTAAGGAGTGCTTCCTGGGGCTGCTGGTCCAGCTTTTGTAGCAGCTGCAGAGAGCCCCTTGAGCAGCCTGTGCACCGCCTGCCCTGGGAGCAGCCTCCTCACCATGAGGTGGCTCACATAGTCAGCCTTTTCATGGGAGGAAAACTCAACTGGTGGAGTTTTTGAGCTCCAGGAAACAAAAGTTCAGGCAGGAGTAGGAGTTGATGTGCAGATACACAGCAGTGGGGTTTTTATCTCACGTGAAAGAGGTCTGGACAGGACTGTGGTGGAGCCACATGGAGATCCGGGGTGCTTTGCTGATGGTGCAAACATCAGTATGCATTTCCCACTCTGGAGATTGCAGCCTAAATTTAAAGGCTGCACAACTGCCTGATTACAGGGAATCACTTTGAGTTGTCAGCAATAGAAAACAACATGCAGAGACTGTGGTTAACATGCTTAAGCTTTCAAATGGCCATTGGATGCAACCCTGCAAAGACATTGCTGGACTCAAAATGCCCCAACAGGCAGCACCAGGGCTTACAGTTGCCAGCCGTGGATCATGGGTCTATACCACTGGCAAATGGGATATTATCTGTAAACCTGACAAATGGGTAGGATACTGTTCCACTGCTTTACAAGCCAGGTTTTTAATGTCTGTTATTTTCTAAGGTGGCTGTTTCCACGGCTTGTATCATTTCATAAACATTTCTGGAAACATTCTTATGATCCCTGTGTGAGGTTGGTAGGTCTCTGCTCCCTGTATTTTGCAGGTGGGGATAAAGGAAGCAAAGAGCAATTACAGTCTCTTCTGAGCAAAGACAGAGTGGTTCATTACTTGCTTTTATTGCCTCTGTCGTTATGGGTCCCTAGGTTCAATTAGAGCCTCCCAGTGCTACTGCAGTACATTAATGACAAAATTACTTGCCTAGGGTTTTTGGGGGAGGAAGAAAGCTGCAAGACACTGCTCAAACTTGAATTTCAGTTTCTAGTCTGGCAGCTCCTTTATGACAGCTCAGTCTTTGGTGGACCAAGAAGTCCTCTGCCTGAATTGCTGGATCCCACATTAGCTTCCTCTCCTGCACAGAAAGCCAAGCTAGTTCAAGCTGTCATCTAGCGCTGACACAGTCCCAGCCCAGCAAGCTTCTTCAAGGTTGTTTCATGTTGTCCCCCATGGAGAAACAAGAAGGAAAGAGGTGTGGGAAGAAGGAAAGCCTGATGAGCCTTCTGTTTGTTCCCCCTTCCTCATCATTACCACTGAAAGTCTCCTCATGGCCAGCCTGTGCTAGCAGCTAGCCATTTTACTGAAAATGTCCCAGAGATAAATCTGTCAGCAAAGCTGGGATTTCTCCCTCCTAAATTTATATTTCTGTAGGGTAAATATATACAGCTGAGCTGATTGCTCTCACCCTCTTAGGGGAGAGAAGTAGATATTTTTAGGCTCAGGTTAATCTCCTCCTAAAATAGGTCAGCTGATGGCTGTAAATAAGATGTTTTATTTATGCACAGAGAAAACGAGATCATGAGCACCTTTGGATCTGGGTCTCCAGGACTGGAGGGGGGGACAAGTTCCCAAAGAGAGGATATGTGCCTGAGTACTGTGGCACAGAGCAGGTGAAATGACAGTGCCTCTGGTCAGCAACAGCTCATCTCAGAGAGGCTCCTTGGATCCATCACTGAGGCTGGGCACTTTGAACTGATGGCCTGGGGAGATTTTATCCCCTTCTCTGAAATACAGGGCTGCCCTGCATCCCATAGCAGAGAGCTGTAATCCATCTTCTGAGTTTTAGATGACTGCACCTTTGGCATAGGGAATACGATCTTGTGATTGCAATTTCAAGGCAGTATTCAAGTGTTTGAATAATAATATTTCAGCCTGGTATCTCTACATACCTATTGATTGCACATTCGCACAGTGTTATTACTGTAGCAGTACTTTTGAGATTTGTAAATGTCTTCATTAAGGGATACGATTCAGACACAAAGGTATATATTTAGCTCTGCAAGTAGTTCCAATCACTCTCAGCTGATTTCAGGCCATCCAGATTTATGAGTGTGGTTTGAGTGGTAAGCTGAGCAGATACACTGACTGTGATGGTTGAGTTCCTGGTGCCACTCAGGTGGGTGGGAAGAATGTCTGTAAGTTATGATGAGGTCACAGTTTCATTCTATGATGCTAGATGTGGCAAAAGATACCATATTTGCAAAAGCACCCTCCACAACAAGATCAATTAGAGTATTGTCCAAAATGCACTCTGCATTTCTCAAAAGAAACTCCAGTGATGCTTCTGGAGAGCTGCTCATGTTAACTTTGCTCATATTAAGTGGCAGCTTGCAAAATAGGTGGACCACTGCAGTCAAGATTGCTTAGAGAGTAAAGGTACTATGCAAAGTGTGTAATGCTATAAGCCACACCTTGGAGGATACTTTTGTTTGCCTTGCAAAAAGTAAATTAAATCTCTTAACATCTTCCTCATGACCACACTATTTTTCCTAATGAAGCAGTTAATATAAGTGCCTAATACTGTGATTGTAAATTCAAAGTTCATTAAATGTTAATACAGCACTCAAATTCGCTGACTGATTTGGAATTACCACATACTTGGCCTGGAAAGACCAACACGAGGTCAGAAATGTTCCTAGGATATTTAGCATTTAAACTATCATCCCAGCACATCCTATTGTTTTGTTGCTCTAGTCCTTTTACCATGGATATTTATGCCTATAAAAGGGGCGGAAAAAAATCATCAGAGGTTGCAACACCAGATTTTGACATGTTCCATATGAGGAGCAGTTGTGTAGTCCCATTAAATATGACGTAAAATCAATTCTCAAGTTAGAATTGAGACAGCTGCCACTAAACCTGAAAATAAAGAAGGAGGTTGTGCTACAACTACTGACTGCAGGGAGAGGAAGAAATGGGAAAAGGCGAAAGAAGGAAGGCATGACTTGCTCCCTAATGTCAGCTCTGAGAGGAGAATAGGAGCTGTGGGGGATATGAGCATTGGTGTGGAACAACCCCCAGCACACCCTGCTCAGACACCCCTTTCAGGCAGCTTGTGGCAGGCACCCCACAATAACGAGTGGCAGAGTTTAGTTGTCTACAGCTGTATGTTTGGCATGCTTCAGGCTGCACCATGCAAAAACATTTTCTTTGCTGTTTTTTTTTTTTCTCCTGTTCTGAATGGAGCCTTAAGAACATGCTGTCCCAGGACACACAGTTCAGTTCAGTGTGCCATGCCTGGCTTTTAATGCCTGTGTGTCAGATTTCACAGCAAGTAGTCACTCCCTGTTGCAATCCCAGTTCTTGGGAAAGATATGCATCCCTCTGATTGTTCCCCCATGGCATGGGTGAGCATGGTGGGGCAAGAAAGAGCTGCTGCTGTCACTGGTGATCATTCTTAGGAGACATTCTGTATTACTGTGCAGAGCTCCCAGCTCAGGGTTCTTCTTAAATGGTGCAACAGCTTCCTGCGGAGGTGCTATGCCTGACTGAATTATTAGGACAACACTGTTCATTAGCATTTGTGTTACATTCATCATCGCTATGACCATGATTTTGTGTACCAGCTTGCAAATAGCCAATTTATTATATTAAAGCAGTCAGCATTCTTGCCTACGCTAATCATGAATCCCACCTCCAAAATCACAGAGTTGCTTTCAGTTCAGGTTTTTTTCCTTTGTTTTATATTTTTGACCTCAAAGTCAGGTCTTGTTTAGACTTTTCTCCCATGAACTGGTATTTCTAAAATAATGCAGGACCTTCCACCTGATGTCTTGCTTTGAAAAGCCAGAGAAGATTATTTCTTACCAAAACTACGTGTCTCAAAATGAATTTGACAGACATCTTCAGTTCTGTATGTTTCACCATTTTGTGGGTACAGTCTGTGCTTCCACTTCATTTCCAAGCCACATTTCTATTCCCACCTTTTCCTGAGGTGACTTATAAATTATATTCTGAAACAGAATCATTTTGATCTAACTTATGGCTCAGTTTCTTTAGCGATGATCAGTAGAGTATATTAGTGTTGCTTAGTAATGAAGTCTCTTGAGACCTGTCTGGCACGTTTTCCAGAACATCCTATACTATTCCCTGCAGAATGTGACAATAAGATCAAATAAAACTGTATTGGGAAAACATAGGATACCACTTATGTTACCAAATTTTATTTTTATTTTAAATTCAGGAAGGACAGAAATTATAATTTTAGTATGACTGGACTTTTTACTGCCTTTTTCACAGCCAGTGGTGTCCTAAAATTTTTGGTCATCAGTTTTCATGAATAATTTCCTCCTTGGGTATTCTCTATTGTCAAAGACCGATACTATGCCTTTCCAAAAAAGTTTCATTCTGAGCATTTAATTTTTACCCACATCTGAAACTATTCTGAGTGTGTCCCCTAATCCGAGCTTCCCAGGGCAAGAAAAATATAGACTTTGTGGGCAGAGTCCAGTGCAGGGCCATAACAATCACTGAAGGGCCAGAAATCTCTGCTGTGAGGGAAGACTGAGAGAGCTTGGGCTGTTCAGCCTGGAGAAGGGTCCTAATCCATCTGTATAAATACCAGGAGTGGGGCAAGGAGAGATGAAGAAGAGGTAGCCAGGTGCTGCTCAGTAGTGCCCACTGGTGAAATAAGGGGCAGTGGGCATTTAAAAACATTAAATTCCATCTGAACAGCAGAAGAGATGCTTTTACTGTGGGCATGGCCGAACACTGGAACAGTTTGGCTAGAGAGATTTGAATATCATGGAGATATTCAAAACATGACTGGATATGGTTCTGGAAAAACTGCTTTTGGTGTCCCTGCTTCAGCAGGGTGTGGGACTGGAAGATCACCAGAGGTATGCACCAGACCCAGCCATTCTGTGACTCTGTGTTACATGAATTTGTAGTCCTATGTACTTGTACACAATACACTTCCTGTCTGTGACATGTATTTCAAATCATGCATGCTCTTTATGCTGTAAACTCATGCCAGTTTAAATCAGCAGTCTCAATTCTGATGATTTCAGGTCCCTAAAGTGATTTCCATGACCCTAAAATTCTCCCAAGAACAGCAGAATTCATCACACTACGGCACAGTCTTTATTTTAGGCTCTTAATAATTTAATATGTGAATACATTTCTCTTAGTATTTAAATTTCTATTTGACATTAAAAATTTATTTTTATAAAAAGCTATTTCCCCCAAGACCTAGACCATGCATATTTAGTACCATGTCTTGTTATTTGTATTTGAAAGTACATTTTTACTAGATCAGTTTTCCATTTGTTCTTCCTATAGAATGATCTCATTTGTACATCGAGTCATTCTTATAAAGTCATTTTAATGGGAAATTACAATTACAGAGCTCAAATCTGGCCTGAGTCACATAGGCACAACTGTTGACAGATGCTTTGTAATGGGTTGCAAAGTATTTGTGCACAAACCACAAGAAACCCAGCCTTACTCTTAGAATTCAAGCTGGTACATGATGGCTTAGTAGCAGCGCTGTTTTATGGCCTGCAGGAGTCTGAGAGGATATAAATCTGGATCACTACCGAGTTATGTAACAGCCTCTAAGTGAGTCAAATACATTAATGGTTAGGTAAGATAGATATTTGTATGTGTATTCAGATTGCAATTAGAGCTCCTAAAAAAGCTGACAATTCATGCACATCTTTCCCAATCAACAGGCTTTGACAGGGATTAGCAATGCTCCCAAGATTAGGCAGCCTGACAATCCTTGTGGCATGTACTAAATGTCATGATAATAAAGGCTTAGAATGTAACTGCACAATTGTAATGAATAAAATAGAAAACAAGCCAAAAGTCATCTTTCTACAGCATCTCTTTAAGTTAATTCAGCCTCCAACTAGCATAATTCTGAAAGGAAGGTTTTAGGCATGGTTTGTGCATAAATGGTGTGTTTAATTGTGGAACATACCTCAGGCATGCTGGGTGGGCACCCATACACAAAGATCCCACGCTGCACAGGCTGCCTTAACTTAATTATGCTTTATGGTTCCCATGAGGTCTGTCAAAGGCTTGAGGGGGCGTTTTGGAGAGAGATTCTTTGTTCCTAAATTATTTTCTGCCCTGTGATGCAGGTATGAAAACTGATTGGCAGATATCAGTGGTGATTTTTTTTTTTCATGGGTTATAGCGTAAAAAAAACAGTCCTAGAAATACATCTGGGTCCCACAGACTCAGAGTTTGTCCCACAGACTCCATCCACATTTAGGTTTATTTGACTTAAGGTGAAAAGAAACACTCTTCCTACTCCCCCCCCCTTTTTTTTTCCCCTGGAGTTTATTTCAAATATGGAGGAGAAAGAAAGGTGAGAAAGAGAGTGTCTGTAGTAACCACAGATGCCACCACTGCCCTGTAGTGACTTCCTCCCTGTGAGTTGCTTTTTGAATGGAAGGGAGGATTCTGCACTGCTCACACTGTTTAATTTGCAAATAAAACAGCCAAGGCAAATGTCAGGGATCCTTCAGGTCTTGCCCACTAACTTCTGTGCTTTGCTAGACTTTTTCTTAATATATTTCCTCTCTGTCTGTGGTCTTTCCCCTGCCCACTGTTCACTGGCATAAGAAAGACCATGTCATGCTTTCCTTGCTAGGAGCAGGAAGAGTATGGGTGAAAAGCAAGGGACATCTTCACCATTTTTTTATTGTGTTGGATTCTAGAATGTAGAAAAATAGATCTGCTCATCAATAAATATATGAGAAGATATTACTTCTTTCATCATTCTGGTAGGTGATAAGCCTGCAGCCATTTATCAACTGTCCACTAGAAATAAATGTCTGTTGTCATTTTCTCACATTTAATAACATTATACTTCTATGTAGTTTTAGCTGTTCATCTCAACTGCTACCTTTTCTTTTTCTTTTTGAAAGAAGTGAGCTTAGAAGAGAAAGGATAGTTTAATGAGGCTTTCTTCTTTCTTTGACAAGGCAGGAAAATGATTGTAAAGAACATGAGATTAATTATTTGGATTCATAAATCCAGAAGACATGCACTTGCTTAAAGTAGAATTAACACCAAGCAGTCTCACTTGGATTTGCAGTGGCTTTGAAATTGAGTTTGCTTTTGCAACACTGCCAGCACCATTCTGTCAGCTTGCTATCCCACAGCCACAACTACATTTTCCTATCACCCTTTGGGAGATGTCCCCACCCTGTGTCATGTAGAGGTGGTGACATATTTCCATATTTCCTTATACTGGTAAACCTTTCTTGAGAATCTAGACAGCAAGACCTGAAGTTCTTCAGTCCTTCAGCAAGCATGGCTAATAGGCAACCTGCTGGAAGCTTTGTTAAGTGGAAGAGGGTTTTACAAAATTGGGTATGACAGTGAATAATACCATCTCTCCATTAGCACTTCTTCCACCCCAATATTAAAAGAACGTCATTTTAGATACACCCACACTTTCAGCTTTCAATATGACTGTGCCTAATTGTACTGCAGGGGTTAGCAGCAGCAGAGCTAGAGCTTCTGATTGTCAAGTTTGGGATAATTGGAGCTTGAGGCTTCTGTAAAGACATAGCAAAGGGTTTGCAGTAGGAAGACAACTACCTGCTAAAAGTACACAGGCTTATCTCTCTGGAGGTCTATCTAAGTGACCAGAAAAGAGCTGGTCAGCTACCACAGCAAGGTGCATGGGGTTTTTTTTTCTTTTTCCAGAACTTGACCTGTAGTAAGAAAAGGAGGCACTAAGTAAAAATCTTAAATTAGAGCTTCTTAAAACACAGACCATGTTTTCTTATATTTGTAAGGAAGACAGATGAGGATCATGTCATATATGTGATCCATCACAATAGACTATATCTAGACTGGGGTAAATTAATGTTATTCCTAATGTGACAGACTTCTCCTGAGAAGATAAAATTCCTGCAGGGTGCAGTGGTTTGGTTGGGTTCCACAAGAGCACATCTGTTATTCTCTTGTGTCTAAAAGCCCTGGCTGTAGCCATCCTACCCTTGCACAAGAATCTATTCCAGCTGGGCTATTCTCCCTTCTCCCATGGATTTATCTACTCCTGGCCAAGTAGTGGCACAGCTCTCTGTCTTGTAGCCTTGCAATAGGTATTTTCCTGTGAGAAAGGACCTATGGACTGAAGTCTTTCCCCCAGGCTGGGACTAGCCTCATGCTGTGCTCCTGCCTGCCTGAGTGCTCTCTCTTCCCAGCAGCTGCTCTGGGATGGACAGCTCCCCTTACCTGACACGGTTTCAAAAGGAAACAGCCTCACAAAATATTGCTTTGGCATACCTGTGAGATCTGAATGGAGTTTTGGCACCTTCTGGCCTCTGTCTGAATTGCAAATACTTTACAAGAGTAACTGCTGACAATACTGGTTCATGTGTTTAAGTACCCAGTAAAGGCTGCAATTCACAGCAGAAGTGCAGATTTATTTTAGGACAGCCCTCTGCCCCCAGACCAGGCAGAGCAGAGAACCAAAGCATCTGAATACTTATTAAGCCTTACAGGCCTAAATTTCTGTGTGAACGCAATTTCAGTGAATTTGGTTACATGCTCTCATTGGGAAGCATCTAGGCAGGATGAATTAATGTTTGTCATCATCAGGAAACAGGACAAACCCAGTTATGCTGGTGGCTGGAGTCATTGCAGAGACAGGGAAGTGCTGAGATGGGATAAATCTGAATCATCCCAGAAAAAAAGTTCAGTGCTGTTGTTTGGAGCTTTTTTACACAGGAAGTAACATAGGTAAAAATCAAATTCTCTGACAATTCCAAATCTGCCTAAACAAATCCCACATTCACTGGGGATATCAGCACATGAACAGCATATACCAGATAAACATTTAAAAAAGGAGGGCTTTCTGCATCACTTTTTAAAATGGACCCACTTCTTCCTACATGTCTTCTCCAGATCTGGCTTTGAAATTATTTACAGCACATTGTGCACTTGTAATCATCTCAGAGAAAATAAAGTATCTAAGTTCTAAAGGGAAGGTGAAATTCTATCACATTTTGTGATGCAAATATTTTGAAATAGGGAAGACATTCCTTCTTAGCCTTTCAAAGAGGATCATGACATGTAATTACAGTAATTTTACTGCAGAGCTACAAATACAAGCGCAAGGAAGGCATGTGGGCAGTCCTGCATGGCTAACAAGGGATGAAAGATTTGTAGATCCTCAACTTCCAAACCTGGGATCAGCTCCAGCCCTGAATACAGCAGCAACGACTGTCAGATACGTGACACAGAAAACAAGATTTCAACTTATCATCTTCCTAGTGACAGTAGTTCATAATTTTTTTTTTCTCAAAACGTATAATTATCTGCCCCCCACCCAGTTAGGAAGCTGTGCCCTGTTCTTCCTCTGAATCTGCGTGGAACCATCTTTCAGGCACCTTTTGTGAATCGTCCAAGGAATGCACCCTGGTTTTAGATTTCTGTATGCAAGTAGCTATACTCAGAGCTTGAGCTGCATCTCAGCTTTTTGTCAGAGAGCTGAATAAGTTGAGCTGCTTAAGTTTCAAATCACAACTTACTTTCCAGTCCCTGGTGATACCTGTAACCTTCTTTTGAACTCTCTCCCCCTCTCTGTCCTCATTATTTCTATGTATTTTCTGAGATGTGCATGAATAGCCATAAACAGTCAGACCAAAGTTCTATCTGGTGTCCTGCCTCCCACATATAACATGGTTACAATAATAACAGTGAAAAGAAGGTGCTGCTTTCTTCCCTGCTACCTGGTCCAGCATTCAAATTGATATGAAGTTCATTGTGCTACACACATGTGCTCTTAGCCTGAACCAGGATCACTTCCCATTTTCTGCCTGACATTCCTGGTTGTATGGATCCAGAGATCACCTTAGCATAGTTCTTCTAGTGCCTCAGAAGCTCATGTTGACCCACTGTCTGTGAATTTTTTTGTAAGTCCTCTGTGGAGCTGCACCTTTCCAAGATAGCTCACCAGCTCTAGCAAACAAACATGCGATCTGATGGTGCAAGTACACACCATCCTCCAAGCCTGCTGTCCTTGACTCTCAAGTCCTTATCTGGAAAGCCACCATGTGTTTTCTCCTGAACTAGGATATCAGCTTTTTTTTCCAGAAAGAAACACTCTGCACTCCCAACTTCCAAGTTAAAAAGTGCAGAAGGTGAGATACTGACTTCAGACCACTTCCAAGCCTACCTGCTTTTCACTTCCAATTTGGAGAGTAAGCCTTGCCTGCTTTCCAGAGATTTTAGTACAATGGACTCATGCTTGCAGGAATGTGACCTGAAAGCCTTCAGTGACTAGAGAAGTTCTAAAAAGTGTGAGAGCTACACATATTAAATACAATACATTTAAATATAGATTTGGCTCCTGGATTTTTGAGACTATCTGCAGAGAAGGCTTAAAAAACTAAAACCAGCATTGACTGTAAAAGAAAACTGAGATTCCCTTATAATACTATAATCACCCTGGGTGTTAGGGCATTAAAAGTTACAGCAGTACTGTAGAGGAAGGAATGAGTTGGCAGTACTGCGACCACATTTAATTCCATTCCTAACATGAGAGAAATCATATGTGCATCTCCAGGGGTGCAGGTGTTTCCGTGTCACCACCCATTCACTCTGCTATGCACAAATCCCTGCCCCCTCCCTGCAGCCCCCCAGCCCATTCCTGCTGTCCTCCATGCATTCTCACCCCTGAATCCTGCATCTGCTCTTCAGCATCACAGGCAGGCACATTCCAGCTTCCTTTAGCCACATGCAAGACCTATCCCTTCACCCACACATAGGTATTCCAGTCAGTGTTTACACACCAGGCCCTGCACTTGCACACAGCAGCACTTAGAATTTTATCCTGGAGACAGGACAAGACACAGAGGGAACCTGTTGTCCAGGCATTCAAGATGTCTGAGTCCTTTTGAGAGGGAATTTCACCAAAATGCCTTTTGCAGCTTGCTGGGGTTTAGGGTTCACCAGTGAGGTGAGTACAGGTCTGAGCTGCTCTTTGCCAAATTGAGTGGTTGAGATGGATTATATTTATACCTCCACTGTTCCAGCCTTTCACAAACAATCCCACACTTCTCTTATATTAGAAGGTTTCAACCCAATATTTTTTTGAGCTGGGCACATGGGACCATGATTATATCATCTTTATTTGTTTTTCTCCATTCACTCTCACTCCTCCATTCTTCTCTCTCCCTGCTGTTACCATTTAAGGATCCACTAAAATATTACACAGTGGTTTTTACTCCTCGCTGTTTTTTCCCCCCTTATTGGCAGATGCTTACCCCAATTCTGAAGTGATCTATGTCTGGACTAATAGCACCACAACATCTGTGGTGGTGGCTGAAGATGGCTCACGACTTAACCAGTACCACCTGATGGGACAAACCGTGGGGACGGAAAACATCAGTACCAGTACAGGTAGGGAGAATATTTCCATCCCACGGTTGCTGATAGCTGGGGCAGGAGGGGAGATTCACAGGCTCTGATTATTTTGCAGTAAGGCTAGGGAAACACCTGTGGGATGTGGCATGCTAGGGAGATCCTGTGCATGTTCATGGCCACTTAGCAGAGGCCACTTAAACACTGAGAGGGTTATGTGCTGGCTCTTAGGTGCATCACAAGGCTGTGGCTGAAGATGCATCCAGGCGCCTGCTATTTACAGGAATGCCAGAGAAGCTGCACACAGTTTCTGGGCGATCGCCCTTGCTGGGGCTGCCAGCACTGTTGCTGGCTTATTTCCCCGTGGGAGGAACCACCCTGGGAGGCAAACACCACCCACGCATTTGATCCGCTTCAATCATCGCTTTAAAATGATTGCTTGATGAAACCGCACGGGAGGAAGGGAATGGAGGGCGGGGGGACTCTGGCATGGCATGGCATGGCATGGCGTGGCTCTGCAGCATGTCCAGGGGACCACGTGGCCGGAGAGGAGGTGCAAACCCCGAGGATTCCCATTCCCTCTGGGGCTGCAAGTGGAGGCGCCAGATGTGGCAGCATTAGGGAGGCAAAGAAGCTTTAATCCCAGGCCGGGTATCCACGTGAGCCAGGCCCCGCTGCTTCTTAAGGCTCCCAGGCAAGGGCAGCCCCGGGAGTGCATTGGTGGGGGGACTCCGGGGGGGTCGAGGCCGGGACAGGGGATGACGTGCACTCAGTAGGACGGGGGCTTAACCAGCTTACACAATGCACTCGACTGGAGAGCATTAGTGGCATCCAGCGAGGGGCGGGGGGAGAGGTGGAGATGAAATAGCCTGCCATGAAGGAAAGGAGGATTTCCACTGCTGCTGGTTGCAGGGGGCTTGGGTGGGATGAAGGGGGAGCCTGTGGCAGCATGCCTGGAGGCAGTTCCTGCAGGCAAAGCCTAAGAGAGTCTGCTAGGGATATGTTGTGTCCGTGGTGAAAAATGACAGGCGGAGTTGTAGAAGACAGAGTATAGAATGACAGAATCTGCAGGAAATTTAGGAGACATGGAAACAGGTACACCTACACTTGAACACAGTTAACTGGACCGGAACATAAAGGTGTGTAAAGCTTTGTGCTCCAACTGGCAAATAAAGAGGAGACATCTGAGCTTGCTGTTTGTGCTCTAAACAGGACACAAAGTGAGGGAAGGCTTGCCTTGGGCAGCCACTAAACTCGACTGCCATCTCCATCCCATGGACCTTCGCCCCCTCCCTTGCCCATTTCAGGAGGCACAAACCTGATGCTAAAGTCAAGAGAAACACGTAGACAGAACGGCCGCTTCAGAAAAAGAATGAGCATGCTATTTTCCATTAAAGAGTAAAGACACTTTTTTCCTTACCAGTTCACCATCATAGCCGCGTTGTTTTCTGCAATGAATGGCAGCTCCCCTCTCGCCTTCATTGTTGCCGAGAAAAAGATCCAAAGGATGTAACGGAGCATCTCCTACAAGCTTGTCCTGCTCCTCAGAGCAAGAAAACCATCCAGCCCAGGCACTGAGTGCTCCAGCGTGTCAGCTCCAGGCCACTTCCAGTTTGCTGCTTTGCTTGGGAAAGCTCCTTGTACTCCTCAGCCCAAGGAAACACTTCAGACAAATCCCAAAGTTCCTGTACAGTAAACACCTCCCTCCCGTATTTAAGATTTATGCTAATAAGTGCTCGGTTTCCAACGTCAAGATTTTATATTAATGTCCTGGGTTACATCTGGGCTGGCTGGATTCTGATTGCAGGGTGGATCACAGAGAGCAGGACACAGATTGTAACTGGGGATTAGCAAAATACAAAAATCCGATTTTGCACAGGGAAAGCATCAGTCAATGATGGATTTTCTGGACTTCATCAAGCTCGTAGGAGGCCAGTAATCAGCATTACTTACGAATGGCTGTCGAAGGCATTTCTTCCTTCTATTGAATTGTTGAATGTGAAAAGGAAAACCAAATAGCTATTGCATAAATCCAAGTGCTCGGATCTTTTGTGGCTTTTATGACACACAAGTCAAACTACGCAGCCCTTGCAGTTGCATAGACAAATTATTTGTGTATGTCACAGGTCATTTATGCTCTTCTTTCTAGCAGAATTTTTTTTTAAATAGAAGTGCCAGACCTGTACCAGTTCCTTGGGATTCGGCTGATTTCATAGGCAAGCTGCTGTTTGGCTGGCTTCTCAGAAAAAAAATACCCTGGCATTCCTAATTCACCAACCAGTCTTGAAATTTGGAACATTTTAGCCATGCCATAGGAAACAGCTCTGTCATATGCCACCTGTTTGGTTTTTTGGCTGTTTGTTGGGGGTTTTTTCGTTTTGTTTTATTTTTTGTGCTAACATGCTCAAATGTTATTCCCCTGAAAGAGGAGACATTTGACTACTCACACGGCTTCCAACAGACCGGACATCTGTTATGTCCTGGTGATGAAAGTGCTGAAAACAATCAGATACGAGATTTGAGTCCAAGTGGATCTTACAGCTTTCCATAAATGGTTGCCCAATTCTGTTCCCCATACCCAGAGTCTCTCATAGCTAACTTAGAATCTGCAGTGGCACAAAACAAAACATAAACCCACTCTTTTATATTCTGCCAGCTGGAGCCTGAGCTCTGTAATATCCAAAGCCTAAATAATATAAGAATCATTCAACTCTTCATTTTGCAACAAATAATTCTGATTTTTTTCCTTGGGATGAATCTTTCCACAGTATAACTATAAAAGGGAACATGCATTTTTTATAGGCCAAAATATTCTGAATGTCAGCGTAGGCAGGGAGGTGGCATCACAGACCTAATATCAAGATCTTGCCAGAACAGCCTTTGATAGAACTGAGTCCAGGTATACCCAGTGAACTAACAAGCCTGGGGGCTGGTCTAGCCTCTTTAACATACTCAATTGAATCTCAGCATAATGGCAGTGGAAGAATGCATGTAAGATCCTGGAAAATTTGTAAGCATAATCTCCAGAACTCCATCAACTAGATACCAAAAAAATACTGTAGCAGCTTTAAAGCATAAAAAACCCCTTAAGGCCAGCAGCACAGTAGCACAGCTCCGTGAAGAAATGCAGCCGTTCCTGCTCTAGGACTTTTCATTAGTACTGGATTTGTTTTTGTTTACCAGCAATAATTTGTTCTCTGCAGTAATGAGTGGACCCCATCAGGAACAGGATTCTCTTTTAAGTGCTACATAAACCTATAACAAAAATTGGCTCTTGCTCAAGAAGGCTTTGGGTCTTAGGATAAACAGTGGCCTTACAGAAGTAAAAGGGGACTTTGCCACTCCAACAGAGGCAGTATCTTTTTCTATAAACAAAAGGCCAACTCAGGCAGCTTTTAGCTTTACTTTAAGCAGCAGTCCCAGGGCATTAAAAACCAAGCTGAAGAGTTTCCTTAAGGCCTCAGTCTACAGGGGAAGTATTCATAGTATAGGCATCTTTGAAAGGGACAGCACAGGAAATCAGAGAAGATACCGGCTGGAAGAAGAGCAAGTACAAAATCAAGGTGCTGTCATTATTTTAGTGGAGACAAGGGCTTTGGTAGGTGAAAGAAAATGATAAGGTAAAAATCAGCTGTGAAGGGCCATCAGAATGTAGGCATTCATTTTCTGTGTTTTAAAAAGAAAAAAAAGAAAGGGGTCTTGTTACTCTGCTAAAGCTGTGTAGATTCTTTTTTATTCCAGCTCTGAAAGTATTCCCTCAAAATCAATAATGCACATTGTCACGCAATAGCGAGCAGGGAAACTGTGACTCAAACACATCCCAGTGCAGTAGCAGAAAGAGATTACAGGCACACAGACCTGCTGCTCCTGGCATATTTTACGGGTAATCCATAAAATAAATACTCCTAAATAAAGAGCAAGTGGGGTTCCTCCTGAGACCACATTCAGCCTCCCTGGTTCAAAAGTACACTAAATGGGAGGGAATTAGGCTTCGCTTTGCAGGGGATTTCTCTCCATTTCCACAGCATTCCATGTCCATTTCCACATTGCTCTTCAGGGAACTGTTTCACCAGAAAATCAGACTCCAGAGAAAGACATAAAGGTTGAGGTGGGATGTCAGTTAAGGTATTTTTGTGTTGTTTCACTTTCTGTCTAAAACCCTCAACATGAACAAGGTCTGTAAACTTTATGCAGAGTAGAAGAGCTCCTGTAGCATAATATATCAGTGCAACTATACCTGCAAAAACCCTTTCATTGTAAACCTGTTCTCTGCTAATTAGCCATATTGTTGCTTAGAAATAATCTGCCAAATCGAACAGCTTAGCAGTGCTGGCCACAGCTTAACTCAGGCTATTCACTCAAGGCGGAATCAGTCTGTTGGATATTTTCGTTTTGTGGATGTTCTATGGAGACTAACAGGCAAGTCTTGTAACAGATATGATAGCTATAGTTGTTTTGTTCTCTCAGGACCATATATATTTCAAAACAAGCATTATTTTGATTCATCAGTACCCAACTGATGCATGCTTTTAAATTACTTTGGCATCAGTGTGAGTGGAGAACTGTTAGGGCTTTAAAAGATAGATTGTTTTCTATTCCTATATTTTGTTTTTACTGTTGTTTTTCCTAAGCAAATTGTAACATGGTTTTAGCTAGCAAGATTTTGGGTTTGGGGAGCAATTACCACCATGAACAGCCTTCAGTAACAACTACATTGTCTTCCAGGAACAGTCTGAAAGAACTGGTTAAGTTTTGATATTTTTTCTGAAACATTAGGGAAGGTGACAGCTGGTCTGTTGGTTTTTGAGTGCAATTTTTAGGCTTTTATTGAAATTCAAAGGAGCCAATAAAAGTCATATTAAGGCAATGCTGTGAATTTGGCGTATTAAAAAGACATGGAATTTAGCACTGCTGTGGCAACTTTTCTACATGCAGGCAGTATTTCACAGGTGAACAAGACAGGACACAATGTCTATCCAGAAAGAGATTATCTTTCTAAGGGCTAAAGTGTTCCAAATTCTAGGAAAACTGCATGCACTAGAGTGTTCTGTTTTTTTTCCTGGAGGAGCAATTTGAAGGGCTTGGGTACTCAGATTCAGTAAGACATCCCAGGATCTATAAGCAAAGTGGCAATTTTTTGCAGAAGATGCTGGGACAGGCAATTTCTAAAGTGTGGTGCAGAAGGAGTGTCTGGACCCATTTTCATTTTTGAAAACTGATGACTTGGCTGGAACACTTGCACTAATAAGGTTATGTCCTGCTGCTAGATCAGCTTTCTAAGAGCAGAGGGCCTTAATCATTACTATGATTAAGGTAGGTCTGAGTCAAAACCATGTTGAGGCAGTGCCAGCAAGCCAGACTTTTTTAAGCCTGTGAACATCACAACACTCCAGGTGCATAGGAGGACTGCAGCTTTTCGGTGTAGTAGGAATAGCAGTCATTGTTTTCTGCTTTGGAGACTGAATGTGAGGACTATGAGGATCTAGCAGCACCTCTGTCTTAAGTCTTGGTTTTCCACAGCACAGAAATCCCAACATTTTTCATGCAATTAAGAATGGCTGAGTGGTACCCTCAAATGGGGGGGTTGGAGCTGGTCTCTTTGAGTCCCTAAATCAGTAAGCCTTCTTTATTTTACCTACATGCACATTTTTCTCCTTCTAGGTGAATATACTATTATGACAGCCCATTTTCATCTGAAAAGAAAAATTGGCTATTTTGTCATCCAGACGTACCTTCCTTGCATTATGACTGTGATCTTATCGCAAGTGTCATTTTGGCTGAACAGAGAATCTGTCCCTGCTAGGACTGTCTTTGGTAAGTATCCCACTTTCTCCTAGAACACAGTAGGATCTTTGTGGCTTGTGGATGTGATTTGCTGTAACAAAACCACAGTTCACTACTGTTTATTTCTGCTTGAGATGTTGTAAATGTTTCCTCATTCTTTTCTGGTTTAAACTCAAAATCTATTTAAAAACCCTGTCTGGGCTTTTTTTTTTTGTAAAGTTATGACAGAAATTGGTGAATCAGTTATGTGAAAGTTAAGGACAGAAGACAGAAGAATCAGATTGGTGTGATTTGTGTTGGGTTTTTTCCACTTGGGTGGATACTGGATGGTTTAGAACAAAAAGACATGCATATTATCATATTTAATGTATATCCTCGCTAAGCATTTGAAGCAGATTTCACTTTAAGACATTTTATTTATCTCTGTTGTAAGATGTTTATCATGTTTTAACCATGTAGAGGTTAATTCGTGACAATTATCTCTATTACCATCAAACAAATTAATATGACTTTGCATTTAGAAAATGTATATTTAATGAATAAATTGTTATGGAAAAAACTTTGGGGTGTCATTAAATTACTTTGTTTATCACTAGAAGATTGCAGAAAATAAGCACTTTCTTAAGTGAAGGTTGATGAAATACAAAATTTTCACTAGATGAAAAATGTGGGGAGTGGGAACAGTTTATTAAGTGTAACTTGTTCAACTATTTTAAAGGAGTCACTCTTCTCTACAAGCCTCTTCAAATCAGTTTTCAGCTTTGTTCAAAAATCGTTTCAGCAAGCTGTATGGGGAGAACACAGGTAGCAGCATCCCTTTGCTGACCAATTCTAGGTTTATGAAGCTGAAACTGAGAGCTGAGTTGTGTGTTCTTGAGGAAATCTTCCCACAGATGAAAGTAGTGGCAGCATTGTCATTTACTGGCATATGGGAAAGGAGGAGCTGCAGTCAAGGAAACCAGTATCAGTCAACAATTTCACATATGCAATCTCTGTATAAGAAAACAAATTAAGTAATCCCACTTTATTCTGACAGTTATAAACACTGGGCTTGTGTCACCCTAAAAATATTTATTTAAATACACTACAGCTAGAACTAACCAGAACTCCACAGCATTAAAAAACTGAGAGTGAAGGCTTTCATTTTTTCTTACTCTTTCAAACCATGATATGTAAATAACCATTGACTTCATGTGGCTTTCGTAGGTATCCTGCTGAATTGGGACCTGCTCATAACTCATTTGTGATCCCATGAGGGCTAGCAAACTGATCTCTGCCTCTTTTATTTTTTCTTTCTTTGTAGGAGTAACAACAGTCCTCACCATGACCACCTTAAGCATCAGTGCCCGTAACTCTTTGCCAAAAGTGGCCTATGCTACTGCAATGGACTGGTTTATAGCTGTTTGCTATGCCTTTGTATTTTCTGCATTGATTGAATTTGCAACAGTCAACTATTTCACCAAGAGGAGTTGGGCATGGGATGGCAAAAAAGCCCAGGAAGCTGCAAAAATCAAGGTGCTTAACTTACATTTTTTAAATACGTAAAATAAAAAGCAGGTATTCAGCATAATTCAAATAACTGAACGGTAAACTTTCAGCTTCTTTGTGAAAAGGGTATTTAATTACCTCACGACACACTTTCCTATAGAGGAAATTTTGCGAGGAAATATGACTCTCTCTTCATGGAGATACTCTACCAGTCTCTGTCATCTGTATGAAGAGTCTGCAGAAAGATACTGGGCAGGGCATGGGATTTCAGTGATCAGACTTCAGATAACAGCAGACACATAGTATGAAACATTTCTCTGCAGAACACTCCCTGTCTGCTCTCCTAAATAAATAACAAAGCTCACATTGAGCTCCACAAGTCAGGGTCCCACCACAGCATCTCCAGTAAAAAAGGGACCAAAGAGTGGTTCTGTGGGAACACAAACTTTTGAGTTTCATGTAGAAATGAAACTTTTGGAATAGGTCTGACTCTCAGTAAATCAGCTCCTCGAGAGAGCTTGTACTCGCAGACATCCCAAAAGAGCCATACAAAGAGGGCAAGCTGGCAGTGAGCTCTTTCCCACACTCTTTGGTGCAGCTGGGGGAGTGAGGTTCACATCTTGTCAGCTGTCCATGGGGCTGCAACCCCACATGGTGGCATGTGGGTCCAGCTTTCTCTCATCAAGGAAAGTCTCACTTGGGTAAGGGCTACAAAATCAAGGCAAAAGCATCTATTTGATAGTCGAAGTCAGAATAGCTAACAGGCATTTATCAGCATGATTGATTTTATTACTCAGCTTTTTGGGTTAGTGTCTTGAGAATGTTTCCTCTTTCTGTTCTTGTGGTATAACATTTTGTTCTTTACACTGCAGAAAAAAGAGCGCAACTTGCTGGGAAATAAATCAACTAATACCTACAGCACTGGGAAGATGACTCCTGCACCAAACATGCCAAAGGACTCAGCCCCATCTGTCATCTCAAACACTACATCTGCTCCAGTGAAGCCTGCAGAAGAAAAGCCTGCTGAAAGCAAAAAGACTTACAACAGCATCAGTAAGATTGACAAAATGTCTCGGATAATTTTTCCAGTGCTCTTTGGAACTTTTAACTTGGTTTACTGGGCCACATATTTGAATAGGGAGCCTGTTATTAAAGGTGCCAATTCTCCAAAATAGACTGAAGTACTCTGGAGCCACATGTGAGCCATACTTCCAAAGCAGATGCTACCAAGGAAAATTTGAGATCCAGATGACTTTCTACATTTGGGCAATATTCTTCAGGAAGTTTTTTGCATGTTTAATAATATGTACAAATAATATTGCCTTGATTGTTTCTACATGTAACCTCAGATGTTTTGGAGACGACTATATTACTTACAGCAACAGATCTTTATAAAAGATCAGAAGACATTGAACATGGCTTCTTTGCTGCTGAGTATCTTGCATTGATAGTTTACAAATAAAATAAGTTATATTTTTTAACTGTTCAAGTGTACTAAATATCGTGGTTTTTATACTTCAGATGTACAGTCATACAAATATAGGCTTAACCTATATTTTACAGAAGAGCTCCACTATTGTCATCTGATAAGTTACTGAGTAACGCCAGTTGTAAATGTGCCAAATTATTAAGTGTAGGGCTATGTTTGAGCACCTTTACTAGTTACAGGTAGTGCATTACTCCACAGATAAAACTGCTCAGCCCAATTTTCATTGGAAGTTAAATACAATGCAGTAAATCCTAATGGAACTATGATGATTTCACTGCTCAAGACTCTACTTTGCAGTGAAATAACATAGGGAGCAGGATGCTACTTGTGTAAATAAAGATGATGGAATCTTGTCCTTAAAAGAAAATAAGAAGTTTGTTTGGATTTTGCATTCCAAGGAATTCTCTCTAATGATTCTCAGTATTTATTCCAAAAATTAAGAGTTATATTGCATGAAATTAACATAGATTAGGAACATACTTGTGCAAATAAAACTTTTAACAACCTCAGTAGACATTTTTATCAGGATAAAGTAAATTACGTTTGGACATTTTTCCAAGAAGAAGATTGTGTTATATTAGCAGAGATTAACGGTAAAGAATTACAGTAATTCTGCAATAATTATTACTTGTTTCCCACAGCAAAAAACAATCGGCCAACACTAGGAAATGTGATCAGAAAAAGAGATGTGCTTCATGACAGCAAGGTGTTTCAGTGACAATATTGACAGAAAGGTCTTTGTACTGTCCATCTGAAACTTTTCTATAAAGCGCCTTGCTGCTGACAATGTGTTTTGCTTTCACAATGATTGAGAAAACGCAGTCTGAGTTTTCAGCTCTTTCCTCCTTGGCATCTTTTAATTGTTCCAGAAGCTTTTGTAATTAAATATTAATGTTTAAATAAAAAATGCATTCAACATTTGATTGCAAAATGTCATTCTTATACTGGTCATCCTTTCAGAAAGACCAAAAACTACACCACAGGAGCTGAAGAATTAAATGGAAAGCACACATGGACACACTACATCATGTGTGCACATGACACATCCTCCCTGTTGCCCAGAAAGGGACATGTCGTGAGTGAAGACAGTGAATCAAGTTGTTGCAGAATTAGGTGCTATCTTGCTATGGAGCAACAGCCCTGTGATCTTTTGGGGACAGAGAGGAGAGTTCATGCCTCACTTTGAGGTGAGAGTCTGATCTGGGACTGGGGAGCTGGCTGGGCTTCTTGTCTGTCTTCTCTTCAACCCTTTCATTCCTAAACATTGCCAAGAAAAAATCTCATAGGTATATTCCTTTTTGAAGCTTTATGTTTGATGCTGTGGGATAAGAAATTCACAAATTCTCCATGGCAATGGAAAAGTCATGGGACTGAGGAAGTGACTGGATGCTGATAAAGAGGAACAAGGGAGAGGGCATGCCCATCTCCTCAGTGCTAGCCTGAGCCAAGGTGAGGAGGTGGATCTCTGTTTTCATATAGGCTTCCTGTGTGTCTTTGAGCAGCCACACACCTCCTTGTTCATCATCCCCTTGGGGGATCTCTCTGGCCCTTTGGGGATCAAAAACAATGAAAAACTGCAGTGCCCATTGGAACACAAAACTTTTATAAAGTCCCTTGGCTATTTCTTCAGATGAGAAACTCAGAGAATTCAGTAACTGAGTTTCATGAATGAGAAACTCAGAGCCATCTTTACAGCACCTTCTCCAGGGCAATTCTAGAGTCTGCCCCAGAGGGTTTCTGTGCTTTACACAGGTTTCATTTGTTTACACCCAAGTCCAGCTCTTGCTCTGTATGACAGCATTATTATCTGGTCTCCATTGTGGGACTCAGTAACAGGACCTCTAAATCTGATCTGTTTTACTTACATGGAAAGTCTCATCTCAACAAGTGTGGATCCACCTGCAGCATGTGCTTGTGCATGAACACTGGGTGTTGCCCCATAGTTTGGAAGATGCTTCAATATTTCAGGCTTGAATACTTAAGTGCTATTGCCTCGCATTTCACAATACCTCACAATTTAAACCTCTCCACAATCAGTGGAACTGTTTGTGTGGGAGACAATTATTCATGGGATGGCATCCGAACTGTGGGCGATGGAAACCCTTCCTGTATCCTGGCTCAACCAAAACACCTCGGCCTTGTCCTGCCCCAGACTGGGATGGTATCTGGATATGCATCAACCTTCTCTGGTATCCTCTGGAAGCAGCTTGGGCTTTCAGCAGTGGAGTGGGCTCTGTCACTGCCCCCAGCACGGGTGAACTGTGACCCTGTAGGACCTCACACCTACATCACAGCTTAGTCATGGTCAAAGGGAGTAATAAATAGGAATTGCTTCTCTTTGAGTTTTTCACGTATGCTTTCATGAAAAAAGTGAATTACAACAATTCAGCACCATGGGATGTGTGCAGTCTGCTGCCAAGTTTCCTTACTTGCACCCATTAAGAATGAAAGAACAAGTCAAATACGATGGAAGAGAATTTTTATTTCTGATATTTGAGCTGTGTCTGCTTCAACAGATGAATTTAAGCAACAATGTATTCTCTAAAGCTGAACCCTTTTCCGTTATCTTGAGTCATGTTCTGCTTTTTTTTCTAAATGGAATATGCCCTCTCTGGAATAACTAAACATATTTGTACAACAGTGAGAAAGTAATGATTTTATGAAATGATCTTGTCTTTCAAAAATTCTTGCTCAATGCCTAATTTAAACTTAGAAGAAAACCAAATGAAACTGCTTTGCTATTCATTTTAGGCATACAAGATGAATGCAGCACTTGCACAGCTATTTGTTTTTTAAATCTGGAGATAAAGTTCTTTGTAATAAGGATGTATTTCCCCTAATTCCCTTGCTTCTCAGATTGGAATTGACACTGGAATGATAAAATTGCTTGAATTCTTTCTGGCTTTTTGTATGTTTTTATGTCACTACAAATACTTAATATGGTCATTGCATGGTGTCTCTCAGATGACATCCTTGCTTTACCAATTTTGCGTCTTCCACTATGTTGCTATAGACATTTGTTCAATTTTGAGAAGACAGAAAGTTAGATTTTACTAAGCCCAAAGGACTTCTGAAAGAACATTGTAAGATTACCCCTGATTTAGACACAAATGTGTGTCCCATTCTGTAATGCATTATTTCCTTTTCATTGCCATCCTCAAAAGCAATTATCACTTCTCACAGTCATCATGTCTCAAAAGTTGCTGTTTAAATTAGTCTTGACTAAAAGCAAAATGAAAAGGAAGAATGTTGGTTGAAGGTACCAACTAATCTCAGTTGGATGAATTTCGAGAGCTTTTGAGAAATACTGATGTATTGCAATGGACTGGACCAACAGCGATAGGTTAGATTTGTAGGTAGGCAAATTAGTAGACAGAAGGCAAAACCCCCCATATAACATGTTACATATATGATAATAAATGTTGGATCCAGCCACTCAAAGCAGTTTTGGCCTTGGATCTGGCCTCAGTTCTTTATTCACTGCAGAGTGATGTTGTTGACGTTCTCAGGACAGCTGCTCAAGGGTGGTCTGGCCCCAGAGGCCTGCCTACCCTGGATGCCCATGCTTCTGCCAGAAGCTATGCACAGCTTCTGGAAAGCCACAGTACAGCAGCAGTGGGAGTGATTCTCCCTATCGTGCCCATGAGCCAGAGAGCAGCGAGCCCTGAGCTGAGAGCACACCGAAAGTGTCAGGACCCCAGAGGTTCAACTTCCTGCCTCAAGGTTCCAGCAGGAGTGACAGAGACCTTCAGTCAGAATAAATTGCCTCAAGACTCTTAGAAATCTCTAATAAGCCTTCAGCTGGAAGGCTCCAGGAGCTGTAGGAAACAGGCTTCAGGTCCTTCTTTGTCTTAGAGCAGGCCCAGTTCCCTTCTGAGATTCTCGTGGTGTATAGGTAGCTCTGGGGTGCCAGGAAAACCACCAGTAGGGCTCTCCTTCAGCATTAAACTTAAGAAAAGTTCAGGTGCCCAAACTGTTTCGTGCTAGAGAGGGGGCTCCCAGTTCTAGCAAGTGAGGAATTTGATCCAGGAGTCCCGTTCCCTTCCTAGGCATTTCCCCCTATTTATGCTAACTAGCTCCCTGCACAGCTACTTTCAGAGACTCATACTTCCCCACTGCACAAGACATGCCACAAAGGTATCCCTCAGGTTGAAAAAATAGTGGCTTTCTGTGAAAATGCAATGAAAGCTAAGTTAAAATGTGGATGCATTTTATTGTGCTGGAGAGTATAAACATTTTACTATCATTACAGAATATGATAAAATGTTCTTTTGCTAAAACATGTACTGGATAATCATGACCCTTACCTGAATGCACAATTTGAAAAGGCTCAGCAAAGGCAGAGTGTGCTTAAAAGTAAAAGAAAAGCACGTGAGTACAAAGAGGAGGAGCAGACGTGACCGAGGCATGAGGTGTAAGGAAGAGTGGTGCTAAATTATCCCTTTGGCATTAACACATATCTCACTGAGGACAACGGGAAGGAAACTTTAAACATCACCTTGTCTTTTTCCTTACAGCCTGAGGAGAAGGAGGCAATAATTAACGAACCATATAGCTCCGATGGAGCCTTGGGGCTTTCTGCCACTCTGCAAGCAAAGAGGGGACACTGTGAGGGTCTTCCTGGAGCTCTGGGTGACTCGATGGCCACCTACAGCTCTGGCGCAGCGGCAACCGAGCGCTCTGCCGCCGGCTGCCGGGGAACCGGCCGCATCCCGCCGGGGAACCGGGCGCTTCCCGCCGCCGCCGCCAGAGGATCCCGCTGCCGCGGAGCCTGCGCTGAGGCGGGACGGGGCCGCCGGAGCGGCGGGGAAGAGGCGGAGCCGCCGCTGCGGGGAAGCCGCTCCCGGCGCCCTCCCGCCC
>VZRZ01001149.1:65735-108805 GCA_013398175.1 Climacteris rufus
TTTTTCCCTTTCGCCTCCCCCCTCCCTTCTCGGAGCGTTGTGGAAGAGAGTGTTTTTTCAGGATATACAGCTGAGAATAGGGAGGAGGAGAGGCTCAGAGCTTCACCTCACTGCCTCACTCTCCCTTCCATGTGAACATTCTGCAACGTTTCTTTCATCCTGCCGCACCTCTCACCTGGCCAGCGCTGTCCGGACCATGTCCGCTAAGCTCCTGCCGGTTCTCTTCCTGCTCTCAGTGTTCCACGCCTGGTAAGTCTGCGCTCCCTCGCCTCCCTGCAGCCCCTCTCCTCTCCCCTCGCTCCAGGGGTGGCGGCCTGAAGTCCCGTTTGCCAGAGTTCGCACAATATTCGGCCCCCAGGAAGGACAGCGGGCTCTCCCCACTTTTCCCGGGGCTCTATTCCCGGGGGCGGTCTATCCCGCTCCCTGCCCGGGCCCCGCGGTGCTCGCTGCTCGGGGACACCGCCGCTGTCCCCTCCCGGCCCCGCACCGCCGGAGCTTCCCGAGGTCTCCGTGAGAGCCGCGGGCTCAGCTCCCCCGCTGCCGGCCCCGGGCGGGACGGCGCTGGCGCTGCCCGGGCTCCCCGAGCAGTCCCGGCTCCGCTCCGCGCCACCCCCGGGGCTCCGAGGCGGGGCCGCCGTGAGCAGGGACAGCGGGAATCGCGGACCCCGCCTCGGGCCGGGAAGGCTCTCCCCGCCGGGGCTCCGGCACCCGCTGTCGGACGCCAGAGGGGCACGGCCGGCAGCTGCAGCCCCGGCCTTTTGCATTTCGCTCTTTTGGTTGTCCGGGGCTGTCGCACCCCCTCACCCAGGCAAAGGGTCCCCCCTGGAGGAACCACCACAAACCAGGCTACAGCTTTGCTCAGGAGCCTTCCCCTCTCCTTCCCCTCTCATCCCCCGCAGCCTGCCCCGCACCTGAGCGGCGTCTCTCTCCTAAATCACCACAGGAACCAGAGGCTGAGCAAGTACAGGACACATATTGCAGGAAATAAACTCTTTCCTCACAACCTCAGAGTTCTTTAGACTTCCTCCTTTGTGCTTTATGCACAACCTCTTCTCTGTCTCCCCACAGGATCAAAACTGGTGGCTCATAAAGAGTTTGGGGAAGGTGTGTGTGTGATGTTTTCTTCCAGTTTGAGACTGGCCTGCCATCACCCTGTAGTTGTTTCTGTTGCTTGCAGGAATATGATGGCAATTGGCAGTCACCAGTAGGGTTGCAGATGAAAAATCTGTAACCTCAAGTGCTTTCAAGGAGCTTAACTATGTAGAGGCAAGCAAGGGAAGTGAAATATTAACTTCTCGAGGGAGAAAACAAAACAGCTTGAAAAATGAGTTTAGTATATTAGTCTGATTCATTGTGAAACCTCCTCCCCCTCCAATCTTAATCTAGAAGATAGGTAGGTATTTAAATGGTTTGGAGGTACTTTCTAGAAAAAAAAAAAGCTGCTAGAGTGAGGGTTTTAATTTTTCTTCCCAGATTTGGGTGACAAGGGGATCTAAAAGGTCTGCCATTGCTTAGTTAGGCTCTTGTTAGTGACTGGTTTTAAAGCAGCATCTCCCTGAAATGGGAATCATGGTACTACCTGAACTCAGCTTTCCTTTCCAGGTACAGTCTGAATGCCTGTGGTAAGCTTGTGGTGGGTGCAGAAGGAAAAGATGGATGATTCTTCCTTCTTTGCTATCAGCAATTCACAACCACTGCAGAGTTTCAGCTCAGAAATATCAACCACGTATGTTTGGAGATGATTCCTCCTGTGAGATTGGTTCTGTAACAGCAGTATTAAAACACAGGGCTTGTCATAAGTCTGATGGAGAAAAAAAATTCCCCCCAAATCCTCCTGAGTTTTTTGTAATGCTCATCGGGTGAATTATAAAAAGAAAAAAAAAAGTCAAGTTTTTAGAAAATACGACTCAATACAACTCAATAGCAGAGAGTAATGGTTGTCTATTCAAAATTTCCTCTAAGTTTTCTCTACATTTGCAACTCAGTTATATGAGCACTCTGTGGAATATCCTCAGGGTCTAGGTTGAAAAAATTTTTTTATATAGAAATTGTGCCTAGAGCACTTGTAATTTGTGAGGTCCTGTTAAGTGATTCACAGCCAATCCTTAGAGGTGTATTGGCTGTAGAGCAGTTTCAATTTAAAGTTTCATTAAATTCTCAAATAGTGGTCTTCAAGCAATGTGAGGGTTGATGATGCTTTGTGATTAAATTTTTATATTTGTATCAGGTTTTTTTTATGTTCACACAGCATTTATCAAGTCTTCTGGACACCTGAGGTATTTTAAAAGACACTAGTGTCATTATGGAGAGAAAGAGAGGGAGAGAAACAAAGTTCCACTGATACATGTAGCACATCCCATAACAACCAAGGCTGGTTCCTCTCATTCTCCATTGCTTTGCACCTCACAAAATTATTGACATTTATGTAAAAATGTTGCAAAATGATATCATATTTCCCAGGCAGTTGCATATCGAAACAACACGATTCCCGCTGTAGATTCCACCACTGAGGTTATCTTTTCTCCTAATAACTTTGTCTAACTGTCATAGATTTTCTCCAGTGAGAGGCATCAAACAGATTTGGTTTCTAAGATACATCTAAGATTTCTAAAGATACATCTTCAAATCAACATTTTACAGTCCATGCTCAAAAAGCTGCACAAATGAAATTAATCTTGTGTGAAAATAGCTCTAGCTGTGATTTCTAGGCAAACTAGTTTTACTACATTTGTGTTAATATGCAAAGAAATGTAATCCACCTATAAAGAAAACTCTTGGTGTAGTACTGCTTGTTAAAAAAAGTCATTAAAACTGCAGGGAAATTCAGAGTACTTTATGAAATGTATTTGTGTGCTCATGATAATCCATCTTATATTCAAGGAGTGAGCTCTTAATTCTAAGCCTTGTAATACATTAAATTCTGAAATTCAGGCACTGAGAATATAATAATTTATTAATAGGATAAAATGATCAGGAAGCATTAACAGATCTGAATTTTTAATACTTTTATTAGCCTTTGTGCAAGAGATGAATCAGTTGTCTTGATGTATTAATAAAATAATACTGCAGATGTTCGCTCTTTGTAAAACTGTATTGTAAACTAGTTGGAATAGGTTCATTAAAATGCAGGATATAAAATAGTACTCTGACAGATGTATTCTCTCCCAGAGTAAAACTTTTGAAGAGACTCTGAGAAGGCAATTTCTAAACAATGGTCAATCATGACCCATCCACAGATACTCAACAAGTGTTAATGGGAACATCCTGTCGCAAAACCAGCCTAAGGCTGAGTAGATTCAAAGCCAGGGGATATACCTAAAACTTCTTCAAATGAATGTGGAACTTTACCCAGAACGACAATTCATATTATAGTTATTTAAAAGAACACCTATTTGTTTCTTTTTTTTTTTTTTTGCAGTTCTAGAAAGATTGAAGAGGATGAATATGAGGATGGAACAACTAACCAAAAATGGGTTTTAGCTCCAAAAACACAAGACACAGACGTGACTCTCATACTAAACAAGCTGTTGAGAGAGTATGACAAAAAGTTACGGCCAGATATTGGAAGTAAGTACTTCTTTCTGCACAAGTGAGGAGAAACTTCTTTGGGTGCAGAGAAGACATCATGTTACTATATTTTGGAAGTGTGCACGAATATCTGGGAAGGTGGAGATTAAATTTTGTTGGATGAAGTTCATTGCCACGTCAGTATTTTAAAAATGCTAATTCTCATGAGGAGGTCTGGTGGTAGCTTAGTGTCCTAAAATCTGGTTTGCTTGTACAAGGTTTGTGTAGAGATATGGAAGGACTAGTTCTAAAGTATTCATCAGGTCTTTGGCAGAGGAAGGAACATTCTTACCTCTTTTGTCATCCAGTCCATGCATGTTGAAAGCTCACACTCTGAGAAGCAAACAAAACCTCAGCATATTGAACCCAAAAAGTAGGACACAGCAAGACAAGATTGTGCATCTATTCTCTTCAGAATATGATCATGAAAGTTATGTTCCTTAGTGTTGGAAGAAGACACCAGGATTTGCTTATGTATAGGGCAACTCCAGAGATCTTCCACAAACCAGCAGACATCTCCAAAAGAAATCATATAGAATGGAAATGCCTTGTGGTCAGTACTACCACATATAAGTATAAAATGTAGAAAAGATCCAGTAGATACCTGCATGTGTCCATCTTGGGCTATTCTTTTTGTTTTAATTTGTATAATGAGGTTATGTGTTTTAAACCAGTTTTGGAATTTGTGGAGTTTGGGCTTTTTTTGTTTGTTTGGAGTTTGTTAGTTTGTTTGTGGTTTTTTGTTTGTTTTGTTGTTTTGGGGTTTGGGTTTTTTATGTTTGGGTTGGTATTTCTTTTTTCCGTGGTCCACATATTGTAGTTATGCCCTGTTTTCCTGGTTTGCATCCCCAGAGCATAATGGCTGTAGCACAACTGCTGCTCACTTTGTTCACGGCAAGTTTGTGTGACAGAAATCAGAGAGAATTTGCAATTTTTACTTACTGCACCTTACATGTGCTTCAGAGTGAACTGACAATGGGGCATACTCAAACTCATCACCTCATGTAATTTGCTTTTCCTTAATGTTTGCAGAGATTAGAGGGAGAATTCCTACCACTGATTATAAGTGAAACTATTGTTTGCTGGTGGCAAATGTATTGATACTCTTTCTAGGTGATCCCTTTGGATTAGTTTAGAGGGAAGTAAGAGCCATGTGTATGCACTCATCATTACAATTAGTAGTGTCTCATAGCTGCACAACAATACAACAGTTACAGAAAAAAAGACTATCCTGTGGTATGAAAGAGTCTGTTTGTTTCTTTTTCATAGCTATTACTTTGATTTTCCATAGTATTTACAAAGATTGTATTTGATAGGTGTGTCTGTTTTTATCACAAAGTGATATTTATCTCTCTCCTCTTAGTTTGTCATACTGGATTTAGCTATCTTTAATACCTGGTGGAGAAGTGCTTTAATGCGCTTTCCCACCCATATCAAGATCTAGAAGACAATCTCAGATAATATTTTTTATACACTTAGATCACTGACTTAAGGCAGAGTGAATTGCATTTTGCCTGTGTGGGGCAAAGCAATAATTCAAAGTCCCCAGGTCAGTTGCCGCAAAATCAGTAGTGTTCAGACATATCTTCCATCACTGGGAAGTCATTGTTACCAAACTAATTCCTTTTGTCCACAAATTTCGTAAATCCTGTTTTAGAGAAAAGACTTAAATCACACAGCTCCTCATATATCAAGTGGATTTTACAGTTCCCAACTACATCTATTTCTATCAAGCATTTTGGTCCTAGGCCATTTTTCTCTTTGATAGCAATCTGTCTATTTCAGAACTTGAGCTGAGTGTTGTTCAGATGCTACAGAAGTTAGTTCACCTCTGCTTCCTTCCCTGGTCCCTCTTTGCACCTCTCCTACCTTTGATGCAGTTAAATAACGTTACCCTTTTGAAGTTGAGGAGCTGTCTCATTTGGCAAGGAGAACACAAGGGGAATGCTAGAGAATCAGGCATGGCATGTAACTTCCCTGAATTGCTGGCTGGTGCCTCACACACAAGCACATCTTCCTTTCCATCTGGGAGATGCTTATCCTCCAAACAGGATGGCATGCTTATCCTCCAAACATGTCATGGCAACCGAACTTTGTTCCTGCCCTGAAGGCCTCAGGATGAATACAAATAATTTAAAGCACAAGACATATCAGCTAGAGCACCAGGAAGAAAAAGTAGTGAACCAGGTAACATAGAGCATACAATAAGAAACTGCATGTTTTGGAAATTAGAGGAAGCATGGAATGAACCAGTAGGAGAATAGAGAAGTAATTCTCAGAATCAGGCAGAAATACTGTCAATGAAAGATACTGAGGGTAAAATGCAGGAGTAATAGAAGTCACCTGCTCAGTAGGGCCTTGACTTTTGCATGGTACTGCTGGGAAGGAAATCGTCTGATCCACAGGACAGGGACACTCACCATTTCGTGTCATTGCTCTTTACTCAGTTTTTCAATCCTTTATTGCACATACACCATTTCTAACAATGTTAGCTTTAGCAATGGTCCTGAGGAAGTGATCTTTGTTCTTAATACAGTCAGAAAGGCTTAGGAAATGCTTTGCAGTCTCAAAGGTTAACATTGGAGTTTTTAGATCTCTTAGGAAGACACTTTTGCAACCAAAGACCATGGAGAGAAGGAGAAGACTGTGGCAAATAGAATATTTAGAAGTGCATGATGGCACAGGCAGTGACTTCTCTGTGGTTTTTCATCCTTCTCAGGGCAGCTGATATTTTGGCTAGCTCAGGTGTGTCTGAGTACTGCCTGGCACTGTACAGGCATATTCTGAGTGCCCATATGGGCACTGACTTCTTCAGCAATCACATCTCCTCCAGGTCAGCAGTACAGCCATCACTGAATGAACTGTGAACACTTAGCTGCCCTCTTTCCTCCTCCCTTACCCAAGCACATCTAAACCTCTGTAAGGAGTGTGTACGTCACTGCTTGGATGCAAGGCCAGGATTTGCTCTTTTTTTTTTCTTTTTCTCATCCTGGCTCATACTTGGCCTCAGCTTTCGTGTAAATTACTGTTGCTCAGATCATATGCACAATCTACATTCAGCAGTTCAGGCAACACCTGCAAGGTTCCAAGTCAGAATTTTTAAAGAGTGTATTGAACAACCTAAATATTAGGCAAAACTGTTAACCTGTGTAGGCTAATAGCAAAGTGATACCTTAACAGGACCTATTTAGCTAAAAGGGGCCTTTGATCTCTGGAAACAA
The DNA here is from genome assembly GCA_013398175.1 of Climacteris rufus. Lineage (NCBI taxonomy): Eukaryota > Metazoa > Chordata > Aves > Passeriformes > Climacteridae > Climacteris > Climacteris rufus. Next base: position 72,524 of record VZRZ01001149.1, read on the forward strand.
TGCAGTGTTCTACCAGCAGGGGAATGCCTGACTGCATCCCCTGTGGCCACACACTTGGCAGAGTTCTTGTCTCCATAAATACAATGGCTTTAAGGGTTTTCATTTTATAGGTGGCATCTGGCAAGTTTCCCTTATACAGCAAAAAAAATATATGCCTTTTGGAATTGGGAAAAAAAAAGAAAGAAAGAAAGAAAGAAAAGAACACACTTAATATGGAACAGCTAATAACAGTGGACTGATTAGATCAAAAAGTGTTTTAATGATGGAAAGCATCTTTTCAACTTTTCACCTGTTTTTTTACCAGCTACAATTGTAGATCTGAGATACTCAGATGCATGGCATATTGCATGGTATGAAAGGCACCAATCCCAGGAAAAAACTAAACCAATTCAGAATTGTGAAGGTCTTAACATCTCTTGCACAGGCAGATATTCTGTGTTTTGTTTCAAAGTGCTTTGAAGTGAAGACCTGTTCAATGATATGCATAATTTTCTAAATGCAGTAAGGCTTGCTACCCTGCAAGGGTGGCTTTTTCTTCCCATGTCACATTGATTTAAATCCTGACATTTAGTAGGACCAAGTTCTGGCCCTGAAATTTTACTTCCTCTTTATTAATAAAAGGAAAACAGAAATATTAGGCAAACCAACAGGGCACAGAATAGAATGATGATAATTACAGCTAAAAAATCCCAGTCTCATTCAGGTTCTAACAACTAACCAAATTTTTGTAATTTTTCTTTTGTTTTTTGATTGACAGATTTAAAATATAAGTTACGATAAAACCCTCACCACACAAACAAACAAAACCAAACAAACAAAAGCAAACCCATCAATGACGCAAAATACAGGTAAATTAAATGTCACATGACAAAACATATTTCCTTCAAATTCAGTTTAATGAAATGTTCCCTCTCACCTTCCTTAATGGACAGCTTAGTCCACGATGAGGGTCTGGCAAAGAAAATTTATATGGAATATAAATTGTAAATGAAAATTTGTAACAGTGAAAAATTGTGTAACAGTGAAACAAAGTGAAAGGTTTGCCAGTCACATTCCCTGAGTCAGCTTATGTGTGGAAACTAATATGCTATCTTTTTCTTTCATTGTGAAGGTCATTTTACCTGTCAAAAAGCTTAGCATGTGAGAGATTTCTGAAATGTGCCATTGGTAGTGGGAGGAAAAAAGTCTCCCCCTAGATGAGGCTTAGAACTGCAGAGTAGTAAGGCAATTTGTGTTGCATGTTTGCATCCTCTGTTTCTCAAATGTATCACTACATTAAGGAAGCTCTGAACTGCACATGTGGAAGAAAGCTTCATCAGCTTGTATTCTGAGGCATATATGACACTGTCTGCTCTTCTTTCCTGTTTTTAAAAAAAAATATTTTGCAGTAACTCATGGTTTTCTCTTGGATTCTCTAAAATTATTTCATCCCTGCAACCTCTGGTAGTTATCTGTATCAATTGTGTATTTATAAGCCCAAATAAATTAACTTTGAAATATGTAATATTCTGACTCCACCAGTTCTAGCTGTCTTGAGAGTCAAGCTGGTTTTCTTTGGTCCCCAGTATCTTTATAACCATTATTCACATTTCTGAAGATGAGAGCAGTCTCAGAAACCTCTGTGCAGCTCTCACTACCCTGAGCAGGTTTGTAGAAGTGTAGCTGGGCTCATTTGAATCAGCAAACACAGAAGACTATGTTCTGTCTGATGTGCTTTACTGTGCTGCTTGTCAGTATTAACAGAAGTTCTCTTCTAAAGCAGTTAGAAGTTTTATCTGTAGCTAATTTGACCAGTTTTTCAGTGTATGCAAGGAGCAAATCTGTTGGTTGAGTAGGCACAATTTTACTCTGTTGCTTCTTAAAGGAGATGTCATTTTCCAAGCACCATCCTATTGAAAACCGTGAGTTCTGCAGCAGTATCACAACCTTTCTCCTGTCTGACCTGCTTTCCTACCATGTCACACAGAAATGAACCCTGAAGTGCACCACAGGTGATTACCACAGAGGCTGTCAGGTTATTTTTGCTGGCTGCTGATTGCCACACCTGATGCTCTTTAAATTAGCTCCAGCAAGGTTTCCCCGTGTGTGGTGACAGAGGGTTGCACATTGCCTGGCAGATCAAAATATTTTCCAGATCACAGTGCAGAGAAAGCTGTGAAGTGTCATGCCAGGTCAAATTGCTGCTTTCTGCTGTAAGTCTTTTTTTGTACTGGCCTACAAGTCAGTATGATCTTATAACATGAAGTAGTGAGAGGGACATTAATGCTTCAGGATTAATTAAAGACAGTTGTACCTGGAGAGCCAACTTGTGTGTAGAAGTAGGACACATGGGAAGGAGGGAGGGGGTAAATTCTGTTTGTATTATGGTGGCACTTGGGAGGGCAAACCCATAGGTCCTGTATCCATCTTCTGTAGTACTGAGCACTGCAGAAGATTGTGGAGATTATTCTAATTTAGGTTTATATGGAAGAATAAACTTGAATAACCTGTTGTTGAGGACTCAGACTGCTGTGGTTAAGACCTAGTTAGGAAATAGGGAGAAAACAGGGAAATAGTGAGAGATCAGGAGCTGAAAAAATCAGAACAAAAAAACCAGAAATGCTTTCATTGTTCTCATTGGTACTCCCCTTTTTCTTCATTTTGGACGGGGTAAAAGTGGATTGTCTTCATTTCAGAAACTCATGTTCTGATTCAATCACTGAACTAGAAATCCATTTGCTGCCCATTTTCATGAGTAAGACAGTAAATATGAAAACCTATTTTAGTGCCAGTCACTTGCCCTGCATTATCTATAAGTACACCTATGCAAGAGGAATGGGTTGCTACTCAATGAAAATGACAATGATCTCTCTTCTAAGTGGGAGGAGAGAAGGGATTTCTTGGTTGTCTGCAGGAGTTGTAATTCTCTAGCATTTTCAGTAGTTGATGCTTTCTTTTGCAGTGTTGACCACGAACATTTCTAGAATACTAATAGCAAATTTAGCAAATTAAGGGTAAACTACTTTATGAATATTTCAAAATATCCACTTTAGATTTTTGTGATACATGCTCGAGTTTTGAAAGATTACATAAATAAATAGGTTGGTTTCATGTAGTCTGTGGTGCTGGTACACTGCATTAAACATAGGCTCTTTCAAGATCTAGCATGGGAACAACTCTGATTAGGACAGGATCCTGACAGTGAGCATTTTTCATGCCTGAATTCTGCTTTCCTGCTCATTTACCTTGGACTGAGTATAGGGGAATTTCTGACTTGGCTTTCTGACCTGCTTTGGTTCAGAGAATTTCAACCCTCAGGGGAAACATCCTACTTTTTATTCATCCTTTTCTCAGGTAAAACTTTTAATGTGTCATACTAAAAGTATAAGTAGATAAATTTTAGTCCAATGCAAAGCCCTCCAACTTAATGTTTCTGCTTTAAAATCCCCAAAACCAATCAAGCAACTCAGTTTCATTGTTCCAATTATTTGACAGTCTTTTCCTTTTCCTTTTCCTTTTCCTTTTCCTTTTCCTTTTCCTTTTCCTTTTCCTTTTCCTTTTCCTTTTCCTTTTCCTTTTCCTTTTCCTTTTCCTTTTCCTTTTCCCGTTTTTTTGATTGCTTGATTTAAATCAAATGCTGGAAAGCAACACTTTAATTTCAAGCTTGCAGTACTTCAATATGTGGAATTATTTTAGCACTCAAACACTGTTTTTCTGAAACTAATCTCATCATTTATCCCAGGTAATACAGCTCTTTGCATATATAAAATACTCTTTTGTCTCATTTCTAAGAAGCAACTCGTGTCTTTGCAATACTTATGCCTCTTGTGTAGTCTATTGGGTTGAAAAAAAAGTACTGGTGGTGTGTTGGAGAAAGAGGCCTTTTAGCTAATTACTAAACAGCAAGGTCCCTTAAAATACATCCTTCTCTTGGTGAATGTAAATAATTCATTTACACAGATAACTTTTATTTGGAGTTTTATTTTCTGACACTGATTATTTGCTGAAATGTCTTGGTACAAACACAGATGGAATATTTTTCTTGAATAGCATTGTAGGTAGGAAAGTTTGGTTGACAGTTAATGTTTGCCAAACTCTCAGCCTAAATTGTCAGACACAAAGCTAGATGTAGCAGCTTCTAGTTCTTATTCTCCCTTCTATAGCTTCACAATCACATTTCTTAATCTGAGAGGAACTTTGGAGTGTAGCATACAAACTTTTTGGATGCCATGAGTTGAAAGTTAGGTAAGAGTCAAGGAAAGTCTGAGGCACTAATTACACAAGAAAATCCTTTTCTTCACTCACCGTCCTTCTTACCCAGACTATGCTGGCATTAAAGAGGTTTCTGAGCAAGTATTTATAAACTGTGCAGATGTGCAGTGCTACAGTTGTCATTTTGAGGTCATGGCACAAACTAATTGTTCTGTCATTCTATAAAGAGGGAAAACTTTCTGCACATATTATTTTAAATATTGTTGCTCATTTTTGCATCTGTATAGTTTTCTTATGACTGTTATTGTTCACCCAGACCCTGGTTGCTATCTTGCTAGACTTTGCAGGAAAAAATTCTATTATTGTTCAGTCTCATGACATCGCATAGGAACTCTTGCATCTGACGAAAAAAAGTAAAACAAAACTGGAAACTGTGGGGATTGATTGAAAAATAAGACTAACCACTAAGATCTACAGTTTTCATTGCACATTGTAATACTAGAAAAATTACAGCTTGTGCATTAAGGAAAGGTAAATGAAGGATGAAAGTGCTGAAGGTTGATTGATAGTGATGGTGGAAAATGAAGAATGAAAGTGGTTTGTAGTTAATTGAGGGAGTCTGTTTATGTGCACACTGTCATTCACACTCCTGGACAAAATGACAACCAAACCTAGCATATGAAAAAAATACTGTTCTCAGGGGACTGCATTCTCATTCTGGTCTTGCTGCCATCCAAACTTTCTTTTAAGTCTGCACCCAGTTTCTGATTATCCTTTTGATTTTTATTTGCAGTCCCATTTTGGTAATTTGAACCTAAAACACAGGGATGTCAGTTCTGTCAAAGTTTCTCTGTCTGTAGTAAGTGGAGGATTTTGACTTCAATCTGTTTCCAAGCCCATTCTCTTCCACAAAGGAAGAACGGGGGGTTTTAATTTTCCCCACTGATACCTTGGTAGTATTGTAGAGGAGAATCATCAGATAATTTAGGTTGGAAAAGATTCTTAAGATTTTCAAGTCCAATCCTTAACCTAACACTCCCAAGTCCACGACTAAACAATGNTTTCAAGTCCAACCCTTAACCTAACACTCCCAAGTCCACGACTAAACAATGTCCTTAAGTGCCACATCTACTCATCTTTTAAATACATTCAGGGATGGTGACTCAGCACTTCCTCTTACCAGGTTTTTTCTTCAAATGCAGTAATTTGTTGTAGATGAGATGTTCTAGAGGAGATGTTTTAGCTGACTGCAATTAGCCTTGAGAAGTGGCTTGTTAGCATAGTAGTTTGTTTCGTAGGAATAACTAGGTAAATAGATGTGGCCTAAAAGGTCATGTAGGAAAATATGAATAGTCATCATCACTAATGCAAAGTAAAAATTAAGAATATAATCACAACTATTATGGTTACCAATAACTGTGTAATGATTTATTACCGCTTTGTCCCAATTTAAAAATAGCAATTTATGTGCTAATGAGATAATGTAAAATATCATTATAGAGCAATACCAAAAAAAATCCCATTACTGTAGAGCCAATTTTCTTAGTCATTTGCATTCAGTAGTCTTGTGAAATTTGGGCAGAATTTAAGTGGCTATGTAGTTCTGCAACAGAGATCGTATTGTGTTTGTTATATGGTTGTCTGCCTTATAAAAATCTAGTGCTAGTTGTTTTGCTTCTATAAATATGTGTGTATTGATCTATAACATTTTTACCACTGGTGTTTTGGGTAAAACCAGAATAAACCTGGGACTTGGTTGAACAGTGTAAGAAAGGTTAACTCTCAACAAAAAATAATTTTATTTTAAAATTCGTGAGAGCTCAGTTAGACATAGTCTGTTTCATTGAGCTTGTAAAAAGTATTTCTCAATATTACAATTTAAAAAATATTTATGGATATCTATGATCTGTGCAGGAACATGAATGCTATTTGTACAGACTTCAAAAGCAAAGGAAACTTTTTGAAGGAAGAAGAGTGTTTTCCTTCATGAAATAAGCATCAGTTCTGAATAGCGGAGATCTATCAAAAATTAAGAGATACTTTGAAAGGACAGAATAATTTGGGATAGTAAGCAAGCAGAATAAAATGACAGGAACTTATTGCAGATTTTTTCCCTGCATGACATGAAAGTGCTTAACATTGCCTTTTTTATTTACTCAGGAGTCTTTCAAAATTCTCCTGATTTATCTGTTGAGTTTTTAGAAGCATGATCAACTTACATGCGTCCAACAATAAAGTCTTCATGGCTTTTAATGGGATTCAAGTTCAGGTACTGTTTTTTTCACCAGAGTAAATCTAGAAAGGATTCTAGATGAATCCTGTAGGTGTCCATGTATATTCATGATGAAGGCAATATTCTAGCTGTTTCTGTGTCTTGCTGTCCACACAGAGTTTTGCCCTGTATTTGTAAGTGAGCTTTGCAGGCTGTGCTGAACTCCCCACTCCTGTGGCCAGGTGTGTTTTGGACTGGCTAAAGTTTGTGGGCAACTTTCCCTTGGTAATACCTTTGCAATGTGATAGTTACAAAGCTGAATGGAACGTAAACGCTGTCTTAAAGCCAGGGCATTTCGATCAGATGACCTTGGTTTTGTTTAAAAATGTTTTGATTGGCTTTATAAATCCCTTCCTCAATTAAAACCAACAGGTCTGAAGATTAAATGAGTGTGATAAGCAGCTAGCTCACCTTAGGTAGCACTGTGTAGCAGTGTAACACTGCAGTCACTTGCATGTGCTTGTATCATCTTCTAGGGAAAGTTACTGCCATATATTAAATAATATTTCAAAGAACTTGGAGAAGGTTAGTACGTTTGTTGACAACTTTGAATTGCTCTCTTGCATGTTGTATACACATGGTTCTGCCATGTGTAGTGATTTTTCTAAGTTTCTGACAGTTCTGTGGAACTATATTGGGTTTATGCCAATATCAAAGTGGTACTGAAACTGAGTATCCATTTTTTATCTTATTGTCAGCTTTTAGTGAGGAATTAAAACTTTCGTTGTTTTGTCAACAACACTGTGAGGGCTTCTCTAGTGCAAGAAAACAAGCTCCATCTGCAGCTCAATAACTCCATGCATGGCTTGAATTCCTTCATCAACTGAGTGTTAACAAATGCATGTAGTATACAGAAAAGCTGAGCAGGCACTGAAATTGCACAAGCAGAGAATCACAGAATGGTTGAAAGGGAACACAGTGGGTCATCTGGTCCAACCTCCCTGGTGAGGTAGCTATTTACATCTTTCCATGAAACTCAGTTTATTTTGAAGAGCATTATAGGGTGAGTGAGTTCTTTCTAATAAGACTTGATAACTTTAAGACTCCGTTATTTTCTTTTTCATAATGCATTTTGGAAGAAGCAGTCTTAAAATCTTGCCTCATTATGGTTGGTATTTTTAATTAAAGTCTTATGATAACAAATCTAAAATTACTACCTGATGATCCTCCCAGTTTATATGTGTTTATATCTGTGAAACACCACATGCAACAAGCACTATGCTCTTCTGTCCTTTCTTTCAAAACCTGAGCACATAGTTAACATACACTTAAATTACAATTGTATTTTCTACCTCTGCCTAGGAAGACAAAGCAAAATAATACAAAGAAATAGTCAATCTCTCTCTCTTTTTTTAAAAATTTGTAGTACTATAATAGCTTACCTGTATTTTTTAATTATGTATTTTAAATTTTAATTTCACTATGAATGTCTGACAAAAGGGACTGTTGCTTAGTGTTCTCTTTCAGGGTTAGACCTTTACTGTAAGATCAAATTCTCTTTAGCATTAGCATTAAGCAGAGCTTAATTTTGTTTTTTTTTAAATTTTTTTTTTCACTGTAAGAGAATTTGGTCTAGCACATTCAGGAGAAATTATCTTCTCACACACTATTTATATACTTAACAGGAATGATTAAACAAAAATGTAAACAAAAATTTGTTTTGTTAAACAAAAGCAAGTACTGTGTTTTGGTCCTGGATTTTGTCTGTGATTCAATTGCATGCCAATTTACATCCTTAAGTCTGGTGCCTTTAATGTTCACCTTTAATGTTCAGAACACCTTAGTGTTGAACTTCCAGCTTGACATGTACATAAACCCTAGAAAGATTAGAGCTCTTTATTCCATGTATGCTATTTTGATTGAACAGTTAGCTGTAGTTCCTCACTATTACCAATTCCTGTGTAATGACATTTATTACTGCATTTTGAGGCAACTCATTACCAGAAGCTGCTAGACTCCTATTTAGTTATTAGCTGGGTACAATTAGAGTTGTTTTAATCAGCTGAGCTTGTTCAGATGAATTCAGATTTTCTTTTGCTGAAAGGGAGATCTGAGTTTATCAGCCAGTAGTTCAGACAGTTTTAAACCATGACCTGAAATAATCCTGGATATTCTGACCATATGCAGTCAAGAAGTATGTGTTACTTAACGAACTAGAAAGAATGGCTGTCGTCTTTAACCACTGTTTATACCTGGTTTAATATCTGGTTTTTGCAACAGGGGATATAGACTTCTAATGATATGTACATACCAAAGGACATGGTATGTAGATACCATTACAGGACAAGCCAGTATGCCTGATCTTTTTTCAGAACCGTCTACATTTTCAAGTACTCACTATTAGTCTGAAATTTGGGAGATGCAGGCAAAAAATATTCATCTTTATGTTTGAAGATCCCTGTCTGTCTTCAGCTTTGTGCCAGGTGACTTTAGAGCAATTGACTGATAGTTACTGGAGATAAGCTTCCAACAGAACAGTGATATTGGACTGTTCCTCGCTTCTCTGCTCAGCAGCTTCCCAGAGGAAAGCTTTCTGAGTTTTGAATGGCTGGTGTGCCTGCATTTCATCATTTGAGTAGGCTTGGAGGTTAGTGAAAAAAGGTCCAAGTCCAGCATAGTTTCCAAACTTCAGTGGTTTGAATTCTCTCTGGAGATTTTGGAGAAAACCATGGAGGGGAGAAGGTGCTTCTATGGAAAAGACAAATGTCCAACAGAAGCTGCTGGACTACTGGGGCAAGTTTGCATCAATTCTCACTCTGCAGGTTAGAACAGCATTTATACTTTATACTTAGCTAACCCTGGAGAAAGGAAACCACTAATTTAGATCTCAATTTAGAGCTTAACCTATACCCTGTGGGGTTGGAGGAATGACAGTATCAGTAAAAAAATGAATGTGCCTTTTACTGTAGGAGTGGCATTGTTTTAGAGTTAGGTTATGTCAGCAATAAGAGCTAGCTGAATAATATTCACCAGGTATGTGGACACCAAAGATGTTAAAGAAAGATAAATCCTAGTGACTGCAGTAAAAGAAAGGGCAACAGAGCTTGTCTTGGCTTATTAAGTCCTGGAAGTCTGAAAACATGGAATATCTTGTGAGAAATGTGCATTGGCTAAACCAAATCAAAAAGTCTTTTGATGAATGAGTGCAAAGGCAATGTGGACTGAAGGGAATGAGTCTAAATGGAAAGAAGAGTTGCTTAGGTTTAGCTAAACAGATTTCCTAGTGATTTTACTCGAGTTAGGATAATTTCAAGGCTGATGAGATGCAAAAATCTGGAAAGATTGTTTTGATGTGGAACAAACAGGCTAAAGACCCACAAGTTGAGGCAAAGGGAAGAAGTAATATGCTGCATAATTTCTACTTTCATGTTGGACATCTTAGATTTTGACTGTGAGCTACTGTGCATAGCATTGAAATTTTTTTTTAACAAATTACCACCGAAATAAATAAGAATCATGATGATGAAGTAATACAGGTTTTAATTTATGGCAATTTTTTTTTGGAAGGATAGGAAGAATAGAACCTTGTCTTCCTGAAAAATACATAATCCATGTTTCTCAGTAGCTATACCTGAAAAGAAGACATTATGGTTATTGGAGAAGAAAGTATTTAAAATTATTACTTATGTTGTCTGCAAAATAATCTTAATTTTTTTTTTCTCCACAGTAAAACCAACAGTTATTGATGTTGACATTTATGTCAACAGCATTGGTCCTGTATCATCAATAAATATGGTAAGTGACTTGCTAACAAATTTTTTTTCTGGATTGCTGATCTTTGCATCAATACTACTTTTTGAAAAAGACAATAAATACCACTGTGATAAGTTGTTTTGATTCTGATTTAGTTCTGCTTTCAGCTATAACTCTGTTTTTCTCTTTTCTGCTTCATCAAGAGAAGAACAAACCTACGAGCAATATTAGGCTCTATGTTGTCTATTGAAAAATGTTGATAACCGTCTTAGAACAAAATAAGTATGAAGTGAAGCCATTGTCAAGGAAACTCTTGAGCTGTTTTATTGTTGAGGCAATAAGATATACAGAGCTTCATAATGTGGTGTTAATGGAAGTCATCATATAATAACAGATTATTTATTTGAAATTCATTATCTCTTCAGTGGCTACTTTTCTTTCATTGAATTGTCACCAATCTTGAACCTTAAAGTAACATTTTGAAGAAGTTATACACAGCTGTACAGCATGTGTAAAAGCAGGAGAAACTGAAAGTGTCAGTGTGATAGCGTGGCAATAATATGGTTGTCAGTTGTGGTCTCAACTCTAGGTCTTTCCTCAGTTCTGCAGCAACAGATTCAGATTTAGAAAGCAAGCTGGATGTTTGTGTACCTGTGGGGTTACGGGTAACTGTGGCTGCTTCTGCAACTTTCAAGTTTGAATTCAGCCTATTATTGCTCTTCATAAATTAGGTTGATCTTTTTCTTAATACTTCTTGGAAATGGAAGACCTGTTAATATCTTACTGTACTTAAAGCTCTTAAAATAACCTCTTCAAAGCAATGTCTCTCTTTTTTACAATGACATTCAAAGGTTGCCATGTACAACGTTGATATAAGAATCTAATAAATGCACTGCATATGTGTTTTGTAGTTTTGGAAGAAAAACTCCTGAGTTTGAAAGGTGGTCATTCAGCCTTATTCTCTGCTTTTGCCTATAAACATGAAAGAAGGTAAATCATTGCAGCATTTCAAATATTGGGCGGTCAAAGACTCCTATGCACCCTAGCAATGGAAATTCTGGCAAATAAACACAGAACCAATTATGTGCTGTGAATAACTTGGGGTCATATTCAAAGACTGTGAAATGTGTTGATCATATTTCATGTGGGGCACTGAATGTCAAGCAAGGGGAGTACCTGCTCCATTCCTGAACTGATAAATATTTACTTATGGCCTGCCAGAATGACTTCACTGGGGAACTATTTTATTGGAAGGTCTTCTGGCTTTCATTTACTCTAGGAGTGGGTGCTCTGTTCAAAAGCAAAGGGAACAATGTATTTTTCCTCTTTGCCCCTCTGAATTAGTTTGTAAGTAGAATTTTGAGGTGCTGGAAATGTATGTGGAATAATAAGAAAGCATTTGATCAAAACTACTTCAGGTAGAAAGAAGGAAAAAATCATAATAGAAGAAATCAATGGTTCTTGGAGTATTATGGCACAGTCCTACTTATGCAGTAACTGTGAGTTCAAGATAGCCTATGGCAAGTTCAAGATAGACAGATGTATCAAAACATGAGTCTTAAAAATGCATACTGTATCTCTCTTATAGTAAATCCTGTAATTAGGATAGTTAATGAGTGTATGACATTGAGATATTTCTTGGTTACAGCTGAAGAAAGTACATACAATATGTAAGGACAGAATGATAAATAAAACGATGAAATATAAAATATGGGTGTCTGAAATATTAAGGATTCAAGCTTGCTTAAAGCTCTATTTAAACTTTTGAATAGAAATGGACCTTATTTCAGATGTGCTTGTGGACTGTACATCCCACTGAAACTAAATCTGATTTGGCTTAATACTTTTGAGTTTTATTTCTGTTCTCAAACCTAATTGTCCATATAGGAGATTAACGTTAGGCACTCAAATGTAGCAAATTTTTGTCCAAAAGCTCCATTTCTGCTCTGTAAATTTGGAATTTGTCCAAACATACATAAGAGAGCAGTAATGATCTTGCAGTCTCAAATCTACAATGAAGATGGGAAATCCTCCTCTCAAACTTGCAAGTTATTGTGCTGTGTGATGACTCGTCTCTCCAGAAGTGATTGAGAAGCTACTTTCCCCCCACATTGTTTGGCTACAGTATTCAGCACCCCTGATCTGGTCTACTGGATGGGAAAAAATCAAACACTTTTTGGAATTAAAAGGAATAACTTTTATTCCTTATAAGGAATAAGGAATAAATTAAAAGTGTGGATACACAAAGAGATGAACAGAAACAGCAGCTGGAAATTACTTGTGTCAGAGGAAGAGAAAGGAAGGGACCATCATCAGTCTGATACCTGTCATATAAACTGAAATTTCAAAGGGAGAGGAGTGTGCATGAAAATCCCATTTCTGGAGGTAAAAAAAAGGGGGATTCTTGGTAGAATCTACATATGCTCTTTTTCTCACCAGGATGGGAACTTTTAACTTTTCTCACCTAAATTATTATTAAAAGTTGAGTTATTCTATCTGGGCGACTCAGCAAGGTGGTGGTTGATTGAGCAAAAAGGGCAATGATTACATTGATTTCCAGTTCTTCTATTTCAAGAGTGAGACCATCAACACGTACATGGAGGACTTTCCTGCTGTGTACTTCCAAACTTAGACCTTAGCTCAATTACCTATTTCTTAGTTTACAGCACTTCTGAAGGAAAATCATGTGGAGCTTCTCTAGAGATCAAACTCTGCAGATATATTTTCTGATCAGTTTTTATCAGTGATTTTCATCTAGTGGGTGAAACCTTGGAAATAATTTTATGTAAGATATCTATTCAATGGGTGTTCAGCTGAATGTTCCAGCCAATTCTGTAGAGCGAAGCTTTTCAGATGTCATTAACTGTTGTAAGGATGATTAGACTTGAGTGTGAATATTAACATTTCACTGTTTCTTAAATAGTCAGGAAAAAGACAGTTGCTATCAGACACCCACTTGTAGCAGTTGATCTCAGATGAATTGTATGTGAATACAAGGAAGAATGAATCCTTTTAGGCTGAGGCTGTAAGTGCCACAAGGGAAAGAACTGTTAGGGATCCCTTCAAAAAGGCTTCAAGTCAAGGGAGAGGTGGTGTTCTGTGACAAAGGTGGCATAATCCACAGGAATATATGGCTAACTCTGCATTCCAGACCTTTTGCAGAGAGTTTATGCCACTTCCCCTAAAAGTTTTATCAGTGTTTTGTTTTCTAGTTACTTTCAAATCTATCATATCTTTCATATCTATTTACACCCAAGATTTACAGAAAAAAACCCCAAACAATCCAGGACTGTGAGACAGTAATGTAGTTGCTCTTCTATTAGAGACTCATCATTATAATATCTTTATGAAAACAATAGAAACTTGTTTTCTGGATAGAGAGCGGTGACTCTTCCTCTGTCTGTGACATGGAATATTTCTTTGGTTCATGGTTTGAAAAAAACCTGATATGAAAAAATGTGTATTATGTAAGAATAAACAACTATAAAAAAAGCTGAATAATGAACTGAGCAACACTAGGAAGTGGTTGCAAGTGACAGTAGCTTTAAAGAAGTAATTGCAGCATTTTGAGTTATGACATGACGGTATGAAATGGCAGAAATGATTGATACTATACATGAGTATTTTGAAGTGTAAAATTCTGAGATATGTGAATGCCCATTCAAGAGTTTTAGGGTATCTTTTTAACAAATAAAAGCCATCTATTGTATAAATACCTTGATGCCTGTCCTTTATAAAAAACTTAATAGGATGTGAGCTTGAACTGATTTAAAGGACAAAAAACCTGGTTTATTTAAAGGTAGGTGAGAAATGGCTGCTATGAGTTGTATTATATATTCCTATATGCACATTATATCTCTTTGTCTTGGTTTCCATCACTCCATAAACTAAGTTAAAGAAATCTGCAATTCGCCATTTCAAGGTACAATGTCATTAGAGATCTTAGGCTGCAGGATGCAAGATTTTAATTCAACCTTTTCTTATTTAAAAACTTTTTAGGGTCTGTAATCATAATGAACACTCTTCCACTGATGTTAGGGATCTTCTAAATGAGTGTTCTTAATTAATTTTTTAATTTTGTAATTCATTTGCAATCTTGTTTTAATTTCTCCCCACATTTTATATGGTAAACCAGATGTATGAATTCCATATCACTCAGTTTTTATATACTAGAGTGTCTTTTTTCTTTTTTTTTTTTTTTGTACTTTCCATTCAAAGTGGTGTCCAGGAAGGATATGATTTTGCATTAAATCTGTGATCCACTTTTTGTCAACTGTGAAGGTTTATAAATTGCCCTATAAATCATAGTCCTAACGTGGCTTACTGTAGCCTGGTTTTCTGCAGATAAGCAATACTGGCTTGTGTACAAAAGAAAAGGCAAAGAGACCAATATGCAAATTGGGAACTAGACGTAGGTAGTGGGGGAAAAAAATCCCCTAGAAGTGGTTTTGTGAGACAGAAATGTAAACACGGTGAGATTACATAGTCTACTAAGTCTCAATGGCATCAAAGCCTGTGTTTGTGTGTTCACACACACAGTGTTAACTGAGTAGCTACAAGAATCTGCGGCTGCAGCACAAATTGCTATTGAAGGAAGAATTTGACACCTGTGTGGTTTTTGCAACTGGAATCTCATTTTAACACAGCTGTATGGAAAGTATGTTGAAGAGACAATGTGATAAGCAACCTCATAAACTGTACTTAGCTGTTCATAAAAATCGTAATTGGTTATCTGCTGGATACATGCTCATGCTTTTATTCTCAGGTATTCTTAAATGGCAATTCATAGAGTGCATCTTTTATGTATTTCATCACTTCATTCTATTGTGTCCACTCTCTAGACTATGTCATATATCTTTATGGGTGCTGTATTTCCCATTTGTTCAGTTAAGTGTTGTAAAGTAAAAGCAATTTTCACTTTATTTTACCCCTTAATATATTGGTGGACTTCTCTGAACTTCAGCTTCAAAGTCCTCACGTGCCTGTTTTGCTTCTCCGCTAGGCGCTATAGGTGTATAAAAGAATAGTCTTGATGTGGAGTCTTGTCTAAAATACTATTCAGAGTTTATAATAAAGCCTGAATTTCTTGCATGCTTTCAGTCTTTACGTCTATTTGCTTGATAGTTAAAATTATTATTAGAACATCTACAATCATAGAAACATAGTCTGGTGAACTTTCCATAATAAGACAAAGCTACTTTATAGCCAGATGTCATCTCGTTTTCACCCCACTGTGAGATACCCCCAAATATTTCCTCTGCAGACATCTTCTCAAAGATAGTGCAAGATGCTGTTTGGGCACAAGGGTAATGCCCTGTTTGTTGTTAACTTGAAGTGTATTTTTCTAGCTCTATCTCACTATCTTACCTAATCTATTTATAAAGCAATTACGTAGGGAGGTGGTTTAACTTATTTTTGAGGAGTGGGTTTTCCAGTTCATGGGTTCAAATAATCACTAGAATAATGGAATGCCTTGGGGTATTTGTATTTTTTCCTGCAAATTTTACAAGCTCCTTTTTTTGCTCTGTGACCTAAGAGAACAGTCATGTACTGGATTAAATTTTAGTTTGAGTGGGTCTGTTTGTTTACAAGAACTAAGATACTAATCATGTACTTAAACATTTTGCTAGATTATGATCAAGTTACTATTCTTGTTTCTACAACATACTTATATACTGTTTGTTTGGATCTCTCATGATAAAATAAAGGTATGCATTATAGAAAACTTTAATGGATTTTTCCTGATAAATCAAAATCACGTCATATACAGACCCGTTCTTGTTGCCTTAGGCTCTAGCAGTCAGTGCCTCACTATGAAAAAGTTTCTGGGAGGTAGTACTAATAAAATGAAACTTGAATCTATCTGTGGCTTCTGTTCCACCACTGACCTTGTGGGAGGCTCATAGAATTTCAAAAGTGAAACAGACTGGAAATGAGGAAGCTGGAGGGGAAAAAATGAACATGGGTTGATTTTTTCACATATCACCTTGTCAGCTTCTACATTTGGTTTGCTCTAGAGCTCCACTTTGTGTAACTCAAATAGGGCCTATGAGATAGAGACTTGGATAAAGGCCTTAGGCTGCCCTTGTTTGAGGTGGAATGGGATGGACTAGAATAATGCTCATTTTTCTGCAATGAAGTTTATGTGCTGTGATGAGTAGCAGTAAAATGCATGCTGCCATAATTTACTGCATTGGCAAGAAATCTGGTTTGCTTCTTCAGGTAATGATAGATTCTGTTACAAGTCTTTGGTAATGGACTGGTCTTCTGGCTGCTTCTCTGTCTTACCATAATTCAAGCAGATTATCAAATATGGATGGACTTAGCCTTAGTGTTGTCTCAAAAGGTGTATGACAAATGAGTAATTTAATTTCAGAAAGATAGGAAAATGAAATATCTCATCTACTCAGCAGTAGGCATTGAAAAAATTTTGAAGAGAAGTTGGCTGAATATTTTTTCCACAGATAAACAGTGCGACAGTATCTAACAGGTGCCTCCTCTTTGAGCAAATAGATTAGCCTTCATACAAAGAGTGATAAGAAGTCCCTTTCCAGCCTAGTCCCAGTTTGTAAAGCTTGATTTGTCCCACTTCAACAACCTATTTCTTGGGCCCACGGGTCCTAGGCTTTAGAACGTAGCAGCTGCCCTTCTTGTCTGTCCAGTGATACATAGCTTCACATTCTTTATCATCAACATTTGGTAAAACTAGTTTAGAAAAACTATGGCTAAATTGCTTTAAAGGGTATTGAATTACTTTAAAGTAAATTGATGATCTCTTTGCCTAAATCAATTTCATTTTTTGGGTGGTTCAGTTTTTATCAACTTTGTTTTAGAGTTTGAGCTTTCCATGATTGCTCCATGAAAGAGTAATTACTTTTGTGTCGACCTGTTTATTGGATTCCTGAATGATATTGACATAATTTAAACCGTGGTTTTGAGAGTTTGGTCTTCCTTAGTTCTTTCAGTGATGGATTTATTCAAGAAGCAAATGGATGTTGCTGATTTGTTGTGTAAGTAATAATGCTGTGCTAATGACAGGTTGTTTTAAGACTTCATGGTATAACTTTCTGGGAATGTAGACCTAGCCATCACAGCATCCATAGAGCAATTCCAGTGCATTATAAATGTGCTTGGTAGTTAGGATGGAACAACTGAATACAATGTGATCCCATATAAACCCTTATTGGGTCACAGAATCACCATCAGTTTTCTGCAAGTTGTTTTGGTTGGTAAAGAATGCATATTATTGATCAGTATCATTTGAATATAAGAACGATGCTTGTCATTTCCCACACCATTATTGCATTGAACAAAACCCAGAAGAACACCCCTACCTAATTTTTCTTTTTCATTAGAGAGCTTGTCATCAGTCTAATTGAACATAATTTACTTATTGTAAAGATTGCTGAAAAATAACGTTTAGAGAATTGTATTACATTTCCCTTCAAGTTTGTTTAGTGAATATGGTGTCCCTTGACTCTTGAGAACTCTCAGACATGCCTTTTCTGGTACAGACAAGGTATTTCTACTGAATGACTACACAGAACTGAAGAATAATACAAATGCTTGGTTTCTGCAATTAGAAAGGTCTACTGCCTTCAGGATTGTATCTGTATCCCAGCACTTCCATGCTTTGGCTAACACTAAAGTACATGTTCCTCTTTTTAAATCAAAATAGTCTTAATTAACTGTTTTCATGGTCTCGAAAAGGGGCTTTTATGTGGTCAAAAGTAGCGATATTCTAGGTTCTTTATATGTTTTCATAGGTTTCTTCCTCAAAGTTCTTTCCACCTTAGTCTTTTGTGTCTGCTTTTCATTAGACTTTTAATAGAGAAGTAGTTCTGTTACATATTGTGTTGCATTAGGCAAGCTGTTTTTCTACAATTAAAATTTCTATCTCCTTGAGAAACTTTGTGTCTCTTTTCCTACTTCTGCAAATTACATTTGCAACCTTTGAATGCTGAAGAAATTTGGTGAGAGTAAGCTGTTCTTGTAACTTTTACTAGGTTTTTGCACATAAGCAGACAATTTTGACCATAGAGCTTTGGATGTGTTTTAGTTACTGTGGAATCACTGCTTTAAAACTAGCAACAGGCATTTGAATGGTAATGTAATAATTTTACTAACTGTTATTTGTTTTTTGTTTTTTGGTTTTTTTTTTAAGTTTTAAATGGTAAAGACTATTCAGGGGTCTGGAAGAATAAATTCTCAAGGCTGTTATGAGATTCTTCATTGAAGAAACTGCTGTCATTCTTTCTGTTTGTTTTCTGTTCTTATCCCAGAATTTATCTAGGAAACAGGATTCCCTGGGGACTTAGAACAGCGATTACTGATTCTTGCTTTCTCTCAATTGCTTTGGCACATTTTTCAATTTTTAAATGTATTTAAGGAACTTAGTCATGGAAGGCATTGAATACCTAGTCTTCACACCTTTGTGAACATGGCCCTCTATTTGTCAGGTCAGATTTATGAAAATTGCAACAGGTTCATAAAGGTATGAAGATGTCAAGCTCTGTCTTACAGTGCCTAGCTTAACATAAATGTCAGTGTTGTTAAATAGTTACATCAGTCTAAGCTCCAGTGATATTTTCCTTGGATAGATAGTGAGTATTTGATTAAGGTGAGTTTGTAAATTTAGAAGAAATTTGTATGATTCTTGGAACTTTTGGTAAGTATTCTTCCTTAGGAATTCTGGTCTAAACAAAAACCATGCCATAATAATACAGTTGTCATATCTGTTGTGATTTGAGATTTAAAATAACAAAGTTTGAAGGAAGGAGTTTAGGCTAGCTGTTAGAAAGAAGGTATGTTTGGAAAAATGGAGAAAACTGTTGTGTAGATTCTTCATAATATGAACATAGACATAGTGATGATTACACTGTCATGTATTCTGCTTCTATATTACTATTCTTCTATGAACCCAGAAGTTCTTGTGAAGACTGTATGCAAGAAACAGAACAAATGTGATACAGCACAGGGAACTGCAAGAGAGGAGGAAGGACAAAAATGGTTTGCTACTATTTTGAGAACATTTCGTAAAAGAGACATGCTATTTCAGACCTCCTGGTCCTTCTCCTCTGGAGAGATTACTAAATCCTTCAAAAGAAGGAGCCTGGAAACTAATTTCATTATCGTGTTGAATACAGTAAAGCACAAGCTCAAAAGTGACATTGGTATTGTGGCTCTGCACAACTTGTGCTCCTGGTAACCTCTGCAAGTGATAACAACTTGTCACCTTTCCTGTCCAATGCACCTTTTTCCACTTCAGCTGTATGTACTAACCTTTCTTCTCTCTTGTCCATTGATAAATGTATCTTATTTTCATCCAGAGCATGTTTATCTCAACAAGCTAGAAGTTTGTGATGGCTGTCTCAGATAAGAAAAAGGACATGTGTGCACAAGATTTTGTGATCTTTTTCCATCTGTGTTGTTTACCCAATAAGAATAAGGTACCTCTGTTTCGAGACCTTACCTCTCAAAATCATTCTTACAAACAGTAGCTAGTGAGCTCAAGGGATAGCGAGCTTTGCCTGATAGTTCATGTTTGGCAAAGTGTGTCAGCTGAGACAAAGAAATAAGTGTCATCTGCTTACACACACTCCATATATCAGACTCCGACAGCTCTGTGCTTTTAAATGGCTTTCCAGGTGGATATTTCTGAGGTGTATTTGCTGCAGTGAGCACAGAATGCATTTTGTATTACCTAGAAGGCCTACAGATTGAGGTCAAATTACAAAGCAGTCAAAATTGTGAATTGTGGAAAAGTATGATCCTAGTCTTTCAATTTATAGAGATTATTATATTGGAATAAAAAAGGCCTTTTTGGTTTTTTGTTGGTTTTTTTTTTGTTGTTTTGTTTTGTTTTGTTTTTTGTTTGTTTGGTTTTTTTTTTGGTCTTATAGTGCCTGTTTCTTAATGTTACTAATTTTAGTAACTGAAGAATTGGGATCACCAAACTGTTTGCTGGTCTTCCCCACCACAAATGGAAAGAAAAAATTTTCTCCTGTATTATTATTACCTGTCTCCATCTTGGTCTTCGTTTCTCCAGCTGAAATTGTCCCCGGAGCACATGCTCACTAAACATCTGGCCACATCTTTAAGGCAAAGCAGTTTCAATTTTCCTAAATTGGATTCATGCATTATGCAAACGTTACTTCATTAGACAGTGAGATGAGCTATCAAGCTATATTGTTTAGTCAGAATAATGTAGGCTCAATGCTGATTTAAAATCAGACTAACAATTTTGGATAAATTCAGTTCATGCAATCATTTTTGCTTGTGGTTCAATTAGGGCATACATAGTGATTGAGGTAAATGCAGTCAATAATTTTGTCTCTGTTTCTGACTTATTCTGATACCTATATGCAATGTGTGAAACAGCATAAACAATGAAAGAGCTAAATTAATCTCTCAGAAAGTGAATGGAATTATGCCAGGCTTAAATTTGAGCCACGTTCTCCGAAAATATTCCACACTGAGAGTCTAATTATAAGACCCAAAATTACCCCAAGTTGATTTTGGCAGTAGAACATATTGGATCTTCACTGCCTTCTGTCTTTTCTTTTAATCTGCATTATGTGAAGAGTGCAAAGTGAAACACCTGTAAATTGGGGAATTTCTTCTGTGCTGGATGGGGTTGTATAAATAGATGTATACAGTAGCAAAGGGTCTGCCTGATGCCTAATATTGTGGTCTGAATTCCACAGGGAACCCAGTTTCTCACTTGACATAAATGGCTGGCTGCATCAATATAAATGGAAATGTGCCGTTCTGTGCTAGCCTGCTGCTTTCATATTTCTTTTTCCTAAAGTATTTTCCATTGTTTCGAGATTAAAAGATTAGGTATTAGGAGTTTTTATGTTGCATAATACTATAATTTAGTATATCATTCTTTTGCAGAGTACATTAGAAAAACAAAAGTAAAAAAAAAAAAAAGACTGCAAGGTTTTTTGTTTGCATTCACCTGAAATCTGTTTGTCTTCATTGTTTTCCCTGCAATGTGTTCTCTAACTCTCTGGTGTCTGAAACTGTATTTATGTAAATAGGTCTGAGCATTTCTTTGCCATCTGCATAGTGCTGTAAAAGTGGTATAAAGAAAAGGAAAGTGAAAACAAATATAGGAAGCCTAGGAGAATGTCTTAAAAAGAGAAAATTGTTCCTGTATTTTGAGACCTGCCTAGCTGGACCAGCACACATAGCTCTTGACAGATTGTAGCACACCTAGGTCAGCTAACTGAAAAGATGCAGATTAAAAGAATTACTTGGGCGTTTCTTTTAGGTTTCCAAAAACTCTGGCTAAACTGGTGTTGTGTGAGTGTTTTAGATAATGATAGCTGACAGGTTGAATGGCCAAACTGTGTTTATGCTTCAGTTTAACCCAGGTTTATGCATTAAATTTTTGCTGACATAGCAGTGTTTAGGACTGTGACTTCTGTCAAGATATCTCACCATCTCCTACATGTGGAATTGGGGTTTTTTGTGCTGTTGCTAGTATATTTTAGCCTGTGCATATATGTAGGCTGTAACAGCATTTTAGCATCTCTCAAATATTAAACTCTCCATAGGCCTAGAGTTACAAGGATCTTCATAAAATACTTGGAATAGAATGACAAATGAACTAGCAGTCAAAATCTTAATTAAGTTAAAATGAGGAACATACCAAAAATCTGTCAGCTCCAAAATAAGTGATCTGATTTATGCTGAGTATCACATGGAAGGTAAAGTCAGGAACTGGACTGAAATTGTTCTTTCATTATTTTGTTTCTAATGTTTTACAAGGCTCACCTTTCATTTTCATTCAGAATTTCAAGCCCTTACATGGACTAAATCTCCATCTGTTTGAACTGAGGATGCAGAACAGGGTCAGTGCTACAAAGGAAACTGTAGACAATTTTAGCCTTACTTAGTAACTTGTTCCTGTGGAACTATCGTGGATTATAAAACTAAAATAAAAATGGTGAAATAAGGGTATAAGTACTTGAGGTTGATGTTATAATCTAATTAAGTACCTATGTAGTATTTTTCTTCATAAACACTGTTTTTCAGATGAGTATTGTAAAGATTTGAGGTAAACTTTTCAACAGAAGATGTATATTATGAAACTTTTCTCTGCCAAGAGCAGTTCAGACAGCAGTTTGGCTCTGAAGCAAAAATAGGAACATGTGTTTTTTCATTTTCAAAAGCAAGTGGCCTTCCACCTTTCACCATACTTTGCTACCTCATGCTAGTTAAAAAGGACATTAAATTTTAAGGCTTTGGAGGAGGGAGAGAATGGTGCATTTCCTGTATGTCAGAAATGCCTTCTGTTGTCACTGAGAAAATCTGCCTGCAAGTCTGTTTGCACATGCTCTGCAGAGAAAAGTGGTTTTAGCAGTGATTCCACCTGCATTGCACATGTTTAAGTGTGAGCTAGGGCCAGATTTTCTGGAGAGCTTTCATTTGAGCTGCTGCAGCTGCTGTAAAAGAGCAGAGTCGTGTGCTCCCAGTGGTCTCGCTGTAGCACACCAGCAAGGAGGGGGAAGTTCCTGACTGCACTGGACATGGGGGCAGTGTCAGGTGGTGGGATGCATAAAATGAATGTCAGGAGAACTCTCTGAGACATGGGTGGCTGGAAGAGCATAAAAACCAGAACTGGCTGAGTGTAATTCTGGACTCTGTCATGTTTAGGAGTGAAGACCTGGCATATGGAGATATTAGGACTGAAGATAAAAAGGAAAAAGCATGCTAAAAAGAAAAGGAGAATGACAGGGAGAATGCATAGAAAAATTTACTAGTGGAGGCCTTATGTTCTTCTAAAACCTAAGAAGCCATTCAAGGTCCCGGTCATATTCCTTTTGCGTCTGCATTTTCCATAATCCTGTGTGTATTTGGATATAAACATCTTGATTATTATATTCATGTTGTTGTTGGGGATGACTATCAGCTATGAGCTCATTTCTGTCTGTTTTACCTTATCTGGGTAGCTCAGCTGAGTCACTCTGAAGGTGGAGTGAGTGTGCAGGGAAGGCTGCCTACAGGTGGAAAGATAACCACAAAATCAAGGCTTACACCCGGATATGCTTAATCTGAAAGAATTGTGGAGATGTAGCCCCAAATTTCTTAAAATTGTTCACATTAATCCTTAGTGAAACTCAGTGGCAAACTCTCCTGGTCCTTTAAGGGGATGACAAGCAATAGTTTATAGTTACTGGGAGCTAAGGTGTCTTTGAGCTCAAACAGAGCTCACTGTGGAGGAACTAATATTTTGAACTATGTTTACCTACAGAAATGACAATATGGTGGTATGTAATAGGTTATTGTTTATGAAAAAACCTAGGAAAGTATTCACACACATTATATTTCAAGGCTTTTTGGGATTGAATAGTCAAAGTTCTGGTTGATTTTTTTTTGCTCATTTGCACTCAAGCATGATAAAACAGTCTTGCATTTCTTGAAAGTCTATCATGGTGTTATGTCCGGTTTTAATAGGGGTTATTTAGACATTTCACAGTTAAGGCTTTCACAGTACCCTGGGCCCATCGCAGTGTCCGGGCATGTCTGCCTTGGGGAGGGGGAGAGTCTCTCACAGCACTCAGGATCTGTTGTGTCACAGCTGTATCCTCTCCCCTCCCAAACTTAGCCAGGGGCATTCATCAGCACTGGCCTTTTGTGGATGCATACCTTCCCTCAGCCTGAGATAGCTGAACAATAGTTTTTCCCTTTATCTAATCAAGAGTTTGACTTTCAGTCCAAAGTGTCAGTCTTCAAGGAGGCTTCTCTTTGGTTGTAGCAAAAACTTTCTATCAATGTTTGAGGCATGAACTTTTCAGTCTCTGACAGCATGATTTTGCAAAAATAGTTCCTCCTTTAGCATACACAGAGTTTCTCTGATCTGAGGTTCTTTGCTTAGTGCAGGAGATTTCTCCTTCTTGCTGTTGCAGTACCAGTAGGAGCTTGTAGGGAGAAAAGAGGAGGGCCTTCAGGTTGGAGCAGCAGAATGGTGCTCCAGTAGAACTGGATCCTGCTTGTCTCAAAGAAAATTTAGTATTTTGTGTTACGGTATGATCATAGCAAACTTCTCAGAATGGCTATTAGTTGGTTGTTCCTTACTTCAGTGAGTTAACTTGACATGATATCCTGATATGCAGTAATGCACTAGATATTGAGCTGATGAGTGTTGAAAGTAAATCATATGGCATTGTATGTTACCCAATAGAAATTATTTGGGAAAAAAAACCAAAACAACAGAAACAGAAATTTTCCAACAGAAAATAGGAAAGCCTTGTTTCAAGCACCAAAAAGTTCTGTGAATTTCTGACTTAGTCTCAGAGGCAGAGATAATGATGAAACTTTTCTGAAACTACTTTTCTGGGAAGATCATACAAAATCCTGAGTTGGAAGGATCCACCAGGATATCAAAAGTCCAACTCCAGGCCATGCACAGGATAGCTGCAAGAATCACACCATGTACCTGAGAGCTTTTCCCAAACACTTTTTGAGCTCTGGCAGGTTTGGTGCTGTGACCACTTCCCCGTGGAACCTGTTCTGGTGCCTGATCACACTCTGGGTGAAGAACCTTTTCCTAATATCCAAACTAAACCTCTCCTGATGCAGTTTCATGCCATTCCCTCGGGTCCTGTCACTGGGCACCACAGAGAAGAGATCAGTGCTGCTCCTGGGCATCCCCTCACAAGGAAATTGTAACCACAACAAGGTCTCTCCTCAGTCTGCCTTCAGGCTGAACAGACTAAGTGCCCTCAGCCATTCCTCACATAGCTTCCCCTCAAGGCCCTTCACTGTCATCATGTCCCTCCTTTGGATGTTTTCTGACAGTTTAATATTTTTCTTACATTGTGTTGCCCCAAAGTGCACACAGAACTCGAGGTGAGGCTGCACCAGTGCAGAGAAGAGTGGGACAATCACCACCCTCAGCTGGCTGGTGATGCTGTGCCTGATGCACCCCAGGACAAGATAAGATAGATAAGTGTCTGGTAGCACATTCAACACATATTTCTAAGCACATATTAAAGCTAAGTGGATGGAAAGGACTTCAATGCTATCTGGACTTTCCTTATATTTCTCTCTTTACCATATCCTCAAGTGCCTGTTTCCTTACTGTAAATTTGTATCAGCTACAAATGTTATGGGCTCTCCCAGGAGGGCTAGAAAATAGGGGCTTCCAGATGGTGTTGCTTCTGTTCACAGCTGAAGAACACTATGACTTGGTGCCATTTAATGATCTTCTTCTGCCTACAGCATAAAGGTTTAAGTTCTTCTGCAATGAGGCATGATTTAGGTAGGGCTTGAGATCCTGATGCTGTTTAAATAAAGTGCTTTGATTTCTTTGACAGCTCAGTCCTACATTTCTGGGATTGCCAGTGGAAGTAGCTTTGAGATTTACAAGGCATCTTGCATTGGTACTGTGTCGAGTGCAGGTGTAGTTCCATCTTTGGTGAAATGCTTCCATTAATCTTAGTTTTACTACATAGCTTTTGTGTATCTGTATAGATGAGGTATTGGAAATGACTAGAGATCTCACTTTCTGTTGGAAATTCAGGGGTTTTTACACAGAGTCCATGGATGTATTACCTGACAAAGAGTTTTCAAAGGATGGATTGCCTACATGTTGTTTGGCTACATCTGTTTCAGGACTAGTTTGAAAAAAAAGAATAAACTGGACTAAAGGCAGTTACCTGAAACACACCCAGACTATGGTCAACATGAGATGAGCCTGCAAAAAGTGTGGCAACCTGCTCTAGAGCAGAAGGACTGCTGGGTGGTGGGAGTTGGTTAACGAGCATAAACAATTTGCTTTTATTGCCTTATTTTTGGATAAAAGGTAAAGTGACATTTCTCATTTGAAACTTGTGAGTTTCTAAAAGCCTTTTAAAGAGCAGTTTTCTACTCAGGAGCCAGGAGAATTTCTTGAACTTGAAACAGATATACAGTGAGTGATTAAATAATTAGAGACTTTTCTGATGGAATGTAGAATGCAGATCACAATTTTTGCCTGGCCTGGAAAACAGCCAGGACTTGTCCTCAGGAGTTTACTACTGAAACCTACACAAACTGAGTATTTAGTGGTTGGTAATTAGGTTGATTTTGCAGTTTTTTCTACTCTGCAGTCATTTTCATGAATATTTTGCAGCCCTCTTCAGTGACTCTTGCAGATACACAAAGACAAAAGGAACATAACCTTTATTTTCTAAATGTAGGATGAGTACTTCACAATGATCAGAAGACTGGATGAGGAAAGTAACCCAGCTCATATTTTGAAGGGAGACACTCTGATACACTCCAAATACTATCCCATCATCTAATTGCATATAATTTGTGACATGTTTTTATTGGGGAGAATGCAAAGGTTAACAAAAATCTTTGTTTCCCCCTAATATTTTGATATAGTTAAGCAAGTAACGCTCCTTGAATGAAGAAGATAAAGGCTAAGGTTGGAGGTTCAATGTGAGTTGCTTGAAGGCATGTGACATATGGAGAATGTTAGGAGAATACAGTTTTTGAAAGTAAAGCTCTGCAGCTTTTTGGCTTGTAAGTTAAATCCCTGCTCACTCTTTGATTTAAAATTAGCACATTATGAAATCAGCCTGCAATTTTTAATGTCATTCATGTGAATGGTCAAAATCTAGTAGTAGTACTGTTTTCTATACTCTATTTTCTATAGTATACATTTTGCAGAAATTAATTTTTATCAATGCATTATTGATTATAATACTTGCCAATAATGCTGTGTGGAAACTTTTCTATCCAAGATACCATTGTTTGGCTCTGTATTTTCTTTCAGATAACCAAACACACACAACTATCCAACCCATAGCTTAACGGTAGAGCCTGAAAGGATGAAGTACAGTATGAAATACTGCTTCTTTTCTGCCTATTCTTCCAACAGATTCTGTGCAGATTAGTCTTATTTTTCTTATCGTCTGTATTTTCCTCAACCCATATTCTCCTCTCAAAAATTGTGTATACTTTTAGAAAGCCTCTGAAGTAAGTATGATGATGTTGTTTTGGGATTTTTTTGTTTTCCCTAGAGGACAATTCTGTGGTAAAGTTGCTGTCCTCTTGGCTTGCTCCCTTGCCTTTCCTCACATCACCTTACTTCGCCTCTCCTCTCTCCTCTTTCCTTCTGTTCTTTTAAGCTCTGCCAGAAAGCAAGTACCATGCAGCTGTTCTCTCACTCCCCCTGCCCATTAGGTGAGTTGGGGAGGAGAATCAGAAACTTGTGGGTTAAGATAAGAACAATTTAATAATTAAAAATAAAATATAATAGTAAGATTAATAATAAAAACCAATAATAATGAAAAGGAGAGAGAGACTTTTGCACTTAATATGAAAAGTTGAAATATTTTCTGGAGTTCTCAGATGATTTTGCATCTTGAATATGTTTTTCTGATATAATTCAACTATGCAAGCAAGTGGGTCAATTTCAATTTTTACTGGATTGAGTGCATGGCAACATGGTCCTTTCTATCCCTATTGTTCTATAATTCTGTTAAGCTAATAGACAAAGAGCCCTGCTAAGGGGATTTTTTTTCCTGTGGATGTTGGATGGAAAAGATAGGATCAGTTTGTACCTTCATCTCACATCTTTTGTGTTGTAATAAGAAATTCAGTGCTGCCAATTATTGTCTCTATACACTGTGTCCGTAAAACTTTGCTAGATCTTTTCTTTAGCAAGGAAAAACTAGCAGGAACATTGAGGCTATATCAGGTGTACAAGGACAACCTTTTTACATCAATCAGGTATGGAGGTGTCCCTGTTGATTGAATGGAAAAATTGTTGGTTGTTTTCCTAGGCATAATACAGGTGATGCTTCATGATTGGGGGAACAAAATATGTGCTATAAAGAAGGGAGAGTGTTGCCATTAATGTGGGATTTCTAGATGTGTCTTCAAGCTAAGAGATGTTACAGTCTCAGTTGGTTTTGTGATCAGAAGGACCTTCCTAAATCGTCTCAAGATTATAAAGGTGCAGCTACTTTATAGTTCACAGCAGCTGTTCTGACCTGCTTTACAGAGCACAGACTGCTCTGTTTGTTCATAACAGCTGCATATTGATCGGCTGGGATTTTGGTGGTGCTGAACATCGAGTTGAAAATGCCTGTGATTTTCCCAGTGCTTCCTACACTGGGAGTACAATCCCTGCCTGAGATTTCTTTGTCTAGAGAAAAGAATTTGGTGCCTGAGGGGAGTACTAAGTATATAATGGCAGCAACCAAAGCTAAATTAGTTAAAGGGGAAGAGAAATCTTCCAGCAATTAGTAACTAAAAGTTTTGTGGGAAAGATAGATTGTAGACCAGACAGGTAACGTACAGGTTTGCATAAAGCCTTAGAGCCATACTTGAAAACTTTATTTCTTTATGCAGGGCAATAAAAGGCAAAGTTATCCCCTAATTCACTGAACTGATTCCATGATGCTGTAGGAAGTTATGTAAGCTAGTCCTTTTCATGTATCCTTCTTTAATCTTACGCCTAAACAATTGTTTTCTACTTCTGTGGATTAGCTGACCAGAATCTTCAATTTAGGTCATTCAGATGACTGCAGAGATTAGTATCTTTTATTTTTTTTTTTTTTCTGTGCTGGCTAAGAAGCATATCATGCACAGTGTAGGACTAGATTTGCTTTTCTTTATGTTTCTTGTATTACATGAGAGCATGAAATGTGGACTTCCAGATGCAATATGCTGAATAAAGTAAATGAGCAGAGAAAGAGATGATTTGTACACAGTAAAAAAAGGAAAACAAGAATCTGAGGGGAGAACTAGTTCTGGGGTGTAACTCGTACACCTGGGGTGTAAGTCTGCCATTGGTAGTGTGTGGAAATAAAGCCCAGGCACTCTATCTATCTGTATTGTCTTTCTCAAGGGTTCCCTCTTCAAGCTGCTGACATTACATGGCTGAATATAAATATGGTTATATTTAACATAAGGGATACCATGTGGAAAGAGTGAATGAAGAAGATATTGAAATCCATTTCCAATGCATATTACAAAGTAAGGGGTCTGCTCTGTGTTCCTCTGGTTTCTTTCCCATCTCTGTAAAGTGATTCATATTTACTTCAGTTCTTTCATAATTTCTTATTCTCATTTCCCTTGAAAAGTCCTATTTCTGCCTTTATTTTCCTTTACATGTAGCTTATCCTGCCCTAACTTAAACCATTCCCTATAACATTTATTTCTCCCTTGGAGAAGAACTGTTGCACAGTTGACTACTCTTGCATAGCTCATTCTGTACGTGGTTTTGTGCCTCTTTTTCTACTGTCATACTTACCAGTTCTTTAGCAAATGGGACATTTATAACAGGGAGTACAACAGAAATATAGTGAATTTTGCCCTGTGTGTAATTTCTCCCTAATAAATAGGATTAATATTAAAGGCCTAATACGGCCCTAATACACAAACTGTACTGAAATTCAAAACTTAAGGATACTTGTATAAATGTCAACTCTTAAAACTGTAACATTTTAACATTGCAAATGTCAATGTATTCTATGTAATGGTGTTTTCCTGGTGTGAAGTACATTATAATCACTGATGGATGAATCTTAAAATTTTCCAAAGTTCACACAAGTTAATCAATCCAAAGCTTGTATGCTCTTAAAAACTACTGTTTTTTTGGTTTGGTTTTTTTTTTTTTTTTGGTTTGTTTTTTCGTGGTGTTTTTTTGATGTGCAAATAGAATGGAAATCAAGGTGGCTCATGATTAACTAAGGAAGTGCCAAAGCCGTCAAAATTAAAATCCAGATTCCAAGTAATTTGGGTGGTAAAGCATTGCTTAGGGTATATGCTTGAAGGTTCTCATCAGTTTAGACATCCTTATGTGCTCATGGAAAAAATATCAGCAGCAGAGGCCTTTCATTCATTATACAGGCAATTACAAAAATTGCATGTGAAAGAGGGCACAGGGGGGAGGATTTTGACTCATCAGTGAGCTAGTTGAAAAAGACTGGTGAAATTCAGGTTTGCCATATTTATCTGCTCAATTTTTCTTCTTACATGAAAATGTTTAAAGTGTGATTGCAAGAGCAGGAACAGTCCTTTCCACAGGCAGAGTTTCTCAGTTTTCCATACTGGACTTTTCAAGAGGTAGAGCAAATCTAGGCAACATTTAAAAATCATGCTTAAAGCAGAGTGTATTTCTAATAATTCCTTTAGATTAGAACAATTTCTCTGTAGTCACAAGACTGACTTGAGTCATCAGAGGTGGACACCTATGTGGTATTCCACTCTAGCATAAAGGTTGTTTCAGTTGCAGAGTCAGAATCAATATCTTGTTTCTTTTCATTTGCCACTGTGTCCATTTTGTTGGACATCTGATTCCAACCATGCATGAAGGTGTTTTTGTGTAGGTCTTTAGCATTAATGAAATTTGTGTTTTCAATCCTAAATTGACTAGGAATGTGTGAATCAGCTAAATAAAGGCTTATCTTGGATGTGAAATAGTGGTAGTTGGGTTCAAATATTCATTATTAAAAAAAAATGTTGGTATTGTTTTGCTTCTTAATTTACCAGAATAAAAGAAATTGTTATGCTGTTACAGGAGCAGGATAGGAAAAATGATAGGAAAAATGTAGTGAAAAGTAATTGTGATTCATGCTTAAAATCACAGAATAATTTAGGTTGCAAAAGACTTCTAGAGGATGCCTAGTCGTCTGATCATCTGGAAATCCAGTTATCTAGTCCAGCCTTCCACTCAGCAGGTTCAATTAAATCAGATTGCTCAGGTTCTCAGCCAGTGTGATTTTGAGCATCTGTAAGAATGGATATTCCAGTGCCTCTCTGGGCAGCCTGTTCCACTCTGTTTGACCACTGCCAGGGTGTAAGAAAATGTAATGTGTCGCCGCGCTGCTGTGGACGCGCTCTGCCGCGGGCTGGGGATGGACCCGAGGGCGCACGGCGTCCTGCACTGGCCTTTCCCTGGTGGTGTGGGGGGCGGGCTGCCAAGCTGCAGCGATTTTCCCCCAAGCAGGGTTCCAGCCGTGCCTGGCTGGACAGTGCCGGCTCCTCTGCTGAGCAGGATTGCCCAGAGCCCGGTGGTCTTCGGCGGGACGGTGAGAACAAAGACCAAGGAGGGGCCTTTGTCCAGTGATTTCAGCTCTTTATTAGGGTAGGGCAGCAGGAGAGGGTCCAGGGAAGCATCCAGGAGCAGGAGCGAGGGTCCAGGTGAGCTGAAGGGTCCGGAACAAAGAACCCAGCTCAGGGCTTAAGTGGGGTTTATATAGGGAAAGGGTGAGGGAATACAGCTAATAGGGGAACAGAAATTACAATGTAACCGAGGAGACAAGAACTTTCTGGAACATAACCAGATACAGAACATTACATAACTGCGTAACCATAAACAGCAACCGAAAGGAATGATGGAATGGGTAACTGTGTTATCCTAACCAGAGCAGCTGCCTCAGAGGGCAGTGTGCTCAGCTCCCTTCCACCACTGCTGAGGCTCACATGCTGTGGCTTTAGCCACGCACACTGCCACAGTAATGTATATCTAACTGGAAATTCCCGTGTTCTATCTTGTGTCAATTGCCTCTTGTCCTGCCTCTGAGAAGAGTGTGGTTCTATATTCTTAATATACCCTTCCATTAAGGTAGCTGAGGAGCTCCCTTGGCCTTCACATTAGGCTCAACAAATCAAGTTCTCTGTATCTTTTTTTGTATGACATGTTTTCCGGTTTCCTGATGATTTTGCTGATCCCCTGATAGACTTGCTCCAGTATGTCAGTATCTTGTACTGAGAATCCCCAAACTGGCACAACACGCTAGAGTCGGCCTCTCGAGGGCTAAACAGAGAGAAACAATCATGCCCTTCAACCCACTGGAAATGCTTTTGTTCACGCAGCTCGGTGTGTGGCTGTCCCTTGTCCCCACAGCAGCATACTGCTGATTCATGGTCAGCAGTCCTCAAGGCCTTTCCTGTAAAGCTGTTGCGTGAAGTTATCTCATTCCAGACGCAGAACTTCACATTTGTCTATGTAGAGTTTCACAAGTTTTCTGTCAGTTTACTTCTCCAGCTTTTCAAGGTATTTCTGAGTAGCAAGCCAATCCTTCAGCATGTTGATTTACCCCAGCAGTATGATGTGCACATCAACCACTGAGATCATTAATGTGAAAAAGTACTGGACTGAGTGATTGATCCCTGAGGAATGGCAGTAGTAACTGGCTTCCAGTTGTGCTTTGTACCACTGGTAACACCCATATGGGCCCAGTGGTCCAGCTAATTTTCTATACACTTTGTAGTCTGTTTATTGAGTCTCTACCTCATCTACTTGGCTATAAGCATATTATGGGAAAACCTTCACAGAGTATTTGTATTTAGTGGTAACTCTTAGAATTCTGTTTTTTCAATTTTAATTTGTTCACAACGCTATTAATGAGGGTTTAACTATTCTTTTAATCTCAGAAATACGACATTCTTTAGGAAGTGCATAATAGACCAAGGACACGTTCATAATATGAACATTGATTACACTTAGGTCAGACAAATATGTGATGAATTCTGTGGCAAAGTTTTAACCTAGCATTATGTGATTAGTTATTGCAGAATAAGTCTGGCCAAGACATGAAAAACAGATACGAGGCCTCATAACTTGTTTATCGTTTTAGGACTCTATACAGAGGGATGTGTACATCTTCCTTTCTTTGTATTCACAACAGTGGCTAATTACGGTCATGGAAGTATACACATTTTAATTGATATCCTTGAAAAGTTAATTTGATGTTTGGGAAGAAGAGTGGGAAAGGGCTGCATGACCGGCTGTCAAAATCTCTCTAGAGATTATTCAAAATTTTCTCTTCAATGGCCTCCTCATGCAGTAACTGATCTTGATAAGTTGACTGTAGCAAAAATGAAGTCTTAACTGTGCAATACCTTTATTGGCTGAACTAATCTATAGATTAAAGAATGCTTTTCCATTAGAAAATACTGGTGAAGCTACCTGTGATTGCAATATTCTCTCAACCCCAATTGATTTAATTTAGCAATCAGATGAAACAGCAAGAAAGCTTCTTCCCAGCTTTTCTGAACTATGATTTATCTTCATTTGTCTGGCTCAAGGAATGCTGACTATCTAATCCACTTGTAGAGACTGCTCTATTTTTAAGTCTGTGTCTCTTTGTGTCCAAGGCAACGGTTCGAAGCCAAGGAAATCCTAATATCTGCAGAACTTATTTCATGTATGTATGAGTCCAGCTACAGCAGGCTATCTCTCAGGGTCTGTCAGATTATCAACAGAAACATATAGCAATGCAGATACCATGAATTTGTCTCCATGGGATTAAAGCTAGCAACAGCTGTTGGGGATGGAATAATACTGCAGATGTTTAAACATAGAAATCTGCTCTTTCCTTTTGCACTTATTTTTCACTTCCTAAAAAAAAAGTTGTTTTTTGTTTTCTTGGGGTTTAGCTTTTATTAATAGATTTGCCATATTAATTACAGAGCTATTCCAGCTTTCATAAAGCATTATTATAGTTGAGCGAAGTGCAAATGTTACTGCATGCATTTGGTCTCATTAGGCAATTCAGTGCTTCATTCCTAATGTTAACCAGGGCTTTGTGATCATTATAATAGCATCAGCAAAGTGTCCTAAAAGGATATTGAAGACAAACAAAGTAGGGCAAAATACAGTCCCCAAACTCATTGACAAAAAACATTGTGAAGTACTTGCTTTGGCAGCTTAGAACTGATTCACAGGCAAGGCAGTGTGGCTATGTACTTCAATTTTTTTCCACTTTTCTTTAAACAATGGAAAGTGGAGGTATATACATATGTCAATTAAAGTTCATAGCAATCCTCCAAAAGATTATAACCTTACTCCTCATGTTTTATAGGTATGTACACTAGAGCTCTGAAAAAGAGTTTCATGATAGTAGGCTGTTTCATGATAGTAGTTTCATGACAATGGCTCTCTTTTGAGGTAACTGGGTTGTCCTAGGAAATAAATTCAGTAAACAATTAGAGGAAGGTAAGAGAGAGAAGGGTAAGAAAGGTCATTACTCATGTTCTGAATTCTTGTTATTCATCTAGCAATTTATTGGAGTTGATTCTTACTTGACTTTCTCTTTTGGATAATATTTTATTTGTACTTCTACAAAAAGAAGGCATTCTGATTTGGAAATTACTCTTGCATCCATCTGGCTTTTACTTTTTTTCACCATTATGAATTGTATAGTCAATAGAGTAGGCAATAAATCCTGTTAATTACAATCTCTTGTATTAAAGTCATGAGGAAAACAGCAGCATGTGATATCACTGATCTTATACATCCTTTAGTTTCTTGAAGCAGTTTGTTTAACTACCCACAGGTACTTTGGGTTTTGTTTTATAAATAAGTACTAAAATAATGTTTAATAAATTGTTGTCTTTCTTACCAACTCCTAGTATTCTTATTTATCTATATATATTTGTCAAAGTTAGAAAGTTAGTTGACTTTTGTCTGAAATTTTTCTATGGCATTCTGTTAAACTGTGAAGGTCATTACTTTGTTGAAAGTAATCAGAAGTAATAATCGAATATAAGCTTGAAACTGCATTTTACTTCTTCAAAGCTTTTCGTGATCCTTGTTCTTTCTGCTCCTTTATTAGCTGAGTCTTCAGCTGAATACAGATATTTTCTTAATGGTACCTCAGTTTCAGAAAGGTCGTAACAAGCAAGACCTAATTGACGAAGTCCTTGGAGTTAAACTGCCAAATATTAACAGCTTTATAAAGATTCTAGAATCAGGCTAGAAAAACGAATACATTTTTATAGCATCAGCTGTGACAGTGAAGCAAACACAGGCCAGTGTAACAGGATATTTTTTAATAAGGGGTGTTGTATATGGTATTATTAAAATAGAAATGGTTTAATTTGGCAAAATTTTCTCCTATTTCCTTGGACATGACAATCCTAATTTACCCTTGATAATTCAAGGAGATATGAGTCCAGTTACCATGCAATGACAGAAGAAACTTTTAAAAAGACAGTGTATTAATTTAAGGGAAGGACATAATGATGGGTGATTTGAGAGTACAAAAGTAGCATGCAAGTCTGATAAAGTCTTTCAGATTATCTAAAATTCTCGAAACAAGCTGAAAGAGAGGTTTTTAAAACACACTGGAAATCCGCTGGTATTATTTTGAGGGTATGTTCAGCTACTGTATGTAGATTTTTCAGAATAATTTCATTTTTGTAGTTTCTATTGCTTGAGTTTGTTGCCACTAAATATTACTTGGCTTTTCTTAAAGCAACTTATTTTACAGTTTCTTTATCCATCTTTATGTGGAAAAATTTGACTTCTTGCGTGGCTTTAGAAAAATCTGCAATTCTAATGAATATTGCTATGAACTATACAAGAGCAATTTCATCAAATTACCAGGATAGAAACAAGTTGGGTAGATAAAAGGCTGCAAGATACTAAAAGCTGAAATACTTTTTTTTTTTTGTTTTAATAGGTTTCTGAGACTTAATTATCATCTAAACAGATTCCAAAGATTTCAGGTTATCTTGCAAGTATAGCCATAATGTTTTAGCAACTTAATTAGGCATCCTTTAGTGTAGTAATATTGGCTCATGTTCATCAAAGTTTCAGAAACTGAGAGATACTTGATGGTACTTGATGATATGATTGTTTTTTTGAAACTCAGTTGCCAATTGAGATAAAATAGGTAAGATTTCTGCGTGTATAAGTAATTTTACTATCAGTGTTCTTTCACATTGTGGTAGTTCGAGGGGGGTCTAGCTTTTTGGGTGTGGTAGGGGCCAAAAGATGTCTCCTGTAAAGAGCTGCTAAAATTTCCACAGCTGTCCAGCCAGGGCCTATCTCTGATGGACGGGCTGTTAGCCACTGCTGGGCCAATTAGGAAGGAAGGCAACGCCTCTGTGACAGCAGATTTAAGAAGCAAACTCGGTAGTACGCAAATGTGCCATGTAGTTATAGCAATGTAGTCATGTAGTTTTAGATAGGCAGGGAAACAAGGAGTACAGCATGTAGGAAAACAGCAGATATGAACCCCAGCAAAGCCAGCCAAGAAGAATGAGGGAGGAGGAGAAGGTTCTTTGATCATCAGAGCTGAAAACGTCTCCACAGCCTGTGGTAAGGGACGGTACCAAATGCAGTGGAGCAGAGATCCACCCCACTATGGGGCAGAAGGGAG